>OZ025294.1:213857849-214370349 GCA_964019185.1 Maratus speculifer
TTATTAGAAATATAAAACTTTGAGACTCCGGTGAATCAGGAGAGGATTTCAACTGCCCTTACACAAACTTTCAGTTTTGTACATGCAGTTTGTGTGGATTTTGCTAGTATTGCAGACAGACACACACATTCATGTAGAGCAAAACTTTTTTTTATTAGTACAGTAATCTCTCAATATTCATGTCGGTTAGATTCACAGAAACCTCCATAAATGTCAAATCATGAAAATTGAGGCTATCTTCTTGCGCATAAAAGCAGGGCTGCAGAATCGGTGGGAAAAATGGCCGACTCCAACTCCGACTCCAGAAGTTTTAACGACAACTAGTATGACTCCAGGATAGTTAATATACTAGTGTTGATGTTGGTTAAAGTTATGAGGGAACGAAAAATAAGGCAAAAAGTCATTATTTCGGTATTAATTCAGCTTAGAGCTTTAGAAAAATAATTATTTTCCATTTTACAAATTCTTTAATTTTATGTACTACAAACCTGAAAAATCAAATTAGCAAAATCTAATAACGATAACAAAATGAAAATTTTACTATTTCAGATCTGTAGCCTCGAAAAGGGAAAATCGGTATAGTTTTCATGCTAATTAGTGTTCTTCTAGAGCAGAAAAATTTTGATGGAAAGGAAAAAAAAATTAATCAAATGTTTTAATCTTAAAACTTTCTTCTGTATCATACATGTTAATACTTCTTGAAAAATGCTACATAACAGCGCCACTTCTTGGGTGATTTACACCAAAATCTAGTCAACAAGTTATATCAACTTCTAACTGAATTTGAAGTTTGGTAAAAATAAGTACATTAATTTCTGAGATAGGGCTATTATAGAAATCTTAAAATTCTGCATAACAGCGTTAAATGTTGAGTGATGTACATCAAAAATGAATGAGAATCAATTTCTATCAAATACTAACTAAATCTCAAGTTTAATGAACATCCATGCATTAGTGATTGAGCCACAGTTATTGCAAAATCATGAAATAAACAGCGTATGAAATTATGAAAAATACCTGTAAGGCGATTTACACAAAACACCAAACTATACTAATATAGATTACAAACTAATTAAATATAAAGTTTGATGAAAATTCGAGCATTTGTTTTTGAGATAGTGCTGTTGCAGTATCATGAACAATGCAGTATAGCAATGCCACTTGTTGAGTGATTTGCATCAAAACATTTACAGCACCTAATTATATCAAGGACTAACTGAATCTAAAGTCTTATAAAAATCTGTGCTTTACTTTTTAAGATATAGCTACTGTGGAAATTGTGAATAATGCAGCATAGCAACGTCACCTGTTGAGTGTTATACACCGAAAATTAATCAGATCCATTTTCTATCAAGATCTAACAGATTCTAAAATTTTGTGAAATTCCATCCATTAGTTCTTGAGATAGATCACTCCAAATTTTTGTCGCATGCAGACTCGAAAAGTGACAGATTCACTGTCAGACATTTTTGAAAAACTATCGTGTTCAGTTCAGGATCTTCTAAAACATATAAATCCATCGAATGCTGGGAATCTAAATTCTTCACACATCCAATACTTTATTCTTGTAAAGATAGAAGAAAATGAAATTGAAGATGAAAATTTTACTAGTTTGCAAATAATGTGGGATCTACTAGAGCATTTAATTAAAAGCAGTTTTCATCTCCTGTGTACGCTGGGCAGTATATTGAGAATCTTTGCTGGGCAGTATATTGAGAATCTTTAACTTGAATAGTCCGATATAATCCAAAAATAACAATAATAATTCCTCTCATGGATTTAAAATTACATTTTGTTGGTTTAATTTTACTTCTAACTGTCAAAGAAAAAAAGTCGGAGTTGGATTGTTTTTTAACGACTCCGACACTTTTACTCAAAAATGGGCCCGACTCCGCAGCCCTGCATAAAAGTATGTTAGATTATACATATTTTTTTGAATAAAAAAATAATTAAAATTCAAAAAGTATATTATTAAGTAGTATACATTAATAGTACATGCTTTAAATAAATTTGAACAACTAAGAGTTTGAAAAAACTTTATTAGCTAGGTAATGGCAAAAAAATTGCAATAGATTAGCAGAACAGGTCTTTTGTTCATGAATTTCCATATGAGGAAAAGAGTTGTGGCCTGGATTTCTTTTTAAAAATTTAAAAATTCTTAATTAGTTGTGCATATTTTTTTTTTTTTTTTTTTTTTTTTTTTTTACAAGCTATACTTTTTAATATTTTTAATAAAAATTCCCTGAATACAAAAACCTTACAGTATTTGCATTTATCCATACAAAAATACTTAAAGATGAGGTTACTTTGTAACAAGTGGGATTACTTTGTGACACCTGTTGGGTCAATCCATTTCAAGTGGTCCAGAAAATTTTTTTTTTGGTCGCTCGACCATTTTTAAAAAATCTGAAATTTTTTGTACAACAACCCTAACATGACGGAAGTTCAAAATGACCGTTCTTTTAATTTTACTATTTTTTGTTTGTGCATGGCGGCCATCTTTGTTTCATCGTGTGCAACGATTTTCTCAGATACTAGGATACACAAACTTGTAAATATCTCGTCTTCTATTTTCCCAATTGAAATGGGGTTTGCAGCATTTTGTTCAGAATAAAATAGGTTAAAAATACAGTGATAGAAAAATTTTGAAAAATAAATTTTTACAGGTGAAATTTTAGCACAAAATGTACGATTTTTTCCAAAATCTATCCGTTTGCAAGAGGAAAATTTTCATGCAAGAGCAACTGTCAACCTTACACAATTTTTTCTACAAATAGGTCAAAAGTATGTGTACTCATTCACCAAGTCCCAGATCTGAGAGTTAATTTCTCGTTGCGAAAAAAATTCCGAAATTCGTCAAAAATTTCGAAAATCGCACTTCTTAGGCTTTGATATCTCTGGTGGGGCACGAGATAAAAATCTGAAATTCTGGCCTTTGATAGTATCGTGTAGTAGTGTTATGTACAAAAAATTTCAAGAAGGAGATTTGACTACAAGCTGAGATATGACATGGAAAATATGTGAAAACAATATTGTCAAACTATTAAAAAGCTACTATGTAATTGTTCAACAAGACTGTCAACCTTGCACAATTTTTTCTACAAATAGGTCAGAAGTGTGTGTACTCATACACCAAGTCCCATATCTGGAAAACGATTTCTCTTTCCGAAAAAAATTCCGAAATTCGTCGAAAATTTCAAAAATCGCACTTTTTAGGCTTTGATATCTCTGGTGGAGCACGAGATAAAAATCTGAAATTCTGGCCTTTGATAGTATTATATAGTAGTGTTATGTACAAAAAATTTCAAGAAGGAGATTTGACTACAAGCTGAGATACGGTGATTAAAAAATGTTAAGAAATGCTATTACGAGTACATTAGGAGAAATGAGATTAGTCTCTTTTATTACAATATTTACACAGAAAATATCGTTTGTTGAAAACAGTTAAATAACAAGCATTTAATTTACAAAATACTATATATGCTCAACAAAAAGCTTAACAATATTTTCGAGAGATGTTATGAGTTCGACCAGTTACTGTTGTCAGTCCATCAGGCTGTTCTTTCTAAACATTTTATTTGAAGCCCCCCAAGTCTTGTCATCCCTAGTTAACTTGAATGAAATTCTCTACGTTTAATAATTGAAGCCATGTCAACTCGATCAGTTGCAATTCATTGTCTGTAATTTACTTTTACTGAAATGTGTTCTGAGTAAAATTGTTGCAATAGCATTTCTAGTAGATTTGTTCATCTGGACAAATAGTGTATTGGCTCATTCTGAATTGTTTAAATCACACAGAAGCATTTGAAAAGGATATTTGTAACTAACATTTAACTTTGTACCATAAATAATTAATTTAAAATTTTGGAGGTATGAACAATTACATAGTATGTTACAATAGTTTGGCAGTATTGTTTTCACATATTGTCCATGTCATATCTCAGCTTGTAGTCAAATCTCCTCCTTGAAATTTTTTGTACATAACGCTACTACACGATACTATCATAGGCCAAAATTTCAGATTTTTATCTCGTGCCCCACCAGAGATATCAAAACCTAAAAAGTGCGATTTTTGAAATTTTTGACGAATTTCGGAATTTTTTTCGCAAAGAGAAATTAACTCCCAGATCTGGGACTTGGTGTATGAGTACACGCATTTTTGACTTATTTGTAGAAAAAATTATGTAAGGTTGACAGTTTCCCTTGCATGAAAATTTTCCTCTTGCAAACGGATAAATTTTGGAAAAAATCGTAAATTTTGTGCTAAAATTTCACTTATAAAAATTTATTTTTCAAAATTTTTCTTACACTGTATATTTAGCCTATTTTATTCTGAACAAAATGCTGCAAACCCTATTTCAATTGGGAAAATAGAAGACGAGATATTTACAATTTTGTGTATCCTAGTATCTGAGAAAATCGCTGCACACGATGAAACAAAGATGGCTGCCATGCACAAACAAAAAATAGTAGAATGAAAATAACGGTCATTTTGAACTTCCATCATGTTAGGGTTGTTGTACAAAAAATTTCAGATTTTTTAAAAATAGTCGAGCGACCAGTGCTGGACCACTTGAAATGGATTGACCCTGTTCTAGTTTTCATATTTTGAATCTCCCACTTTTTCCATTGTGGTAGGAAAGCAAACAGCATTGCCAACTCCAAGTGCAATGTGTTCTAGGATCGCTATCCCAGGATCCTACATTATTTTAATCCCGAAAATCTCAGGATTTTCAGGGGTTTGTTTAGTGGAACAATATCCAGCTAAAATTAAAAAATGTAAACTTTCACTTTTGGGGAAAAAATACTATTTTCATGAAATTTATATATGCTTGAAAAAGAATATATACCTCAGGTATTTTTTACATATATTTTTAAATGAGTAAATCTTTTAAAGTGAAAATCTTTTGACTTGCAAACAGATGTCACCTGCACAGCTGCTAGTCACGGAAAATGAGATCGTTTGTTTATTTTGATTTTGCTACATAGGTAGAAAATACCTTTCATTTTGTCAGTATTTTTTCAATTAGACTTTACTGATAAGGTCACATTTGTAGATGACAGTCATAATTCTGTGCTAATTTCTTTGATTTTTACTTTGTTTTAAAAGATGGCTAATGAAAAGAATTTTGTAACTCATAAAAAAGATAAAGACACACCTTCAGTATGGTACTACTATTTAACATCAAAAGATGTAGCGCAGTGCTTAAAACATTAAGTGGTTCAATTAAAGGGTAAGGATTACAATCGTGGAACCCCATATCCCATTTTATTTTTTAATCCAAAAAATACCAGAATTTTTTTCTGACGAATCACAGGATTTTTGAGATTGAAAAAGTTTTTTAGTAGAAAAATATCCAGCTGAAATTAAAAAAATATATAAACTTTCACTTTTGGAGCAAGAAAAAAAAAAAAAAATTACTTTTTATGAAATTTATGTATATTTGAAAAATAATGTATACCTCAAGTATTTTTTACATATATTTCTAAACGAGTAAATCTTTTAAAATGAAAATTTTTTGACTTGCAAACGAATGCAATCTGCACATCTATTATTCATGGAAAATAATATCCTTTGCTTATTTTATTTTTGTTGGGTGGGTAGAAAATATTTTTCACTTTGTAAGTGATTTTTCAATTACAGTTTACTGATAAGCATTGCATTTGTGGATGATAGTCATTATTATGCGCCAACTTCTTTGATTTTTTTGCGTTTATATTTACTTTGTTCTAAATATGTCTAAAGAAGAGGTAAATTTGCTGTCATTTCTTTTTCTTTTTAACCCTTTCGGGTCTGGTGTACTACTAATAGTACATCATCTTTCAACTAACATATTTTCCCATTATTTAAAAATTGTTTTCAAAAACCTCCTATTCTATTTTAAAGACTTGTTGAAAAAGTGCATTTAATTTTTTCACTAAAAAGGAAGCCCTACAAGTCCAGGAACATTCATTCAAAATGAATGAAACTTCGAACGCACGTCAAGCAAGGATTTCTTTTGACTTTGCTCGCATTATTGATATTATAAATAATTAAAAATATTATTTGAAATTGTTTTCATAAAATAAATTATTGTAGCTAATGTTTGATGTAATTTTTGTAATCCAAACCATTGAAAAGTTATTATTTATCAAACTTTGAATATGTGTACTATTAATAGTAGAGTGGTCTCAAAAGGAATGAATTTTACTAAAATATATGCATTGTATTGATTAATTTTTGGAAATGAAATTTGTAGTAACTAAAGTTGAGTACTTTTGCTTTATAACAATATTTCTCTTTCTTTTTTGTCGTTTAATATTGTTACTCAATATTATTAGCCTATAATTAGTAAAAAAAAATTAAATTTATTAGACTTCACTTTATCAGTTGAAAGTGCTGGCTTTCAAAAACCAAACTACAAACTTCGTAAAACGTGGTTGTCCAAATAATTCACCCAACATGACTATTCCCTCTAAAAAAAAAAAAGTTGAAACCATGACTTCACCCAATTGAGGATGTTAGATATGATACTACTGGCCATATGACAGAGAGAAGCAAGGTGCAACCATTGTGCAAATTAGGAGGATGCAACTTTATAATAACATCTCTTTCTGAAAAATGCAACATCTACTTATACTTTCATAGTGACAGGAATTACTTTAAAACTTATCAAGCCAAATAAGAGAGATCACCTCAAACGAGCCAACAAACGAAATTTTTTTATTTTTATTTTATTTTTATTTTTTTGCAATTTTTACATGTTTTTTTCTGCTTAGAAGTGTAAATTGAGTTCCAACTATTGCAAATTATGTAATGCTAATTGAATATTTTTAAATATATCTTTTGCATGTTTTATATATCTTTCAAAATTCTGATTTGAAATTATACTACATTTATTTTTTTCTAGGGTATTGTATTAATAATAAAATACCCATAAATGACAACTTGTTCCTTGAAAGACCCCTGTACTATTAATCTATACTAATAAAAGAACAAAACGCTCTGTCTGTCTGTGTGTGTGTCTGCGATGGCTAGCAAAATCTACAGCACGTACGAAGCTCAAAATTTTTTTGAGAGTAGCCCAATGTCTCTCCTGATGCACATGAAGCTCAGAATTTCAAAATTCCATTTATTAACTGAGTAATTAATTAAATTCCAAAGCTCACTCTCGTAAAAAATCGTCTTTTTTCGCTTTTTTTCCCTTTCATTTTCTTATGGTTGATTGGTTACATAAAATTTTCGCAGAAATAATTAAAAAAGACCTTTAAAATTCATAGAATGGCAAACTGTCAGTTTAAATAAGGATTTTTTTAAATCACAGCAGCTGTACACCATGGAGAAAAAGATAGGTGGAGGCGAAGTAAACCGAAAAAAAGGTTTGCAATATTAAACCATTTATCGCTGAAATATTAATGTCTCAAACAAAAGCACGAGGAAGGAATTTTGTATTAATAACACAAATTGAAAGAAATGAATTACAGCTGAAGCATATTTTACGAAGAAATAGTAATTTTTTTAAATGGTTTTTTTCTATTATATTATTTAGGTTAAAGTTAGGTTAAAGTTAAATTGCATTTATTTTATGGTTAGAATAAGGATATGTTATAATAAAGTGAAGGCTAGGTTACATTTCTGTTATATTTAATTTACGGTAGGGTACTGTTAAGTCGCTGTTAGGTTACAGACAAGTTCTGGTTACGGTACAAAAGTTTAAGGTTAGGAATTTATACAAAGAGTGAACCTATACGCAAGATTTGATTAAAAATAACACTTACTTTTGTTAAATAGCTCTGAAATTATAATACTATATACCAATCTTTTAGCTACCATCGTGTATCGATTTCATTCATGGTATAGTCTGATTTAAGAGTGATATAATTAGTTTGAAATTCAAAATATTTCACTTGGGATTTGTATGTGAAAATAATTTTTACGGGTAAATATCAACTTTTTTACACGAAAATCATGCAATCGTTGGTTACATATTCCCTCCCGCGTTTTTCATTACTCATTTTGAGTATTTTTAGAGCTTAATATTAGTTGTTGTTTTTAAAACCGATTTTTCACACAGTCAGTGGCTACGTATTTCAGACAATGCATTTCTGCATGTAACGAGTTAATGGTAAAATCATACAAATTTCAAGTTCGTTTAATATTGTTAATATGGATCCGGGCAACGCCGGGCGGGTCAGCTAGTAGTACATAATGCAATTCCTTAAATAATTATAATGTTTTAATAAAACTTTATTTTTGCATTTTAGAGCAATATTTTTTCATGTTTAAATTTAAAAAATTGAAATATTTGAAAAAATAAAATAAAATAAAAGAAGACTGTGGGATCTTGATGGAAATTGGCAAGTGAATCTTCCCAGTATTAGTATGAAAATAACAATAAAACGTGGAGGAAAAAATTACAGCAAAATTTCTCTGGCCTTAATCAAATAAAATACAATTTAGCAACTAAAAGTACTAAAACAAATCATAGATAAAAATAATTAGGGATGGGACGAATAGTGATTTGGTCGAATAGCCAAATACCAAATATTCGGCCAAATTTTAGGCCGAATACCGAATATTCGGCGGCTGAATATCAACTTTTTTTTCCAATAAAGAAAATAAATTTTGATTAGCTATATATAATTTAAAAAATAGGAGCTCAATAATAATTATTACTCTTAAATGTGCTTTTAAATGTATTTTTAAACTTGAGACATTTATTTTAACACAAACAAATTATGAAATTGCATTATATTATCTTAATGTGTACATAAATTGATTTTCAGAAAGTCAGGATGGTAAGATATATTCATTAAAATATGAAGAATGTACTTCACTTTTACTATCAAATGATACTTTTATCCTTTCTTGCATCCAAAATTAATAATATTCTTAATCTCTCTCGCTCAGAACTCACGAGAAGATATTTCCTGAAATAACCTTTAATGAAGTAAATTTGATCATTTAGAGTTTGTGTCCCTAATGATAAGTGAATTCGTAAGAATGAGCCTGCTCTGAAATCAGTTGCCAAGCTTTAAATTACAAATTACGTTAAAACAAAAGGCTTATGCTTAAAGCATATGATAACAAAATCTTTGACATTTGAATTGGCGCATACAATATTCAACTTATTCAACAAGCATTAAAAATTAAAAGAATAAACAGAAATTGATAACAACATGAATGAAGGAATATGTAAATTAAAAATATATACATAATAATGTTATATATTTAAGTCAGTAATTATCCAAATAATTATTTAAAATTGAAAACTACAGAATAAAAAAAATTATTTTGTTCAGTATTTAGAATTTATGTTTAAATACTTATAAAACGATCTTCATAAAGCTTGTTGTGTCATCTAATGCGTATCTACTTTGCCACCAGTTCTGTTTTCAGATGTACCGTTGTAGTATTTGGAATAGTAATATTTGATATCTAATTTTGAAAATGAATCATTGTTAATACACCTAGTGAATGATTTTTTTCATTTCTTACTTTACGGAAATAAGTTACAAATTTCATAAGAACCTTTTTTATATGTGCATGGATTTTGCAGACATTAATAAATATTCAAGTGTTTTAGAATAAGGCAGTGTTTTTTATTATTACAAGTGTTTTTATATCTTGAATTGTAATATATCATTCTCTAATGAAGACATTTCCCATACAATTAAATCCCCACTTGGCCAGCAATTTCTAAAATATCACTCACTTTTATAGGAAACTAGCGGACCCGACAGACGTTGTCCTTCCTGGCACCGACTCCAGAAAATCAAATAAATGTACTTAAATATAGTAATACGCAGGATAAACACTACGCTCTTAATTTAAATTCTTATTACAATTATGCAAGGGAATTGTTTTTCACTCTTCAGTATTTTTTGAAGTCGGTTCAATTTTTGATAGAAAAGTTTATTTTTCTCTTTTTTGTTAAAAGTTAACGATTTTCTGAAGTCAGTTAATCAAAATTATAATACAGGCTATATTGCTGTAAAGCATACACGTTTGACAGGAGCGGGGTTCGAACACGCGATCTCTTTTTTCGAGAAGCAGAGCTTATATCTGGCACCTTAAACTGCTCGGGCATACCGTCCGCACTCTATTCATTGAACTTATTCAACACTTTTAATTAGCGAAAAATCACTAACTATTAGTTTTTTCCTGGTTACTAAAAAAGTACGGAATCAAGTTCGATGAAATGTGAATCTAAACCATTCTCGAATCCACTGAAACACACACACAAAATTTCATCAAAATTGGTCCAGTCGTTTAGGAGTTCAGTGACATACACACGCACAGAAGATTTATATATATAAAGATAAGGATTCAAAATTTCAGGTTTTTGCGTTGAAGACATCGCCAAATTAGGAAAATGTAAATTATCTCACGAACTACTGGATTTAAACGAATTTGCTTAGTGCCATTCTATTCAGAATGAAAAAATGCACTAAAATATGTTATCAGTTGAAAAATAAATACAAAAGCTGATTTTTAAGGAGTTTTTTAAAAGTTCGTTCTTTTTTTTACTCATCTTAGGGGTGGAATTTTCGAAAATCCCTTTTTAGCGGCACTCGATGTTATAAGAAGTATTTTTAACCCAATTTTCAAGATTTTTAATTCGTTTTGTGTGTGTGTGTGTGTGTGTACTGTGATTAATACGAAATCCAGACTTTCTTTTATATATATAGATAAGCATTGAAAATTTCAGGTTTTTGCGCCGAAGACATCGGCAAATTAGGAAAATGTGAACTATCTCACGAACTACTGGATTTAAACGAATTTGCTTAGAACCATTCGATCCAGAATGAAAAAATACACTAAAATATGTTATCAGTTGAAAAATATCTACAAAAGCCAATTTTAAAGGAATTTTTTAAAAGTGAGTTCTTTTTTTTACCCTCCTTAGGGGGGAGGGGGGGATTTTCAAAAATCCCTTCTTAGCGGCACTCGATGTCATAAGAAGTATGTTTACCCTGATTTTAAAGGTTTTTGATTTGGTAGATTTTTTTGTGCTGTGATTAATACGAAATCCTGACTTTCTTTTATATATATAGATAAGGATTGAAAACTTCAGGTTTTTGATAAATAAGGAATAAATGTTTTGTTTTTGCCTGATTACTAAAAAAGTACTGAATCAATTTCGATGAAATGTGAATCTAAACCATTCTCGAATCCACTGTAACACATACACAAAATTTCATTAAAATCGGTCCAATCATTTAGGAGGAGTTCAGTGACATACACACGCACAGAAGATTTTTATATATAAAGATAATAAGTATTGGTACTACTTAGTTATCTCGTCAACCATAAAATGATCGCCAAACTATAAGATTAAATGCCAATAATGGATGATCATGAATGTCGGATTCAATGACATTAAATACAATACAAAGAATTTTAGAATGTCATTAAATGATTTATTTTGTACTTTTTATTTGTAATTATATTAATATTCTACTAATTAATTGTTTTTTTCTGATTTCAAATAAAAATTATGTCAATATGTAAAATTTGGCTATTAGTATGGCGATTTGTACAATTTGGCGAAATTGGTCGACGGAACCTAAGTACCTAAGTATTTATAAATGTATGATTGCATATTATAATTAACTTGATTATCCCATCTATCAATTTTGCCAAATTGTACAAATCACCAATCCCATAGCCAAATTATTCATATTGACATAAATTTCATTTTAAATAATGAAAAAACAAATAAATAGGAAAAATATTGATAAAAATACAAATAAAAAGCCGAAATAAAAATCACTTAATGATGTTTTAAACAGGTGTATAATATTTAATGTCATTGGATGCGACATTTACGATCATCCATTATTGGCATTTAATCTTATAATTTGGCGATGTCTTTTTTTTTTTTTTTTTTTTGTGCTTTACAAATGGGGAAGAATTCCATAACCTGTTTTTTTTTCCCGTCAACCATAAAATGATCGCCAAATTATAAGATTAAATGTCAACAATAGAATGTCATTAAATGATTTATTTTGTACTTTTTATTTGTATTTTTTATTAATATTCTAGTAATTAATTGTTTTTTTTCTGATTTCAAATAAAAATTATGTCAATATGTAAAATTTGGCTATTAGTATGTTGATTTGTACAATTTGGCGAAATTGGTCGACGGAACCTAAATACCTAAGTATTTATAAATGTATGGTTGCATATTATAATTAACTTGATTATCCCATCTATCAGTTTTGACAAATTGTAATTTGACGATGGTTTTTTTTGCGCTTTACAAATGTTGAAAAATTCCATAACCTTTTTTTTTTTTTTTCATTAAATGAACGATATTTTGATTTAATGTAAGGCTAGACATCATTAAAGGCCTTTTACGAAAAAGTCAATGACCAAATCCTAAGGCCTGGAGACCAAACTGGTCGCCAGAGCGGAGTACTGAACCAATTTCGATGAAATGTGAATCTAAACCATTCTCGAATCCACCGCAACACACACAAAAAAAAATTCATTAAAATCGGTCCAGTCGTTTAGGAGGAGTTCAGTTACATACACACGCACAGAAGATTTTTATATATAAAGATAAGCATTGAAAATTTTAGGTTTTTGCGCCGAAGACATCACCAAATTAGGAAAATGTGAATTATCTCACGACCTACTGGACTTAAACAAATTTGCTTAGTACCGTTCGATTCAGCATGAAAAAATACACTAAAATATGTTATCAGTTGAAAAATAACTACAAAAGCCGATTTTTAAGGAATTTTTTTAAAGTTCGTTCTTTTTTTACCCCCCTTAGGGGATCTGGAAAATATCTGGAATTTTCGAAAATCCATTTTTAGCGGTACTCGATGTTATAAGAAGTATTTTTACCTCACTTTTCAAGATTTTTGGTATGATAGATTTTTTTTATGCTATGATTAATACGAAATCCTGACTTACTTTAATATATATAGCACTTTTAATTAGCAAAAAATCACTAACTATTAGTTTTTGCCTAATTACTAAAAAAGTACTGAATCAATTTCAACGAAATGTGAATCTAAACCATTCTCGAATCTACTGGAACACACACACAAAATTTCATCAAAATCGGTCCAGTCATTTAGGAGGAGTTCAATTACATACACACGCACAGAAGATTTTTATATGGAAAGATATAGAAAGCTGTGCATTTTTTAGCAATCGAATAACTGTATATTTTGTAAGTAAGAATGACTTCATGAATGAAGTAGCCAATTTGGATTAGAGAAAAAAAAATTGTAAGAAATGAAACTGTTTAAATCCTAAATTTATTTGGCAAGATATCTTTCACTATTTGGCAAGATTTTACCAATATTCGGCTACAGGTATTTGGCCGAAGTATTCGGTCAACAAGCCTTCAATATTCAGCAAACCGAATATTCGGCAAAAGGGCCGAATAACAAATAGTGGCCGAATATTCGTCCCATCCCTAAAAATGATAAAGAAATAAATTTAAAAATAAGAAATTGAACCTCATTTAAATCACGTTTTTGTTTTTCAGCTTTGGCTCTAGCTTCTTTCTCCGCCTCTAGATCTTCATGGACTTCTACTAACTGATTTTCCAACTCTCTTAGCATTTTCTGTGCCTGTGTTTTTATAACTATTTCTTCATCACACCTACAGAAAAATAATACTATAATAATCAACAATTTAAAAACTCTTAAATAATACATAAACATAAAACAAGGAGACAGCAGCATTTAAATTCAGTTTCACCATTACTAAATTGTAAAACTGCTCCTGTATATTATGTTTAATTTGTTTAAAAAGTATTATACTTATTTTGACAATTTTTATTTTCTTTGATATTCTAAAATTTGATTTCAACAAGAAATTTTATTAAAAAAAATAATCTAATCAATTACCACACCCATATATTTATTAAAACAGTGGGGTTTTTTTTATTGTTAACCAACAGACATTATAACAGCATGTATAATTTCCAGCAGTTTTTGAAATAGTAAATTATAATACATAACTGTTTAATACGCTTCGAAATAACTTTGTCTAACATAATATACCTTTGCGTGCAATTGTACAATTGTTTAAAACAACTTTGTCCAACAAACAAATCATCTTTGGGAATCCTATATCCAAGAATCTAGTTCCCATTAGAATCCAGCTTTTTAAAAAGAGTCAAGTCAGTGATCAATCTAAAATCATTGGATATTGATTGTCCAGTTTGCAGATCATCACTGAGACACTGACATTTTCCTGAACTACAACTACCTGAAAACAACTAAACCATTAAAAAATATATGAATGTGATAAAATGTTATCACCATACACTTGCTACAACATTTTAAGTGTTTACTGTACTGTTTCAATATCTGAATTTCACTTTGACAACAATGATTTGATAGTGAATGTTTGCTTGTGTTATTGTAAATCAAAGAGTAAAATGAGCAAAAAAAGTAAAATTTTTGCAAAAGAAAAAAAAAAATGTAATTTAAGACCAATTTTTATAGTATCGTAATTTATAATTTCAAAACGTAGCAATTATGATTTTTTGTAGCAGTTGGCAGGTTTGATTTAGAGCAATAGATATGTTCATCAACATATACAAAGTTTAATCCTGTATAAATAAACATGACCTAGATCCATTGTATCTAATATTTATTGCAGAAATAAAGTGTTAAAAGTATAAATTATTTATGTCCAATAATTTGAAACATTTAAATTATAAAGAAAAAAGAGAAAATGTCAGTAGACTTCTTCTAAAAAACAACTGGTTTTTTGGGAAAAAAAATAGTTTGCTTAAACCATGGTTAAAACCATGCCAACCCTGGAGATAAGTGCGGCATTTGAAAATAACACATGAAAAAATTTATTCAGGTAAAAGGGTATACAGTGGAGCACTGCTTATACGTTTCTCGTTTATACATTTTAATCATTTATACATTTTTTTTAATGGTCCCGGCAAAATCCAATGGTTATTAATGTTAAATAATTCCATTTATATGTTTTACCATAAATAGGAAATTTCATTTATATGTTTTTTTCAACAAATCAGAAGGGAGAAAATGTGCATTTTGGATGCATGCCAAATCAGTGTAGTGAAAGAGAACTTTTTATTTTCATCCAATAGCATTTAAGCGCATTTTCCTTTTTTTCGCTCTGAAGCGCTGGTGAGTCACGTGACAGAGATTCCGAACCAGTGACGTTCTCTCGAATATTTTTTATGCGTGTGTTAAGTTATTAAAATCTATTTTTGATATATCCTTTTGATTATTAAATCAATGTTATTACGTCACAATATGAGTTCGTAAAACCGGTTTTTATCCCGGCAAAAGCTCCTTGAAATCTCTCTCTGGATCTTGAATTGACCAATAATGGAATCTAGAGGTTGCCAATAAAGGGATCACTGCCAAAACGGATATTCTTTTGGCAATGAGAGAGCGAAAACAGCATTTGACCTCTCAGTTAATTTTCTGGCAGCTTCAGTCTTCAATTTTTTATTGTTCACTAGGAGTTTACGATGACTTTGCGTAATAGAAAATCTCTGTCGTTGAAGGAAAAAATGTGCATTAAAAAAAAAAAATGGATGAAAACCAACATTTAAAAAGAGTCGATCTTGAGAAAGAATTAGGTTTACCAATTTCAACTTTAAACACGATAATTTATAAGGGTAAGATCATCGAGGAAAGCCATCATCAAAGTGGATGCAGTGCTTCAAAAAAACTTCAAGACCAAAGCAGAAAATTTGCCGATGTTGAAAAATTGCTTTTACGATGGTTTAATCAATGTTGTAGTGTAAAAAATTCCATCAGTGGTCCTTTGCTTATGGAAAAAGCACGAGAAATATCGAAGAAGCTGGATGTGCAGTGCGATGCATCATTTTCTTCAGGACGGCTTCATAAGTTTAAACTAAAACATGTCATAACAGGCAAAACTGTAAGCGGAGAGTCTGGAGATGTTGACTGTGAAACAGTGGATGATTGGATTCAAAACCAATTGCCAGATTTGATATTATGCTTCTATGGAATATTAGTAAATACCAAACAGATTTCAAAATTAATGTCAACAAAATAATTGTGATAGTTCCTGTTTCAACATAGTCATATTATGTTGGTGACAAAACTCCTAGATGGAAGATGGCAAATCGTTAAACAAGAAGCTTGGAATTTGACATAATGGTTAATTTTGAGATGTAAATGTGTATTAAAAAGATGATTTCTAAAAAATTCTAAATTTCAAATGAATACTGAAATGAGAGTACTAATTAGTCGAAAAAGTGCAAAATATTTCTAAATTATCATTTATTTAAAATTAGCTTTATTTAATAGAACTAATTTAAGCCTAACTTCTGCCTAATGCAGTGTAATAAGGAAATTTAGTGAAACTATGGTTTAAATGGTAAATTTGAAGTATTCCTAAAAGTATAATTTCTTTTAATAACAATTAGACATACAAATATCAATTAGTATATTTCAACTATTATGCGAGTAAAGCTGCAGGGGTTACTAGTATGTTGTAAATAGAAATATATATAGTAAAAAAATATATATAAAAACCCTGTGAAATTACTTAGAGTTTGTTATATACTGATGCTGAAGGGATGCACAAGGCATACTAAAAATACAGTATTATAAATTTTTAAAATATGATAAAGAAAATTAAAAAAGAAAAACTTCAAAGATTTTTTTAAATCTTTAAATTTGCACATATGATTCAAATTCTAAGATGTGTATAAATTTACAGAAGATTCTGCCATACACATTTTATCAATATGTACTTCTAACAGCCAGAAAATTGTGAAGTTTAATATCATTAATAAATATCAGCACAATTTTTTTAAACTAACTTGTTTAGAGCCTGAGTAAGCTCCTCTTCTTTTTTAGCAACTTGTATCTGCAATTCTTCAACTTGTTGTTTCTTTTCTAAGAGCTGTTCCTTGACATCATTTAATTCAGTTTCTATTTTTCTAGATGCTCTCTCAAGTTCTTGGCGAACCTAAAGTGATAAACTTGCAGATAAATTTGATAATCAGCAACATAAAAATTCAAAGAATGTTTTAAAGATAACTAAAAGTAAAATTCATTCTAATTACCTTACCTGTTGTTCTCTACGTAATTTTTCATCTATGTCAGCAATAGTGGCTTCATGTCTTGTTTTTAATTTTAATAAATGTTTTGATTTTTCCTCCTCTTCACTAAGATTTTGCGAAACTTCTAATAATTTCTCTTCTAAAATTTTCTTTTCTTTTAAAACCTGCAATTAGAAAATTAAAAAAATGAAATTAGTAGGGTGTTAGCAATTTTAATCAGTTAATTTAAAGCAGCAATTGATTTGACTGAATTGTTTTTAAGTCACTGATTTAAATGAAAAATTTTCCAAGTGTTTAAAAAGACATAAATATTAAAATCCAAGATTAATATAATTATGAATAAATGAGAAAAATAAAGCTTTAAATAACTGTTTCTAAACTTAATCCCCAAGTCTTGTTAAAACATTAAGCACAGTAAGTTTATAAAGACATAAAAAAATTATATTTAAAATATTTAAATCTAAATCTAATATAATCTGTGATGTGATATTTCCTTTAAGTACCATATTTTCGGGCGTAAGCGCCACGACGCGTACGAGTTAAAAAGTTAAAAATATGCTTAGTGTGGCGCTTCTGCCGGGGCGACGGATACGATGATTTCTTTTTTTTTCCCCCTTGCAGCGACATTTATTACAGATATGATTCTGATTGGAATTTTCCCGAAAATTGTGAAAAGTCAATCATCAGGACGGAAATTCAAAGCATAAAAAATATCGCGAATTACGACAAATGATCGCCTGATTTTTGTCAATCATTCTCAGAAAAAATAGCTAGCTTTATCAAAAATAGCTGAAAATAAAAAAGCAAGAATTTTATCAAAGGATCCGGGGAAAAACATGATTTTTATCAAAGATTCATGGGGAAAACGTGAAATCAGCAAAGAAAAAAATGTATTTCATGAAAGGATCACGTGAAAAACTAAAACTTTATTAGTGGATCATGGCAAAAAAACATGAAATTTGTGCAAGAATCGTATGAAAATAAAGTATTTCGACTGAAGATCGAATAAGAAATTAAGTACTTTCTTCAAAAGATCATGAAATAAGGTAAATTCCATTGAAATACCTCAGAAAAAACTGAATTTTTCCCAAACGACCATGGAAAAATGCATATTTCTTCAAAGAATCGTGTAAAAAAAACCCAGGAATTTTTCGATTTTGCTTACAGGTTTTTCTTCTTTTTTATTTTATACTTTAACTTTTAGACTGGTTTTGTAAATGAAAGTATTCTTGTTAAAAAAACAAAAAACTTCGGAAATCAAAAAAAGTAGGAAGCGGCCTTTGTGAGGATCAATCTCCGCTAGCTAACGCCAAAAATAAATAAATAAATATAGTAAAAAGCAAGCTAGATGTTTTAAGAAATGTTTCCCATTAAATAACATTAAAAAGCGGGTGTTCTCACATAAATAATTGCTACTGATTGCATTTCCAATTCGAAAAGCACCCAAATGACACATGTTTATTTAAATTCTTCAGGATTCTGCATATTAAAATTACATTTTCCCTACAATGCAATCAAACATCAAAGGAAGATTTTAATGAAAGATGAAGTATTATTGTGTTTGTTTTAATTAAATAATCTTCTCCTTCCGTTTAGCTTCACAAAATATTTTTGGTTTCAACTGTTTCTTTCTTGCATAGCAAAACATTATCAATGAAATGCTTATCGGATTTTCACGAAGTCCGATTTGTAGAGCTAAATAAACAAACATATCATGATAATGGGGCTTTTTTATGCAGTGAGCCAAACAGTGGGGTTTTTATACGGGTACCTATAATATTCTTAAAACTTAATATATTTTAATAAAAATTTGGTATTCAGCCTAACTTATTATTATTGCCAGTTGCTGAAAATTTGAACAAAATCAGTTAATTAATAACGAAAATATTTTTTTTTTTCGTTCATTTATAGTCAGAAAAGAAGAGTTTGGCTTTAGTTTAGTTTTCAGTTCATTATTTTCTCTTTGCTACTCAAACATTTTTTTTTTTTTTCAACAACGCAAAACTTTTTGACTTATTCATGGAAACTTTTAACTTTTAAAGGAATACAATTCTTACGAAAACTCAAATGATTTGGAATTAAAAAGCATGTCAATAAATATCGTATCTTAAATTTTTTAATATTTGTGAATCGAAACAAAAATTTCAAAAATTGCAATAAAATTCGCAAAAAATTAGAAAACAAGTATAAAAATTCAAAAATCGCAGCAGAACAAAATGTAAAGTTAAAAAAATTATATTGGATTCCTTTTACAGATATAAAAAATTACCGCAAAACATGTACTAAATCGTGCTGAAAATAACTGTACAATGGGATTAGACTTTATTGAAAAGAGGACAAAATTTGCTATATTGGTAAAAGATATTAATGTTGTTATAGAAAAAAATAATTTTTAGTATTAATATTAATGCATTTTATAAATATAAAAAAAATTACGTCAAATTGTGGAATAATGTTTATTTTAATAAAAAAATTTTCTGAGGGAAAGGGGAGGGGCATATTAAAACGTGATTAAAAAAAAATGAAAATTGTAGAGAATATAATTCCTGTTCTATACAAATGCTTTAAACAGAATTTCTGTTTTGAATTTCGAAAAAATCTCCGCGAAACAAAAAATAAAAACTATAAAAATTGCATAAAAAATTCGCGAAAAAAAAGCCTGCATGAATTTATTATATTTTTGTAAAATATCTCTCCATACTGCAATATTTCTAAATATGTATACCCAAGAATTTATAAAAAATGATAGAACTTTATTTCTTTAGAAAAAACAAGATATTATTAAAACATGTTATTTGATTGTATTTTTCAATTTATAAATTGAAAATTAATGATTTTTTATTTTTCATATTAAAAAATTATGTACTTTTTCCTTTTTTTTCCACTAACACACTAGTAGTATATTTTCTTATGAAATAATGTCTTTTTTTGGAACTAACATCTTGCCCCTTTTCCTTTTAAAATTAATCGTAAATACTAAATTATTATTTCAGTAATTAAAGCAGAAATACATGTATATACACCTAATTAGAAATTGTTAACAATTTAATATTAAATACAGTTACTGATAATTTTAATGCATATAAATATGACTAGTATTTAATATAGTTTTACATAATTATTGTAGAATTTTAATGTATATAGCTTTTATGGTATTTTACTAACTAATGACACTATTAATTTGCACTTTTTATAATTTTTGTAATTACTAACTAATAATTAAATTTTATTAAATAAAGTGTAAAACATGGTTTAATTGTATTAGAAACCTAAACCCCTGATATCTATTCAATATTTTAACATTAAGGGAAAAACAAAACCGGATTTAGCAAAAAAAAAAAAAAAAAAGTCTAATTTTATTTATGTATTTCTTTTTTTAAATCTGATTTTTTTTTTTTTTTTTTTTTTTTTTTTTTTTTTTTTTTTTTACACTTTAGAAATTATTAATAATTTGTTTAGAAAAGTGTTTTGATATAAAAAGAGATAAAATCTAATATTGGAAAATAAAAGTTTGTGTTTGCATGAGAAAGTTGAGGGGGGGGGGGGGAACAAACATATAAATTTACCTTTTGATTGCTATCTTCAAGTGATGCAAAATCCTCTTCTATTTTTTTTATTTTAGAATCTAAAGTAACCTTTTCTAACTGTAGTTTCTGCCTAGCACCTTCTTCTTCTTCTAACCTATGGATATTACAACCAGAAAAGATAAGAATCAAAGACTTAACAACAAAAGTACATAAAAAATAATACAATAAGAGAAATGAAAGTATTAAAAAAAAGTTTAATCATATATACATGAGTTTGACAGACAACATAAGAATATAATGTTAGGAAATTCTCAAATTGTTTGTGTTTTGAAGTTAGCACTTTATTTTATCATGGCAAAAATTTCCTGCTATTTCTCCTGAGCCTGTTTCATCATTGTTCCTGCATACTCTGTGATCATAGACATGGCTAATCATGTCGCAAATAGAGATGGGAATGCTCGGGGAAAAAAAAAAACAGAAAAGTTGGGAGGAAAACCGGGTTTTTTCAGTTTTTTTTCCCGAAGGCTTTTTTTTCAATTTTTCCAAACTAGAAAAACTGAAATTTCACTAGTAAAATAATACATTGAAAATTTTGTAATAGCTACATTCTGATACTTTTAATTTTATTTATTTTTATGTTGCGTGTCCCACATGAAAACTTTAATGTGGGTAATCTGATCTCTCAACAGAAATCTGTTTGAGAAGACTTGAAAGGATCCTTCACATTCTTTCTAGTTTGAAATACAAGACCCTTCACAAAATTTCTCTTGAAAATAGACATTTCAGAAAAAAGTTTAATCTCCAAATTGAATCTTTTACAAATGCAGTGATTGAAGAAAAATCTCATGCCATATAGCAGCTGAATCTTATCAAGTTGTATATATTTATGAATAACCTTATTAAAAATGTCGAAATAAGAACCTAAATATAGTAATAATTTCTAAATCTAATTCTGATTATATTTTGCATAAGTATATACAAGAAGTTCACAATTTCACAAAAAAAGGATTACATGAAAAAAATCTAGATGCATAATTAAATGCAACTTCTCTTTTTAAAAATTAATTCATGTGCAAAATTAAAAATTTAACATAAAATTTGAAACATGCATTTAATACTTTCTTCTATCTTTACAAGAAGTAAGTATTGGATTCATGAAAAATTTGACTTCCAGTTTTTGGTGTATTTAAATGTTTTAGAAGGTCCTGAACACGATTTGGTGGTTTTTGGAAAATATGTCACTCTGCGAGTCTGAATGTGACAAAAATTTTATGGGCACTATCTCAAGAACTGTTGCACATAATTTCATAAAACTTTAGATTCAGTTTCACCTTGATATAAACTCAAGATGTTTAGTTATTAGTGTATATCGCTCAACCGATGGTGCTGCATTATTCATGATTTCCACAATGGTTCTATCTCAAGAACTAATGTATGGATTTTCATAAAACTTCAGATTAAATTAATCCTTGATATAATTTCGTGCTTATTACTTTTTGGTGTAAAACGCTCAACAGATGACGTTGCTATGCTGCATTATTTATGATTATTGCAATATCTCTATCTCATGAACTAAAAGACTATTTTTCATCAAACTACAGGTTCAGCCAGTTCCTCATATATATTAATGTTGTTTAGTTTTTGGTATAAATTGCCCTATAGGTGGCACTAATATGCTGCATTTTTCAAGATTTCGTTATAGCTGATTAATTGAATGTTTTTTCAAAATGTTGAACCTAAAATTGACCTCTATTTTACCTCCATAATATACAGTAATGTTGCAAAACATGGGCAGTTAGCATTAAAAAAGTACAACTGCAATGAAAAAAAAGAAAAATAAATAAATAAAAAATATCCGTATTTTATTACAAGTAAATACGTTCCAAATTATACTTTCCTTCTTGATTAAACTTTGAATTTTAGTAGTTTTCTAAAGCACAGTAGGAGTTTATCTCTGTGTGTAACTGTTTTTTTTAATTCTTCAAATAGTGAGCATTTTCTATTTGTAGTGTTCCATTTCATAACTTTTGAGTTCCACTCTTAGAAATATGAAATTACCATATGGAAATATTATTGAAAATGGTTTCTTACTCAAGAATGGAATACCAGATTTTAGGATAAAAAGAAAAAAGTTACGTTTAATTTAACTTTAAAAAAATATTTTCCTGGTTTTGGTGACTAAAAATCTAACAGTCAATAAATCCTATACTGTTTTTTAGTTGCAGACCTGAGTAAGCCAAACTAAAACTTAGTTTTGTTTGAATTTAGATTATATAACTAAACCAAAACTTTTTTGAGTTAAGATTGAAAAAATATACCGAAACTAAACATTTTTTAAAGGAAATAAAATTATAATTGTATTAAAAAAAAAAAAAATGTTGTGAAAATATACATTTTTTAAACAAACAATGGAATTTTTGGATACTGATATTCATAATAATGACAAAACTGCTGTAATTTATTTCATTAAACTAGTATCATTTATTTAAAAACTATACTTATGTAAATGGGATACATAATTTATTTCATTCCAAACTGTAGACATATTGGCTCAGGTTTTTACATTAGATCAGTTGGTAGTTAAACATGTAACTGAAAAATCATTTCAACAGAGATATGATATAACAAACAATAGCGTTTAATAAAAATTCTTAGGCTGTGGAAAAAAAAAAAAAAAAAAACTAAACTTTTATAAGCAGGCTTTGCTTTTTACTTTTTATTTTGTAATATAAAGTGAAAATAATTTTCTTTTAATACAAATAAATGAAAAAAAAATGTTTATTATTTAATATTCTCTAAGAATATATAATTTATTTGGGAGAAACAATCATAAAAAATCAATTTTTCCAACTTTTCCGTTTTTTTCTGAAAAAAAAAAAAAAAAAAAAAAAAAAAAAAAAAAAAAAAAACAGTTTTTTTCCGCCACTTATATTTTTCCGGAAAATTTACATCTCTAGTCGCAAATTACAATATATTTCTGGTGTATCCTTGAATTAGTCAAGTTTATGTCTCCAATGCATTGAGGTGATGTTGGGTTTTGCTAAAGAAATCTGCTCCTACACTGGTGAGAATTGATTTGAGAAAACATGGCGTTTTTATTAAAACTTCTATAATATTCATTAAAATTGAATGAAATTTCATACATTATGGCTATATATGGCAAGTAATTAAGAAAAATAAAATTTCATACATATTAATATCCTAAAACATAAGGTCAAAAAATAAGATTTTAGTAACATAAAAATATGGAAATTGATGTATGAAAAATATCACATTTAACTGAAATTAATAGTTAGTAAAGCCATCTTTATTCATTAGAGTTTCTATTATTATAGATAGCATTGATAAAACAAAATTTTAAATGTATTTCTAATGAATTAATTTCCAGTTTTGCAGATTGAAGTTTTCAATTCTGCAAGTGATGTGCACTGTATCCCATTCGAACAAGCTATTCTCTAACATTTACAATGTGGTTCAAATCAGGACTAATAAGCGGATAGTCTAAAAGAACAATATCCTGTCCATCAAACCGTTTTTTCATTGCATTTGAAATGTGAATACTTTCATTGTCTTGCATGAATGTAAAGAGATCCGGCCATTCGCTGTGAGAGCGGAATCCACTAGTCATTATTTTCCTGGTATCATATTTTGATTACTCCAATGCAGAGCACAGAGTGGAATTCGTCCATCGAACAGTAGAGTGAGCGACGGTGACACAAATGACTATGTCATCAAGTTATGGGATGAAATCATGATGTAGGACAAGATTATTAGGTGTAGATTAAGGAATGACTGGTCTGCCTCGTCATTTCTTGGTACGATATGAGTAACAGCGGACGCCAACTCGCCATTTTGGCATCAGTATCACGTCATTGAGTTACGAGATGAAATTGGTGCCAAATTAAAGATAAAATAAAGTATTTTAAGAATATTTCGGTCTGCCTGCACATATCATGGTACAAACTCTCGGCAGACTGTGTCATAACAAAAAAATGAAGGGCCCGAGTATGACTAATTGGGGCCTCTGAGCGAAGATAAATTAAAAATAAAGATTTTAAATTTCTTTATATCCAAAACTTAGTAAATATTGCTGGCAGGGTGACATCATGAACTTTTAAAAATAAAAACAGAGTTTCTAGACTGCTAAAAGTAAATGATATTGTTTAATTTAATAAATAATGGAAATTAAAATAAAATAGAGGATATTATTAGGAATATTTAATCTATTATTTATAAAATGAAATTTTTGAATTGAGATTGAAATATAAGTTTTGCTTATTTTAATAAAGTATAAATATTTATAATATGTTAATTTTAAATAGGAAATACTATCAAAAGTTTTTATGACTAACACATTACTTTGATGAAAAATTATTTTTCCCATTTAATAGAAGTGATGTTTGGATAGTATTAGTATATTTTAGCTTTTATTTATCATTATTTTGTTATTAATTAAAAATACTTTAAAAGAGTTCTGTAGAGAGATTTATAATCAATAAAAACCTTGTATGGGAAGCTCAATTATTAAAATACGTTTAAACACACTATAATTAAAAATTCTGAACAAATGCATACGTTTCGCTAGTACAGGGGACTCGCTTCCTAAGTGTTAATATACATTTTACCATTTTTAACACTGAGGAAGCGAGACCCAGTACTTGCAAAACATATATGTATGTTTAGAATTTTTAATTATTGTGCATTTAAGTGTTGTATTTTAATGACTGAGACCTTGACAATTTGATTTTTACAGCAGAATGGAAGTGAGATTAAGAGAGGGTTGGAGGAAGGCATTCACAGGATTTTTCTGCTGATTTGTGATTTTCTGGGGTTTTTACTGTTTTTTTCATTATGGTAAATGAAAGGCTAAATTCATCAAATCCAATGAATCTACTTCTGTTTTACACCTCAATAACTTTTTAATTGTGTAGTAGGATTTTTTTTTTTTTTTTTTTTTTCCAGTTATGTAGTTAGCAATGTGGTGTTATTTGAGTAGGTTAACAGGAAGTTGTCGCTGTTACTTCTCCCTTCAGGACTTTGAATTGTAGCAGCCATAACAAGTCAGATGGAAAATACTTTTTTATATTACTTTTTAAGAATGAGTTTAATGAAATTTATTAAAATAATTCGCTAATTTAAGATAAAATTAGCTCGATAAAAGATAAAATCACTGTTAAATTGCAATTAAGCACTAAATTGCAATGTTAGATAGATAATAAATTGATTTAAGAAATTGCTTTATCATCCAGTCTAACAGACAATTTATTAAACTTCACATTCTTGAAACATTACAGCCTTTTCAATTTACAAATTACTAACTGTTTTTCTAAATTGCTCCCCCCCCCCTTTAATTTCACACACAGTAAAATAGTAAGACACTCTTTGAAGTTTTTACTATTAAGGCATTAACTTCCTATTTTTGCAGGAGGCTTAGTTGGCAAGGCACAATAATAAATTAGTCCATCACAATTATATATGTCCTATGAATAGATGAAATTTTCCCTTCTATTTCTTAACTTACGCTCTGGGGTTTTTCTCAAATCTATGTGAATGTGCTTCATGATAATACATGGATTAAAGAAACTCATTAATTATCTAATGGAGTCTATGAAATCCATTTTAACTAATTTTTCACGTAATAGAGTTCCAAGAATGGGAATTTTTTTTTAACATTCCAAAATAATTGAAAAATTAAAGTACCAATATTTTCATTTTTCACAGCACTTTTCCTCTTTAAAAAAAAAAAAACTTTCTTAGAAGGATTGCATGTGCTGTCATTTCTTTACCTTTGCATTTTGCTATGTACAACATATCTATCTATATTATAACAGAAAAATATATCTGTGTGTAGAACTGACGTCATTTTGCAAATGGCAGGAATCATGATAAAATGTCAATTTAGAACTTTTTGCTGCAGCAATTTTTCAATCTTCAAAACATCACACATTTTCAAATTTTATAGTGCTGTTTAAGAAAAGCAATCGACTTTCAAATGCAATTTGATTGAAAACTGTATCTCAGACTCATTTATCACGGCTATATAGTTTTCAAGCTTTTTAGCACTTCCCAACAAAGTTGAAAAGTGCTTATGCATTCGGTTTGTCTGGTCGTCTGTCCGCGCTCTAACTCCCGTAAATATACTCGGATTGCTATGAAATTTTTATACGTTATTGAGGTTTACCCTAGCACGAACCCTATTGAAAATGAAGTACCTACCATGATTAGTTTATCTACAGAGAGAATCAAAATTTTCCCATTACATTACGGCCTATGGGGAAAAATAGTTAATATACTCGGATTGCCATGAAATTTTAGGATGTTACTGACATTTACCCTAGCACGAACCCTATCGAAAATGAAGTTTCTACCATGATTAGGTTATCTATATGGCGAATCAAAAGTTTTCCATTACATTACGGCCATGGGGAAAAGTCGTTAATATACTCGGATTGCCATGAAATTTTAGGACGTTATTGACGTTTACACTGGCACAAGTCCTATCGAAAATGAAGTTTTTACCATGATTAGTTTATCTACAGGGCGAATCAAACGTTTCCCATTACTTTATGGCCTATGGGGAAAAATCGTTTCAAAGGAATTTTAAAGATGTTATACCCTGTCAAACATATTAAAATATCCTTTCTATAAAATAGAAGGTGAAAATGTAGCTATTATTCATTTACAGGGCCACACAAAAGAATTCCATTAGATAATGGTAAAAGGGGAAATTGTGTGTGACATATTTAAAATATATTAAGCTGTTTCATATATAATAAAATTGATATATGTCACTAAAGCTTAATATAAATCATACGCTACTGTCTTGCATAATATGAAGTACATAGCATTTACAGGGCCATACAAAAGATTTCAAATAGTATATTCTTTCCGAAGTACCGTATATGTGTCCGATAATGGCTGATGGAGGGATGAAATGCATTTTAATTATGATATGCACGTTTATATTTTGCTAAATATATGCACATTATATGGTGTGTATAAATGTTATAGTTCATATACAGGGCTACCCAAAAGACCTCACCAACGTTACTGAATATGAGCATAAATTATTTAAATGTAGTTCTTAAATAAGCTATGCATTTCTATGCTGAGCTTCATTCAATTTACTGAGAAATGTTTGCAGAATATAAATAAAAGGATATACAGGGCCACGCAAAGAATTCGGTACATGGACGCCTATGAATAATAATTTATGAGAATGTGATTTCAGTTGTTTTAAAAATGTTTTAGTTTGCAATAAATTTTAGCCAAATGCTGACGTGTAATAAAGGTACAATGTAAACTACAGGGCTGAACAAAAGTATTCAAGTATGCTTCCATCTAATAGTATGAATTGCTGAAAAAGAAATTTCAAGTAACTGGGTATATTCTTGCTAAACTAAATTTTCCCATTATATCATCAACTGACATATGAAATACAGGGCTGTTCCAAAGTACTGGAATACATATTTGGGTATATTTGACTATACTCTATTATTTCCCTAAACAACAAAGTTTTGTTAAAGATTTCATTAAGTGTTGGAAAGTGCTTCATAATCTATGCTTAATGCATGATTTTTCTTACTTGTTTTTCTAAAAATATGTTTTTCGGAATCTCCAGTATCTTTTACTTCTTCCACTATATATATATTTTTTTAATATCTTTATCGCATATCTTCATTAAGAAATAATAATAAACAACTTGCACAAAAAGTTACTTTCACTTTTGAAACCAATTTTTAAAAATAAAAGTATCATTCTGAAAAATATCTATAACCAAAATCGAAAAAGTAAAAAAAGGGATGTTGAGATGCATACCAGATATCCAATGTGCAAAGAAAAAGAAAAAATTTAAATGTTGACGTTCAAACAAGATATTAGAGAATAACCTTTCTGTAGAAGTAGCACTAGCTCATGAGTGCTTCGCCTGACAGAAAAAGAGCCTTAAGAAATAATAAAAAAAATTACACATAAATCTATAAATATTGTTATGGATAATTTTTCATAACAAAATTAAAGTTGCATTTATAAGTAAATAAAAGAATACTTATGAATTGGACAAATTGCAACATAAATTATACTAAAAATATGTATTAAAATAAATACAAGTTTGCTAAATGGTACATTTAACAGACATGTAATTGTACTGTATGCATAATGCACTGAAATGATTAGAAAAAAAAAAAAAAAAGCAGTTGCCGTAACTTGCAAAATTTTTGGCTAATAATTCCTGGCTTGTGTGTAATATGAAAATACCACATTTGATAATTTTCATAGCTTTATATGATTACATAATTAATATATTTGATATAAAATTACTGCTTGGAGTTAATTGGCAATTTAAAAAACATAACCTATAAAAAGATTCTTTGGTTTTACAATTTTAAATAAATAAATAAAAAAAAAGTTTTCACCTTTACTCCATGACTTGGGTACCTCAGGTTCAATGTACTTATATATATATATATATAATAATAATAATAAAAAATACTCACTGTTCTTCTAAATCTTGAATAGTTAACTGTAATTTCTTTTTCTCTGCAGTTAAATTTTGATTTCGCTCTTCTTCTTCTTCAATTCTTGCTTCCATGTCTTGTAATATGTCTTCAAGTTCTTGTTTACGAGCTTGAAGCCTAAGTCTTAATTCTTCTGCCTCAGCACATAACTCAGTCTCTGCTTGAAGTTGTTCTGCTAAAGTATTTTTTTCTTCAGACATCTATGAAAGAAAATTTTCAGAAAAATAAAAATATAAGCTATGAAAATAAACAAGAATCCATCAACAAATTAAATTAAACAGAAATAAGTAAAAACAAGTTTAGCATACTCTTTTAGTGACACAAACAAATAAGATCACCAAATTATGAAAGAGCACTAAATTCTCTAGAGTTTATATCAACCTTTACTTTTAAAAGTCCCTTTTTTTTATAAAATAGCAGTTATTTGAACAAAAATGGTAATTTTTTTCGACTTTTGCTAGCTTGAAAAAATAATCAATAAATTTATACTTTTAGTGGCATAAGCTCCAACCAAAATATATTTCCATATTACCTTTCTATAAATAAAAAATGGTAGAAATCAGTCTAATAGTTCTCAAGATATACTGTCATTCATTTTGAAAGACAGGATTTCACAGAAAACAAGTTTACAGTTTTACAATAGTGTTATATTCAACAAGTGGCATTTTGCATAACAAGCAGCATTATGCTGAACATTGAAGAAGCTTCAATGCTTTCAAGGAGCAGTATTACATTCAATTAATGGAAAAAAAAATTGTACATAATATTTCCTTCAAATAAAAAAAAATATATTTACATACAACTATAAAAAAAAACTAATATTGCAAACAGTTTAAATTTAAAATACATTTACGTGAGACATTTCCCAATGATCTTTAAAACTATTATTGCCAATTTCAAGGCAGCAGAAAAAAAAAAAAATCCTTTCTAGCAATGAAAGTACTTCATGTGAGTATAAAAACAGAAGAAAACTTTTAAATGATACATAAATTTATTAATGTGCATTAAAAGCAGCAAGTAAAAGAAATTACATATATTTAAAGTGATCAAGTAATATTGCAAAACAAAATTAAAAAAAATATATATATGAGACATTTACTTCTTTTAACTATTGTTGTGAAATCTAAGACAGTACAAATAATATTTCCTTTCAAGCAACAAAAGTATTTCTGCATGAATATTAAAAAAAGAAAAATTTAGTGAAAATAACATCTGATTTAAACAATACATTTAAAATGTTTTTCTTATATTGTGGTTCAAAAAATACCAAAAGGCAAAGACTCAGCGTATTTCACTGTTTAACTGATCTCGTTTAATCAAACATGTAAATAGCCAGCAGATGCTTAACAACAGCGATTTGGCCTGAAAGTTTCCAGATCAAAGGAAAATAAGTGAAACCCACTTAGAGAGGTCGCCATTTAAAACTATATGTATATATATATCAATGTTTCACAATCTTTTAAAAACTGCTAAAATTAGTGTGTTTTTAGAGTTTGTGGTGTGCCACCAGCGATTGATGAGCATACCTAGTAGGGGGGCAGAGCTCTCTACGAGGTTCAAAAGAACCAACAGCGATAGTATAAATAATATTCAAAGAAACAACCAGAAAAGAATAAGCATTCATTAAAAACTGAGCTAAAAAATGATCCATTTTAGCACACAGCAGACCTTCTAAATTAAGATACGAAAGAAAATTAATTATTAAACATTGACAAATGCTAAAAACTATTTTAGAAATTTTTATCAAGTTAATTGGATATTAATACTGTGTTCTGTAGCTAAAATTCCTTCATATGAGTTAAGAGTTTTCTCCCTTTATTTATATTAAAAAGTATGCTTAATAAAACACAGGCATACAGTTACAACTATTTTCAAACATCAAGTGTATTATTTTCTTGGGTTCTATATTTCAGTTTCAAGGAAAATAAATTTATTCAACTTAGCTTTAGACAGTGGTGGTCAGAATTATAAGAACAATTGAAAATTTAACAGAAAAAAATTATTTATGAACTAAATAAAATGAAATTTATGCATAAAATACTTTTTTATGCCAGAAATCATTGTAGAATGCAAAAGATTGAAAAATGCAAAATATGAATGTTTTTTGCCTGAAATACACTAATAATTAATAATCTCCCTTTTCTTCTCTGTTACTGTTTAAAGTGTTGATGTCATGGAGTTAAGACTGTTCCTTCAGAACGTTATTGGAAAATTTTGACCAGGGGTTTTCGATTAAGGGCATGAGCTCTCGCTTATTTTTATATTGCATACCGTTTTTGAATATTTCGTGTGCCAGAATACCCCATAGATTTTCTGTTGGATTCAGATCAGGACTTCTGGTTGGCCAATTAAGTAGTTTCACAAAATTAGCATCAAATCACGATTTTTACGTTTGAAAAACATGTACTGAGGCACTGTCCTGCTGGAAAAAATAGTCTCCACTCATTATTAATGGCGCTTCCAATAACAAATTATCGCTCAAATGCATCAACATAACTCTCAGAATTCATTCTACCCTGCACAAAAACTATTGGAGTAGTTCCACCAGTTACGAAAACTCCCAAGACCATTACTGAGCCACCCCCAAAAACACGCTTTGAAAAAAAAAAAAAAATTCTCTATGGAGATAATACCAGAAGTGGTGGAAACCATCTGGCCCATCCAAATTTAACTTTTTCTCTACAGAAAAGACAATATCATCCCACATTTTCCCATAATAATGCATTTTTTGGCAAACTATCCTCAGTCTCTTATGAACTTTTGTAAGAGGCGGGCTTGAGATGTGTTTACCATAGCCAACCTTTTTATTCTTTTTGTAAAACATGTCAAACAGTTCGAGCACTGCATTCTAAATTCAATTCACCTATTATTTCTGTAGACGTTTATTTTTTTGGAGCAGGCTCGTCTTATTGTCATCCTTTTCTCCCGTACAAAAGCAGAAGATTTCCTACCTATATGTCTTTGCCGTCCATATTTACCGGGATTTTTAAGATAATTGTAATAACCATTCTTGATCTATTAAGCTTTGTCACAATTTGGCGCACTGAAAGTCCTAAACTTTTAAATGCATCCTTTTTCTCTTTCCGAAAGTTTTGTACCGAGTGGCATGACTGAAAAACAGAATATCACGATCCCAAACGCTTACTATGCATTTATATCGTCTTGAAGTTCCATGTGCAAAGCAAAAAATATGGACATTTTACTTTTTAGAACACACAAATATTGTTGTTCTTATCATTTTGTCAATATCAGATCACTCTATAAATCCTTAATACATTTTATAAATATGAATTTTTCACATAAATACATAACGATTTATAAAAATATTCTTCATTTTTCATTGTTCTCTAGCCATTAAATTTGCATAAGTTTCTGACCAAATATAGCCAAGATTTGGCAATTTTTGCCTTGTCCTTATAATTTTGACCACCACTGTAGAGTTATACTTTCAAACATCATCGGTTTATTATTTTCAGTCTGATTCTATGGCCCCGATTCCAACAAGTATTGATTCATTCAATTTAACTTACGACTCCCTAACAATTTGTAGTTTCACCTTCCACTGCTAGGGGTGTATTCTTATCTCAGGTTCCATGGTCCCAATTTCAACATGATTTGGCTTGGTTTATTTTTACACACAATTTTAACTTGGTTTTTGACTGTCTTACATTTTTTTAGTTTCAACTTCCATTGATGGGGACATTCTTATCTCGGGCTTTGTGAGCCTGATTTCAATAAAATTTGTTTGTTTTTTTCAACTCAGCTTATGATCCTCTTCAGATTTTCCATCAGGGACACAGCTTGCACGCTATAATATGGCATCAGTAGTGGGGATATGTACGATGTAATGATTGCTCCTTTGAAAAGAGGTTTGTTTGGTGCACACTACATAGCAAGCTTGGTTCACGTTTCCAAATATAGCAGGGCCTTCTCAAAAGGTTCATTTTTAGAGTTCTATTATCTTTTTAAATGTCAATATGAATAGAGGTTAAACATTTGCAGTTTATTTGGGAAAAATAAACAGCCTAGTGAATGCAGGATTTTATGAATCTAATTTCAACAGAATTGAATGTTTCTTTAATCTCAGCTTACAATTCTCTTCAGTTTTTATGCCACATGCACAGCAGCACACCTGCTATATGGGGCTACAAGAAGCTTGGACCCATGTGAGATTTCTTTGGAACATACTTGTGAGATTTCTTTGAAACTTGAAATTCATCAAGATATTTTTTTTTTTTTTTTTTAAATGAATGGAGGTTTTATACATTAAAAATTAATTCTGAAAAATCCATGTGCCTGGGCAATGCTGCTAAATCAGCTAGTAGAGATCTGTATGGGTACAAGGTTGGCCCAAAGTCTATACCCAGCCCAGCAAAATGAGGCAGAATTTTCAAATGTGTGGCTGAGAAAAACATTAAACAGGCCAACCGACATAGTCTAAAACAGAAAAAAAAAAAAAAAAAAAAAAATTAGTGGGCCTACACATCTGATATAAAAATTTAAGCAAAGCCAATAAACTTTTAGCTGCATTTAAATAAAATGTCTTTTGCGAGAATAAGTATAAATGAGCATTACAAGCTGATGTTTGTTTGATAGCATCAATATAGAAATGTAACATGTCCACCACAGAGACCAGCATCAGACATGGAGCCTGTAATTTTTTTTTCCATTAACAGAATCTTTGGAAGTATACCTTAAGGTGGTTATCAAATTCACTGTTCTACAATGTGAAACTTTGATACACTTAGTGATTAACTTTTAACTGTAAAGGGTTAAAATTGATAAGCTTGACTATTGAAGGGATTTGAAATTGAATAGCATTTTCACTTTTTGATAAATAAATTACTTGTTAGCATATAAGAGATTCTAACTGTGGCTTTAGATTTTTTCTTTCCTGTGATGTTGCTTCCAAAAATTAGATTAAAAACACTATCTTTAAACAATATTTTCTCAAATATACATTGCCTTTATCAAAAAATAGATAATGCCATTTGATTGCATAATTTCTGAATGAAAACACCTGTCAATAAATTAATTTAGAAATGTGCCAGAAAGTAGCTCGTTTGGATTTGAGAAAAGCTTTAGATAAACAAAAGAGAAATATTTTCACAAATATATTTTTCATAAAATCACTACAAAAATTATGATGTTTTTAATCTCCTTTTTTATCTTTTATTCTAAACGACATTAATTTTTTTAATGGATCCTTATTTGAATATTGAAACATCTAAGAAATCATTAATGTTATTATTGTGTCTTCCAAACAAACACATTGTAATTTTAAAATGTATGGTTAATTTATCCTATAAATATGTATGCAAGTATTCTTTTAAGGAATCTTATTGTATGTTTAGTAAAATCTGATTTTTTTTTTTTTTTTTTTTTTTTTTTTGAAATTGAATTGGGGCCAGATAAAGTCAAAACAATTTTCACTCAAGCGGAGCATGGAAATTCCAGCTCGTGCAGACCTCTTTTTCCAATGCCAATTGGCACCTATTATCTAACTTTTTCTTAAATGTTTCAAATTTGCAACTTTTTCTCAGATTTTTTTTTAATTTCATTGACTTTTTCTCAGCAATGGCAAATTTTCCTGACTTTTGGAGGATACTAGACACCTTAGCCAATAAAAGAAAGATGCCTGAGTGTGTATAAATGTACATGATGTCTAGAAAAATCTACCACAACATCAAAGCAAGTTCCAAATACACCTGATGCTCAGATGTTTTATCTTTTGATAATTAGAAGAGTTATTAATTTAAAATTATAATGAACATAAGAAAATGCATGCTTTTTTCCAATCATCAGGGTTTCTAAAACATCCTGAAATAGAAAAGAAAGCTAGTGATATATATATATAAATACTTTTATATATAACATATATATATATATATATATATATATATATATATATATATATATATATATATATATATATATATATATATACGTTTAAAGAAAAAATAATAATAATAAATTACAAAATGCCCTATTTCAATTACTTTATTTTTTTCTTCTACATGATTACACAAATAATTTTCCTGCTTAAAATACAAAATGTTGCTGAATTACTTTTAAAGATAACTTTAAATTTAGTACAAAGGTTGTTAAATTTTTAAGGAAAGATACAATTTACAGACTGTTAAGGTGTGGGACATTCTCCAATGATGTAGAAAAATGTGATCTACAAAGAATTGATGTCAAGGCCAAATAATTGGAAGTTCCAACAAAATAATGTTCCCAGTCCTACATCTAAATCAACAAATGGTTGGTTAAAAAAGAAAAGATTGATAATATATCTTGGCACCGCTGCAATCCCAATATAAATTATATTAAAAAATTATGCTGTTATTTATTTTGTTCAGTATATGAAAACAATGAACATACTTTTTTTCTGTAAGGCTCCTGTACTTTTGATGGCAAAAAAGGGACCTTATAAAACCTGTCACCAGCCTTGAAATTCTAGTCAGGTGACAATAAATATAATACAAAAGTAGGTAGTATCATGTATCATTTCTCTTAATATTCAAATGTATAATTCTTTCATGTAAAATCTATTCAAAATTTTCTTTTAAAGAATCAAGTCCCAAACTCAATCCAAACCCAAATCAATTTGACCAGTAATGAAATATATTGACATCAACTCAATTGACCCAACACAAGATTTGGATAAGCCTGGTAAAAGTGAATCACTTGACCTGATGCAAGACTCATCATAGAAATCCTATTTTACTAAGAGTCAGTTTCCCCCCCCCCCCCCCCCTCTATTTAGTACATTTGTGATCAGAATTTTAATTCATAATCACTCTTGAAGAAATCAAAATACATCAAACTAAATTCCTGCGTAGAGCCCATGCTGATTTTCCATGGTTCCCAAATCTCCCCATGTGTATGTTTCTGATCATCATACTTTTAATCTGAAAAGGAGAGGCATTAATGAAGTGTTTTCAAAATTGTAAGACCATTTGCAGCAATATTCAGATGATTTGTTTTGCCAAAACTTGTTTTAGCATTAGTTATGCTTTTTTGTTCAATAACTTTTTTCTTCTGCTATGTAAACCATCTTCTATTGCCATCACTTGGTCATTTTCACCTATGATCACAAAATCAACTATAATAAACTGTAACTCATATGCTGAAATTAATTAAAACTTAATTTTACCTGTTGCAATTTTTTTTCCAATTCTGAAACTTCTACTTCAGCTTTTTCCATTTTTTCTCTAACTTGCCTTAATTCATCTTCTTTAGCACTTAACTTTTCTTCTTGTTTTGTAACTTGGAGTAGTGGTTTAACCTGAAAAACAAGATTTAAACACTATTTGAAAAACGAAGTCCCTGCCCCTATATCATGTACAAAAAATATTTATGCTGTTATATCAAGAAATAACAAATAGATTGAGTAGACATAAATGACATCACTTGAAGCTGTACCAAGACCTCTTCTTATGCTCACCATATTTGGCTGCATCTTGCACTGCAGACTGGACTGCCATCAGTCAAAGTCAAATCTGGCAAGTGCGAGAAAGGGAGAAAGTTGGTTGATTTTTGACGTCCGATTATCTACGCTAGGGATATAGGACCAGGGGGGAGTGCCCTTCGTGGGTGTCTTTCTAAGGGAACCTAACCTGTATTTACGCAAGGTTTGAAGAAAACCACGAAAACTCCGAACGGTTAGGCCGACAGCTGCGATTGGGTTCGAACCCAGCACCTGCCGTCTACCAGTTGAGAGGTCCGAACCTCTCGGCCACTGGTGGGGCAGAAAGGGAGAAAGAACATGTTTTTAGCTTCAAAGCTTTCTACAGTTAAAGACTGAAATGTCTACTTCTTCCTTTTTATAGCTACTTGTATTATAGTCAGTTTTACATATATGTATTCAAACAACCATAAGAAGAGTCTGGGGCAATATCACGATACACTGAGAGGGAGGTTAAGCTTTGAAATTAACAAAAATAAAATTAAAAAGAATTTAAATCAAAAAGAACAAAATTAAAAAATGCTACAGTATATATATGAAATAAGAAAGCTAATTCAATCAGCATAAACATCTTTGACATTCACAGTTTTTTTAAAAAGAGTGCTAAAAACCATAAATAATAATAAATTTCATAATTATTACAATTATCAGACTTCATTCAGCCACAAAACCACACTCATTAAAGGATACTGCGCCGATTAAATTAAAGCAGCCTGCCTAATTTGACTTATTCTCAGGGTCCTCACTGAACTGAAACTCTCTGTATGCATTATCTACAGTAAAAGCTTTTTAATCCAGCAAGTTTGGAACCACAGACATGATGAATTATTGATTTTGCTTGATTATAGAACACCTATGCGTTCACACCCTTTGTGTTCTCCAACATTAAGAATTTGTGCAAATTGTATAAATATCTGAACTTGTGTTTGGCTCCGAGAAAATTTTACATTATGCAGTTATAGTGCAAATGTAATCAATCTAAATAAAAAGAATATTGCCCAGTTAAACTAATGGCATTGAGCTCACAGGCTACGCATACTAATTGTATATTACAACCTTATATTTTCAAGGGTTAATTCTATTCAAAAAAGAAATTAAGGGGGGGAGGTATCAGCTACCTCCATTTCCCCTTTTTATACTTAATCATTGAAGCCCTTAAACTAATCAGGGATATGATTTATCACATAAAAAATCTGCATGAATAATATTAATCACGGAGGCGCCTCACCAGAATGATCTTATATCTAAATTTTGAACAAAAACTGATAATTCTGCATGAAAAACCCATTTAAGGGGAGGGGTTCGAGCCCCCCGTTCCGCCTCTTTATACTTATCAAATGAACACCTAATACTAATCACTGAAGTGCCTCATTAGAATGATCCTACATCTAAATTTTGAACGAAAACTGATAATTCTGCATGAAACACCCATTTATATAAATTAAGGGGAGGGGCATTAGCCCCCGTTCCCCCTGTTATACACATCGAATGAACTCCAAAAACTAATCAGGAAAGCAACTTATAAGAATATACATATATCCAAAATTTCAAGTGAATTGGATATTTTTATCATGAGTTATCGTGTTACACACGACACATACGCACGTACGCACATACAGAGCAGACGGACACATAAACTCCCAGGTTTTAATAACCTGAGAGCTAATAAATATTTAATTTTGTTTACATTTATTAAAAATAAATGTAACTTTATCTGGTTATTACCGCTTTATGCTTATTAAAAATAAATGTAAAACGGTAATAACCAGATAAAGTTACATTTTTTTTAATTGGTTCGCAATTAATAATAAAAAGAATATTGCCCAGTTAAACTGATGGCATTGAGCTCACAGGCTACGCATACTAATTGTACATTACAGCCTTTTATTTTCGTTAATTCCGTTCGAAAAAAAATTAAGAAGGGGAAACAGCTCTCCCCTTTCTCCTTTTTTATACTTGATCATTGAACCTCCTAAACTATCAAGTACATGCTTTATCATATTAAAAAATCTATATCCAAAATTCAGAGCAAATCGGATAATTCTTAATAAAAACCCATTTAGCATTTATATAATTTAAGGAGTTATTCCCCTCTTTTATACTTAACCATTAAACTTCCAAAACTATTCAGAGATTTGAACGAAATCTGATAATTCTGATTGAAAAATCCATTTATACAAGTTAAGGGGAGGGGCATTAGAACCCCCGTTCCCCCTCTTTATACTTAGTCAATGAACACCTAATAACAGCCACGGACTCGCCTCATCAGAATGATCCTATATCTAAATTTTGAACGAAAACTTTTAATTCTGCATGAAAATCTCGTTTATATCAATTAAGGGGAGGGGCATGAGCCCCCCGTTTCCCCTCTTATACATATCGAATGAACTCCAAAAACTAATCAGGGAAGCACCTTATCAGGATATACCTATATACAAAATTTCAAGTGGATCCGATATTTTTATCATGAGTTATCGCGTTATGCATGAATGCACGTACATACAGAACGGACGGGCACATAAGCTCTGAGGCTATGATAGCCTGTGAGCTAAAAACAGGATATGCGGTATAAAAAAGTACAACCAGTCATGATAAACATCGAGTGACTAAACTAATTACAAAGTAGCAGGACATATTGATCAAGGTCAAGAGACATTTGGATCCTGAGTGAACTGCTTTCAACCTAATGATCCGAATCAAGAAAAATCATAGGGAAAAAAAAAAAAAAAAAAAGCTTGGGCTAGCATGCTGGATTATAGAAAGTGCCGAACAATAAAATGCTGGATGAAAGAGGTTCTACTATATTTGAATTAATAAATCAGTTTGATTGGCAAAGAGGTCCTGAGTCAAGTTATTTAATCCAACAACATTTCTCTAAACTAATATGATTTTATAACCACCTGCCAAAGCATAACATATGCAGATTTAATTAAAAAATAATAATAATTAGTTCTATTAAGGAATGTAGAATTTCAAAATGATTAACTCAAAAAACTCCATGATCTTCCATTTATATGCCTTTCTATTATTAAAATGTATTTTTCAATGTATTGATATAAATAATGGAAAACTTTCAATTTCTCATTGTAACTGCTATTTTTGATCCTCTCTTGCAGCAATGTTAAAAAAGCCTATGAAATTCAGCAAAATTTTCGTTTTACACTGTCTATTATAATCATTAAAATACCATAAAGCATCAAGGTTTATGTTAAAATGTTTATTTTTATTAGAAATTTGTTAGATTAAAAAATATAGCTTTTTCCTGCATTAAATGATACTTAAGTTAATTTTAGAACAAATAGTTATTTTATTAATATTTATTAATTCAAATGATTATTTTTTAAATTCGTGTTACATAATTAACTTTTTAATTTTCAAATACAAGTTGTAAAGAAAATGGTAAAATTTAGTTAAGAAAAAGTAAAATTGAATTCCATGAGTTATTAGTTACAATATATAATTTGTAAAAAAAAAAAAAAAAAAAATTGCAAGTTTGGTAGTTATATATATATGAACATTTGAATGCTAAATTTGAAAAACTGCTTGCTTTTTTTTCTGACATTAAGCAATTTATTAATACTATTTTTTAACAATATTTCTTGCATAATTTTAAAATTTGATATAAAAATTTGGTGATTTCTTTGGTTTTGTAAATACATTACAAGAAGTAAGACAATTTTTGGACCAAAAAAATTAAAATCTTTATATATATGTGTGTGAGTGTGTGTTACCATTAACCTCCTGACTGCTGCAAACTGATTTTTCCTTCACTAGTCTACAGATTTCACTGCAACATAAGTAATACTCAAATTAATACAATTCGACAAATAAAAGCCAGTTTTGAAAAATTAAGGGAGACCCGAACCCCATTTTCAGCCAAAAATCATCAAAAGTTCAAAATTTTTTTTTTTCTCAGAAAACGATAAAATACATATTTGCGAATATCCATGCAAAATTTCAGAACTCGGGGACACTTGGAACAGGTAGAAAATGCGTTTTTTCAATTGTACTCACTATAGAGTTTAAAGGACTAGCGGCCATTTAAAACGTGTTTTCCTTAAAATGACTTTTTTCATATTTTGCCTAAGTTCAAAGTACTAAGGCTCAGTGGTAAAATGATTTAGAAACAAAGTGTTTATGTTTTTAGAATCTTAAAAAAATTTGCAACAAAAGTAAGGAGAGATATCTTTTTTTAAACTAATTCTGAAAATTTTACATAGATTGGTAAACATGAAAATTATAACAAATTTAAGGAAATTTACCATGCATTTTTTTTTTTTTTTTTTTTTTTAGCCGATTAAAATAGAAAATTAAAAATATCTCTCCTTAGTTCTTTTCTATATACTATAACACTATTTAAGAAATTTTAGTAATAACAAAATATTGAAAATTGAATGAGGAGTAGTAATTTTAAAAAAAGTATTTTTCGATAAAAAAAAAATCATAAAAATCCCCATAAAAAATATACTTTTTAATAAAAAGTGAATTTTTTTTTTTTTTTTTTTTTTTTTTGCTAATTATTCCTTACAAAAAGATTCTTAAGTAGTACACCAAAATTCATTACTTTAAAATCAATAATAAAAATTTTGGGTTTTTTCTTACGGGTCTCCCTTAAGTTATGATTATTACCTTCAAACCTTATAAACCTATACTTAATGAAATATTTTTTATCAGGTTGGAAAAAACATCTTTTTTTTATATTTTTAATAAATTTAAGAAAAAATAACATTACAATTTTGCCCTTTTGCTCGGCGATGAGGGGGTTAAAACATCTAATTCAGTTATTTCATAAAATAAAAAGCCAAGTACATTAAAGTATCTAAAATTACTGGATTCTATGATTTAACTAATTATTTTATAGAATAACAATTGCCTAATTGTCTAAGTTCAAAATAAACAAATTAACATTAAACTAGTTTGGGGGGAGTCAATAATATCCCCCACTGCATTATTCCGCTTGTCTTCTACTACACAAGCTGTAAAAATATACATAATGGAGCTCACAGCAACATCAAAAGTCTGTTTATACAAAAAAAAAAAAAAAAAGACAAAAAGGTTGATATGTAGAAAACTTTGGTGGAAAAAAAAAAAAATCACACGTCAATGTATAAAAGAAACATTGTGCTCAGATGGTCGGATGAGATATGAAATGCGGCCATTTCTACAAGGTATTTCAGGATAGTTTTGAAAGCAATTCATTGTATCCTCCAAAAGAGTGATAATGCCTTTTTTTTTAACCGTAAGTTGTCAGAATTGCTCCAGTTATACAGAGTAAAGATATTGTTTTATAGTTTAAATATTTTAAGTAGTTAATAATAAAGGTTTAAATAATATTTTAAAATAATTACCAGTTCTACAGGATTTTTTCTTTTTTTGAAAAAATGTCAAATTTTATCTTAAAATTTTGACTTTTGGACCAAAAATGAAGACTCAAGCCATTTTTTTTTTTTTTTTTTTTTTTCAGCGGTAAAATTTCATGCAATTGATGTACCAACTTTTAGCATTCCCATTTTTGATAAAAATAATTTCATTTTTTTCACTCCACTCTAATGTTCAGTCATCATTTTATGGCATCAACTGTACACATTCTAATAATTTTTTCCCCCATTCAGATCGATGTTCCATAAAATATTAAATACTTCAAAAATATCAGTACTAATTGCTCTGTCTTTCAAACTGAGTGAACTACAATGAGTGTAAAAATAGCAAAAAATATTCAATTTTTTTTTTTTTTTTTTTTTTTTTTTTTTTTAATTTCGGAACAAATGAAACTTTTTTTTAACATATATGCATGATCAAGCTGAAAAACTAATAAAAAAGGTCAACAACATTCAATTGCCAGTTTTTATTATGAAAACAAAGTAATTTTGCTATTTTTTCTTGTGTAAAGACTATAAGGATGTGAGATGGAATCTCACAGTGTATAGTTAATTGTATCTTTTTTATTCCTTTCTTCATTAAACATAGAGATTTCCTTAAATTTAATTCTGTATATTTAGTTTTACGATCGCATGCTTCCAGTTTAGTGCATTTGCATTCCTTCAGAGCGCCGCATGACCATTCGCATCTGTGCCGCAATGTATTATGATGACGTCACGGCGGGTTTTGACACTCCTTTGCTACCTAGTCACACCCATGTTGCGTCGATTTCGTCACATGAAGGCGTTTCTCTGAGAGCATGAAACGAATTAAGAATAATCCTTTTAAAATGACTTTTTTATTTTCCTTTTTAAGATAATGACGAAATATTAATTCTCTAATCAATTTAAACCTTACTTTGTTTTATTTTTGACTCCCCGTAGAATGCTTTTAAATACTAAACTCTTAATTTTTAAAGCAGATTTAAGTTTTGATGTGCCACAAAAAGATGCAATGTTTTTAAGCGTGTTTCGCCCAGTTTGCCGGCGCGTATTTCGAAACCTGGTAAATCCATTCTTTGCAACGGGGATGTCATTGTATTCGTTAATTATAAAATACTTATGCTATGCTGCCTTTCCATGAATGGAATATTATAGTTAGATGGATTCGTGCGAAAATTTAATAATACATTAATTTAGTAGAGGTTCTGTTGACAGAAGTAAACTTCCGTTTTGTCTTCCTAACAAAAGAATAAAATAAAGAAGTTGTTATTCTCTTCAACAAGTTTATGTCTTCATTTTACACAGCCTTCTGTCTTCATTTCCAGTCATCGTATTTCAAGTAAGATCTTTCCAGTTTGATTTTATTAACCTACATTATGTTAATTTTATCACTACAATCACAGTTAACAAACTTAATTAACGGCTCAACACATTTAACAAACTTTTTAACGGCACAAAAGACACCAAAGAAAATTCAATATTGTAACCAAATAAACAAATATTTAACGTGTTACACATATAACAAAGTTTAATGGTTGCAAATATTCAATCAGTCCTCAACATCATTGATTTTTAATACAGTTCGGGATTGTTTTTGTACTATTCATCTTGAATTGTTGATCTGAATTCCAATTCTGAAGAAAAATGGCTTCCATTTTTATGAACACATTTTACTAGATCTCCTATAAGTTATTGATAGGATCTAAATCAGGATTTATGAGCCACCATTGGAAAATTTCAATATTTTTCTAATAGAACTATATGTTTTCTCATGATTTGTGCGGATAGGTGCATTATCTTGCTACTATAAATGTTTTTTCCTGTCAGAAGTGTTGCAACAGATGAAAGATGGTCAAAAAGAATTTGTATATGTGTCTTTGAATTAAATTTTCCTGAAAGTTATGTAAGTGGCACCACATCATTGAACGAAAAGCAGCCCCATGTTGCAATGAATCTGCCATCTACTTGATGTTTTAATAAAATCTCTTTCTCAATTTAATTAATTTTCTCCGATGAAAAGAAATGAAACTTAAATGTTCCTGATGACTAGAAATATCATTGGGATGATTTAAGAAAAGAAAAAGAGATTTTACTAAAGCATTAGTTAGGTGATGGATTCGTTGCAACATGTTTCATTCAACGACGTCATGTCACTTGTATATCTTTCAGCAAAATTTAATTCAAAGGCATATATTCAAATTCTTTCAGTATTTGATTTCTTGTAACATTTCTGGCAAGAAAAAAACGGATATAATAACGAGATAATGCGCCTATCCACACAAATTGTGAGAAAAATGTTAGTTCTATTAGAAAAATATTGAAGCTTTGCAATGGCCACTCAAAAATCCTGATTTAAATCCTATCAATAACTTATAGGAAGATCTAGTAAGATGAGTTTATAAAAATGGAAGACATTCTTCAAAATTGGAATTCAAAACAACTGAAGATGAATGGTACAAAAACAATCCTGAAATGTACTAGAAGTTAATAATGGCGAGAACTGATGAAATATTTGCAATCATTAAACTCATGGGTGAGTGCATAACACATTAAATATTTGTTCCTTTTGTCAATATCTTGAATTTTCTTTGGTGCCCTTAAATTTTTTAAACAAGCAAAAATAGCAAAATTACTTTGTTTTCTAATAAAATACTAAAGGTTGAAATTTTTTTTACTTTTTTTATTAGTTTTTCAGCTTGAGGATACACATTATATGAAAAAAAAGTTTCCTTTGTTTTGAAATTTATCAAAAAAGTTAATACTTTTTGCTGTCTTTATAGTTTTTACATGCACTGTCTTTCTAAATGCAACTCTCCTTCACACCCAATCATCACAAAACAAAGGAGAAAAACCTCGTTATTTATATTCATAATCAAGTTAAATAAACTGATAAATTTTAAGCATTTTTATTGTTTGATTTATCATATATATAGCTAGGTCTTCAATTCTGCAAATAGTTTTCTAATTTTCTAAAGAACACCAACATTTTCTAGTAGACAACTTGTTGGGGACCTCTGCTCTAAACTGTTAATTTTAATCTTTTGTAATGCATTATATATATATAATATATTGAAGAAAAATAAAGAATTTAAGGGTAATGGTCTGAGTTATAAAAAATACCTTTGTATATAATCTCCACCATGCCCAATTCCTTAATTTTAAATAAGCAGCACAATTTCTTTGAATAATTCTAATGGCATTCAACTGTTGTAATCTTTTTTGGAAATTTCTAGAAAAAAAAAATAATAATTAGATTTATTTTCTGAAAAATATTCTTTTGGAAATAGAGAGGAGAAAAACGTACCTTCTAGCTAAAGCACCACGGCAAAATGCCTGAAACTGGATAATCAAATCAGATATTTTCAAGTCTCGTTCTTCTTCTAAATGAGCCAATACACCTGCTCGAAAGAATATTTTGCTTTGGCCAATTCTATATAAATTTGGATCCAAATCCAAAGCATAAATCTAAAAGAGAATGTTTATAGAATCTCAGAGCAAAACAAAATAAAATTGGTAATGGCATACATTATGTATGCATGAATGTAAATAAATTAGAGAAAAAGAGAAAATTTATGAAATGTTTAAAAAATATTCAAAAATATAAAAACACTATATTTTCATAATTAAAAAAAATAGTTAAGAGTTTTTTTTATTTTATACAGGCAAATCTCATTAAATTTAAATATTAAGATAAAATTTAAAAGAATCGATCTTCAGGGAATTTCTGTAATTTTAAATTCTGTCAAAAACATGAATGTGAAAGAATGCCAAGTTCGTTAAAGGTTTCACTAATAAAAGAAGTGAGATCTAACTGCAAACCAAGTTCTTTCGGAGCTCCTTAAATCATAACTCCTGTCATGCATAATATTACTCAATTGCTTAAAATGATTTTTTATGTTACTTGTTATTCAATTGAGCGACTTAGCAAGTTTTCTCTTATTTAATTTTTTCTATTTAGTTGATCAGAAATTAAAGTTGATCCCTTTCTTAACTTATCAGTACTTTAACTTCAATATACTTATTTGAACACTCGATTGACTAGATCTTTGCCAATCAGATTCTAGATTAAATTGTACTCCGACTCAGAGATTAAAATTGGTAGCTGAAAACTTGCCAAGTCGCTCTATTGAATAACATGTAACATAACAAATCATTTTAAGCAATTGAGTAATATTATGCATGACAGGAGTTATGATTTAAGGAGCTCCGAAAGAACTTGGTTTGCAGTTAGATCTCACTTCTTTTATTAGTGAAACCTTTAACGAACTTGGCATTCTTTCACATTCATGTTTTTGACAGGATATCATTATTTTTTGTCAAATAAGTAGGTATTTGTTTCATTTTTGAAATAAATAGGTTAAATTAGATAAATTAGTTTTATTTAATATTAATTAATCTTTCAGCTTTTTTTCTGCATTTATTCATGGTTTTTTTCAGTCAAATTTAAAAATTTAACATTAGGACTGCTTATGTTTCTTTAAATTCCACTAATAAGGATGTTTCTTTTACGTGATTGGGTACTATGTGATTATTTTGTCGACCAAAAACGTTTGTAGCCAACTTGGCAAAATATCTCTACATTGACGACAAAAAGTACGCACCAAACGTCATGCTAACATGGAGCTATTTCTGTTATTTTGCCAAATTCCCATAGATTCCCATTGTAATCTGGTAAATTATCCAATAATTTTGTTAGAGCAAGGACTGTCGCCATCATTTTGGCATCTTTTTTTTCTTTAAATCGATTTGCTAACTACCCAAGACTGCTTAAATATTGATATTTAGAAAGTTTTTAGAACGCTTTTCGTGCATTTTTACCCCTTTTAAATTTTGTATTTGTTAACAAATGTTCTTAGTGATCATTTATATCTTATAATTAATGAACATGCCAAATTTTATGTTTTTAGGCCCTTAACATACAGACATCGCATTTTTAGAACGCTTTTTGCTCTTTTACCCCCTTTGGATAAGTGGAATCGATATAAGATATAGCCTATATTGGAGCAAGAACTACCACCATCATTTTGATATCATTACTTTTAAGATCGGTTTGTTGTTTGCTGATATTGATTAAAAATCCCAATTTAGAACATTTTTAGAATGCTTTTCGCACATTTTTACCCTGTTTGAATTCCGTATTTTTTATCAAATGCCCTTAGAGATCATTTATATCTTATAAATAATTAACATGCCAAATCTTATTGTTCTAGGTCCTTCAGTAACACAAAAGTTGCATTTTTAGAATGTTTGTTTTTGCTTTTCACCCTCTTTTGGTTAATGGTATACGCATAAAATATAGCCTATGTTTGAACCGGGGCGAATATCATCATTTTGGTATCATTAATTTTGAAATCAGTTCGGTGGTTTCAGAGATTAGCCCTGATACTCGTTAAAAGTGTCGCCAAATTGGCACTATTTCTGATATTTCGCGAAATTCCCATAAACTCTAAAATGCCAAACTTTATGTCTCCAGTCCAGTCCCTTAATAAGCATTTTTAGAATGTTTTTTGCTCTTTTACCTCCTTTGGGTTAGTGTAATCTACATAAGATATATCCTATGTTGGAGCAAAGACTGTCATCATCATTTTGATATCATTACTTTTAAGATCGGCTTGTTGTTTGCTGAGATTACTTTAAAATTGGTATTTCGAACTTTTTTAGAACGCTCTTCGCGGATTTTCACCCATTTAAATTTGATATTTTTTAGCAAATGTCATTAGTGATCATTTATATCTTATAAATAATTAACATGCCAAATTTTGTGCTTCTATTCCCTTCAGTAAAACAAAAATCACATTTTGAGAATGGTTTTCGCTTCTGAACCCTCTTTTGGTTGGTGGCACAGACATAAGATATAGTCTATGTTTGAACCGGGGTGAATAACATCATTTTGGTATAATTACTTTTGAAATCGGTTCGGTAGTTTCAGAGATAAGCCCTGATACATGCCAAAAGTGACGCCAACTTGGCACTATTTCTGGTATTTTGTGAAATTCTCATAAACTCCCATTGTAATCCACTATTTATCTTCTAACTAACCATTAATGTTTAATTAATGGTGATTTCTGATTTTTTCCTATTTATAGACCCAATAACCTACCTCCACAGCAAATTTCAACTTCCTAAGTCATCTGGAAGTAGTCAAACATTTCTATGAGTGAGTCAGTAGTAAAAACAGTGATTTTCAGATGTCAATTTCTCGTGAACGGTAAAAGATTTTTTAAAAAAATTTTAGGATTCGGAAATTAGAAGATGGTCTTACAGGACACAAAAAATTGCAAGTGTGTAGGTCAGATAGAATTTAAGTTATTGAGGGGTCAAAAGTGGCTCGAAATGGTTCGGGTAATATAACCCACGGCCGGTATGTCGCCTTTTACTTTGTGAACTTGGCTGACACACTGCCATGTGTCTAGATCTCTATAGTAAAAGGTAAGAATTAAATTTTTTAACTGCTTTCCTGATCTTCCCATACGTTACATCACTGAACACGATAACAATATGGAGAGCTAACTCCCTATTCTAATACATTGAATCCAGCAGTCTGCCCATGAATACAATGGCAAAGATTTTCCGACGAAAATCTTTGGCAAAACATAGATTTCCTCCCAAGGGATAGTACGGGGTAGATGTTTTCAAATTGAATTTTCTTTTAAAATTAAGACGAAATTGCGACAATTTTCACTGATATATATTCTGTCATCACTACAGACATAGTGATGACGGGGTTTAAAGAAAGCTTAGTAAATATAGCAGAGGCATAGAATGCAGTATGGAAGCATTACTGATTTTGAAACCCCAAAAGTTTAAAAACTAATTATATGAAGTAAATTAAATGAAGAAGAGATAAATGTGGTTTCTCAAATAAAGATAACATAATTTAAAAACATCAACGTTTATTTAAATAATTAAAAGACATTAACATACAATAAAAGAAGCTTATAAAATTCATTAATTGGTATTTCATATTAAAAATAAAAATATAAACAACAATTACTTATCTAATATGAGAAATCCCCATGACACAAACATTGTTTTCCAATAAAAAATAAATATGAAGTTGATCATTTAGCAAAGTACTAGAGCTCATCAACATAACCAATAAACTAGCTGGGCCTTGGCATTCTGGAGAAAAACAGCAAAAAACTTTAAAAAGGCTATTACGTCATTTCTTGTTCACCAATTATCCCCTGTACGACATCTATTACTTGAACCATAATAACATTCTTTCACTTAATAGTTCATGAAGAAATGTTCACCGGAGTTCTAACATATCACCACAGCATGTTGTCAATAAACTTGAAACGATGAAATGCGAATTCAACTTAAAACAGAACTCCATTTCTCAAATATTTAGAAGACGACCGCAAGCCATTACTTATTACCACATGAACTTAACTTAACATTGAAAGAACATCTGCTGTACTTGACACTAACACCAGCTGGGACGATAAACACCACAAGAGTTAACGAGAATAGAAAGTCGAACTATTTATCTCCCGCCGACATTAGAATATCCGGCAGTACGCATGTCCGTACTCTCGTCCTCCAGTTCCCAAAGCTCAATGTGCCAATACGAAATAAGGGGGTGTGGATCGTGGAAGTACATCACGATTACGTCACATCCAAACGCCCTCTAGTAGTATTGGCTGAAACCACTCAGAAGAGCATGAGCCAAGCCAGACATGTGGTCAATGATACGGCAGGTTATTGATTTCAATTATTGTGAAACGAAAGTAAATATAAAAGAACTATTTTATATATTAATAAAGTAAAAACAGAAAAGAAAATATCTATTATGAAAAGGTAAGTTTTTTTTAATTTTTCTTTAAGAATAAAAATAAAAATCCTGTTAAATAAATTTAAATAAATAAAGTATATGTTCACCAGAGGAATATGTATGTGGAAGTAGAAAAACAAGCATGTATATTAAACATGATTCAAATGTTACTTAGCAAGGTGATAAGAACTAGGGTTCTAATTCCTGACATATTCTTTTATTAAAAATCTATTGATTTTACTTAAATTCATAGTAAATTTTCAATTTGATATTAGTTAAAAAGGAAATTTTAGTTTAACTCAACAAAAAATAAACATTTGTTAAATATTGCTCGTAAAAATATCAAAAACATATAGAAATAAAAATAATAAAAGGTTTGCAAAAAAGCTTCAAAAAATGCTTGTAATATTAAGAAAAATGGAGGACTCATTACTTGCGCGTATTGAAAAGTGTGATACGGTCCCGGCTGAAAGTAGATCGACCGGCTCGGCAAGTAGGCCCTCTGTATTATATATGGAGCTCAGTGCATCATACAGGCAATGCGTTTTTGCCAATAATGATTTGCCCATTCCACTAATGGGCAAATGATTTCAAATCATAATTTATTATTCTCACTACTAAATTTTTATTGTCAATTTTGCATTATTTAAACTGAGCATTTTTCCCAATCAATTAGGCAAAAATGTCTAATTTAAAAAGTCTGTAATAAAAGATTAAAATTTTTTTAAAAGACGTAAAAAAAGTTTTTTTTTTTTTTTTTTTTTCAAAAATATTGATCAGTTAAGTAGTTAATATCATACAAGTAGGAAAAATAATACATCAAAAGAAATACAATAAAACACAGCTTTCACAATTCATGCTAGACCAATAGCCAGTAAATGGCTTATTTCATATAATATTCATTTCTTTTCAAATAATACAACTTTTTAAATGACTAAACAAATAAGTATAATAAATCTAAATAATTTCAGTTAATTTAGATACACTTAACTAAAGTAAATCTGTTCTTAATTAGAATAATGAGAGGTCAAATGATCATTAATTTGTTATTTCAAAGTAGAACAAGGATTTTTTTTTTCTTCTTCTTCTTCTTCTTCTTCTTTAAGACAAAGGGTTTTAACAGATTTTAAACACAGGATTAGTACTGGTCCTGGGTGATACTTCAGGACATACCTTTTTGGTTATTTCATTACATGTTTGCTTAGCATATTACTTTTTTTTCCACCATGGTTTGATGAATTTCACAATTAATTTTTGCAATTTTTTATTAAACAAAAATAACAAATTTTATATTTTTTCTTTCCCTTTTTTATTATTATTATTATTTGCAATTAACTGACAACATTTTCATTCCCCCTCCCCCCTGATTAACTAATAAAATTTTAAAAAAATTTCCGGCGATTGTTAATTTAAACCTGCAAGTTAAGCCAAGAAAAGGAAAAGGTTTTGGGAAGTAATACATTCAGTTACTCTATATATATTATGCTATCGTACGTGGCATAGAAATTGCGATTATTTGTTAATTATTTAATGGCAATGCCCAAATGAAACGTATCTTATTGGTTATTGTGTAAAAATCCTTTGGCAGAATTTAAGCGGTGGTAAATTATGTTTGTTTACATTTGTTCTTTCGCTGCATTAATGGTGCTTCAAAATATTATTATTTTTGCTTTTTTTCTGTTCTTTTTATCTTAAAAAATAAATAAAAGTCACAAATTTTAAATGTTTCAGTTTCAAATTAAAGTTATGTATTGTAAATTAGTAAAAGCATTATGTTATTATATTTTTAATGAAATTAATGAAATACGAAATAATACCACAGGTAGAATATTTGGCAATTTATCACCTATGCCAGGCTAACATAAAAATACTGAGTTCTTGATTTCTTGGTGCAGATGTCATATATGCACCACATGAGGGCATTTTTTTTTTCTGGTGTCAATTTGGCAAAGACTTCATTTTCAAATATCAATTGCATATACATTTTTAAACAATTTTCTATTATTAAAAAAAAAAAAAAAAAAAAAAAAAGAAAAAGAAAAAAAAAGAAATAATAAAGTTTAGTTAATAATTATGGAAAAATGATTTAAATCATTAAAAGAAAAAGAAAATATGCGTAAATAAACAGTTTATTAATAAATGAATAACAATAGCCAGGTTACTATGTGAGGCATATAATTGCCATTTTATTGCAATCGTACTAATGTGGTGTGTATATTATGTATGGTGCGCATGTGGTTCACAGCTATGTTTATTTCTCTAGCAATTAAACAAAAAATTGAGTAGTTAAATTAAATTATGAATAAAAGCAGTATGATTTAATGCATAGAATGCATTTAAGGGAGACCAAACTGGTTGCCAAGGGTGGCTAGTATATTGAATAAGATTTGTAATAAGAAGATAAGACATTATCTGTAATACAGTCGAGGCTGCTGTGAAATAGATCACAATAGACAAGATGCTATATCGTACAAACAGTCCAGAGCTAGTTGTACCCCACCAAAAAAATATTCTGATGATCTGGTTGAGAAATTCCATGAATATTAACCCAATATAAATTTCTGGGAACATCTAGAAAAATATTCCAATTGTTAAAATCAAATGTCATTGAAACATATTCAATGAAAAAACATGAAATCTTCATCCATGCATGCAGAAGACACATTTTTAGTTTCATAGTATATATATTTATACAAATTTTGTAATTTTTCCACAAAACTTTTAAAATCTATTACAAATTGACGTACAATCATAAGAGTATTTTATTTAAATCCATAAAACTGATATCTTTTCAAAATAAATACTATTATAGTAATCCATCTAATATAAAAGTTTGTATTTATAATATATGTGAATAAAAGGGAAGTTTCCAAAATATTGGTTCAGGACCATAGAATTAATTTGCAAGGTGAAAGATACAGCACAATTATAAGAAAAGAACATACACACATTAGCTTACTAAAACAATTTTTTGATAGTGAAATTTAGAAAATAAACATAGATGATTCAATGAAAACAAAACATAATTCATACCATTCTTTCACATGCTAATTTGCCATCCATAAATCCTTTGGGAATAGCATTTGGTGTCAACAGTTCATACCTGAAACAAGTTAAATGAATAGACTAATAGCACCGAAAGGAAATATTTAAACATTTTTAAAATATTATTATTTTTTTTAATGACACATTTGTCAGTCAGTTGCAAAATAATTTGTGAATTTTGTCAATTGAAAAAAAATTGCAAATTTTTTTTATTCAGTTGCAGAAAAATATTACAAATTTCATCAATCACTTATAGCAAATACAGTCGAACTACCTTTTTCACAAAGTTTCTAATTAGCATAGTTGTCTATTTGACTAAATTTCCTACTGAACCTGGACTTTGGGTATTATTAACAAGCAAATTAATCTCCATATTATGAAAAATATATTAAAAATAACGAAGTTTATTCCACTTTTCATGCCTGTACAAAATTAAAATGGAGAGGTTGCTGTTGTGATGGATGCATGAATTTATTTCAGTTGATTGCATGAAAATGAAATTATATTAGTAATAGTGTTGCAAAAGTAACGGCAAAATGAATACCCATATGTCGTCGTTAAATTTCGAACTTGCTACAGGTTAGAAAGTATTCGTTACACATTACTTTCGTACTATTCAGAAACTGGGTATTAATAATTATTGCATGTATTACAAAACTGTAAATTGCAAATCTAATTATATACTGTTTGAGTCTTCCAAGGATTCTGATATGTGCTGCTATCGATAAATAAAACTTCTAGTTAATTAAGTTTTTGCATTTTAAAGAAAATCACAACTAAATTAAAATATGATGCATAATTGTATATAATATGTCTACATTGTAAAATGTATTACTTATGGAATAAAACATAATCGGAGAAAACAATTTAGAAAGGGTAAAAGTTTACTGAATTTTTACAATAAAACTATGAAATATAATTATGCAAACAAAATATTTTTACAAGCAAATTTACTTACTAATTTTACACTAAAGTTAATTATGTATTATAAAAATTTAACTTCTATAATAATTTACATTTTTTTTTTTTTTATCATTTGATTTCTAACATTTGACATATGATTTCTAACATTTTAATTGACATTCAAATTGAATGTTCTAAACACTACAAGGTACAACACATTTTTTTCTGACCTTCTTGTTGAAAAAAAATTTCCATTTTGAAAATTACAAACTTTGAAAATATTTGTTTATTTTTGGTAAAGATTTGATATTTTTCAATTTCATTAAGCATTTTATTGAATAACCATGATTACTGCATCACACACTGGTATAAAAAATTGTCAAAATTTATTCTATTTTTTGGTTGCTTAAAATGCTATTACCAATTCAATATAGTCCTTGGAATGAAAAAAGTAAAATAACTAGTACATTTAGAATACAAAAAACTTAATATTTAACAACAGTTCACATAAATGTTCTATATATTTTGAAAATAAATAAAAAAGCATTACCTCTGTCTGAATTCTTGGAATGCAATTCTATTAGGAAATCCTTGACGGCAAATACGAATACCTTCTAAAACACCATTGCATCTTAGCTGATCCAGCACTAATAAAGCGTCAATTTTCCCAGCCTAATAGAAAATAATAATAATAATAATAATAATAATAAAATCATAATAATAGCAATAATAATAGTTAAAATTAGGATAAATTGCAATTCTTAAAACTATTTAGAATTTAAATCAATATACACTTCTCACTTTCAAAATATACATTCAATAAATAACAGCAGATTAAATCTTATAAATAAATAAAGACCATCAACCTCAATGTCCATATTAAGAGTTTTGTGAAAAAGTGTTTAGCATGCAGCATAAGCAAAAAACAAACAATACTTACAAAAAATAATTCTATAATTAGACTTTGTAAATAATAAGATGATTTATAATATGTTAGGAAATTGAGATAAACATTCAGGCTATAATGGCAGGATTCATACCCCAAAAAATATTATGTATGGGAAATTTCCTCTTTCAAAAAAATTTAACCTTTTCCAAAAAATTTTGCATTTTGAATCAACAATTGACTTCATAAATGCCTAACAAAGTGATTTTTTTTTTTTCATGCAACTGATTGATACATTTTGGGTGTTTTTCTTGGCAACTAATAGACAAATTTCACAATTTTTTTCTCGAGATCATTTGACAAGCTTCACGATATTTTGCATAACCAATTGTTGAATTCAGTTCCAAATGTTCCAAAAATTTAAGACTTGTTTCCAAGATTTTAAAAAAAATGGTCATCAGTCTCAAAATCTGGAAATGAAAAACATGAATTGTGATAAATGTTTGTAAAACAATAATCAATTTCATTGCAAAGAAATGTGGAAAAAAACATTAATTTCCTCAAAGGTTCACAAATAAAATACAAATTTTGTCAACGGATTGAAAAAATGCAAATTGTCAAATTATTGGATAAATAATGCGACTTTTGGCAAAAGATCGTGGAAAAAACATGACTTTTAGCAAGGAATCATGGAAAACAAGTAAATTTCCCTAAAGGATCCCCCTCACAAAAAAATGCAAATTTTATAAAAAGGATTGCAGGAAAAACACAAATTTCGTCAAAGGGTCACTAATAAAAGGTCAGTAGTCATGGCTTTAGGCAAAGGACTGCAGAAAAATATAAGTTTCATTAAAAGATTTGAGAAAAAAAAAGAAAAAAAAAAAAAGGAAGAAAATGCAAATTTTACCAAAAAATAATGGAGAAATATTAATTTAAACAACGGATCAAGGAAAAAAATTGTGAATTTCATCAAAGAATCGCAAGAAGCATGCAAGTTTCACAAATGGATCGGAAAAAAATGAGAATTTTGCCTAAGAGCTGCTGAAAAAAAACCACTAATTTCTTCAAAGAATCAAAAAAATGTAAATTTTGTCTAAGGGTCCCGAAAAACCCTTTATGGTATCTTTAGAAACAAGCACACAAGAATGTATATGTTTATTACTGGAGGTATAGTTTTTAACCTGAAATAATATACTGAAGTAACTTTTGAAAAATTGGGTTTAAGCCGAATGCAACTTGCAGGAATCTAGATTCTGCTTGAAATCAGGCCAAACCTAAAGCAAAATTAACTCTAAAATAATAAGCACCAGGAGAAAATTCCTCTCCTCAACCTCCAATTCATAGAAATTAAGGCTTAACAATTTAATGTTAACCTACATTTCTTTTGTAACAGAAGAAATGATTCAACAGTTTTGTTTCAAATTATGGACTTAGTTTAAAACTTCAATGTATACTAGCTTGAAGAGATGAGTTTGGGCTAACTTTTCAGAGCTCAGGGTCACCTGAGCTTGCCAATTTTTAATCCAAGCCAGCCCGACCCCAATCAAAAAGTAAACAAAATAAATAAATAAATAAATTGCATGACATTTAAAAATTGTTTCAAATGTGATATCTCAATTTTTAAAATTTCTTACATAAAAATTACTGCTAAATAAAAATTTAAAGTAAATCTTATGAAAAGAGAAGCTTGGTATCAAATAAAAATATACAGGAATGCCACTTTAAAAAAAAGAAGAAATTACAGTTAAAGTAAAATTTATGACAATTTTCACAACATTTATGCATGAATTTTCTAAATCTTATTGTTTATAATATATTAAATGAAGAATTAAAAAGACTATTTTTTAACTGTCTAAAAAAAATTTTTTTTGGCAAATTTTTGACAAAATTTATATTTAAATTTTTCTAAATGCCCATCTGTCAAACAGTTTAAAAACTGTTACTTCATTGTACAGAAAACTTCTATGAGCAAATAATAATGACTTTTCTTTAAATCACAGTATTTTAGATCAGTTAAGGTAATCCAGCAACAGATGCAATGAGCTCTGTAAGGAATTTTATATAAGATCATTTCATTTTAAATCAATTAAGGTAACCCAGCAATAGCAATAAATAGGATGATTATTCTATGAGCAAATAGCGAAAATGAGCGAGCTTCTTTTGCAATTGTTTGAAGAAAATAGCTATTGGGTCATTCCATGTCAATTCAACAAGACCTTGTAACCCGTCCCACAGGGATTTTGATGAAACTTTGTGTACACACTAATTCTATCATGAAATGATTCCATCAGAAATTTTTCCTTCCTAGACCTCATACTTTGTGAGATATGGGGGTCCAATTCTTGGGGGTTTCTCAAATCGCACATTTCTGAGTCTGTATTTTGAGATTGCAGTTCCATCTTCAAAAAATTGTTTCTCTGGATCTAAAACGTGTATCATCTTAAAAATATCACTGTAAGAATATAAAAAGATACAGATTTTAATAAAAAAATATAAAAAAAAATTACTTGTAATATTTAGGATAAAAAAATTAGCCAAAGTTGAGAGTTATGGTTATTTTTCCAAATTTTTGCGACTTCACCAAAAAGGCTGTACACAAAAAGGCAAATTAAATTTCCAATTTCTTTTTGTTTTAAATAAAAGTTTATACTTTGGGCTTTCTATCTATGAAATAAAAATAATGTGTTTCGCATGGCTTATGCAAAAATTTTGGGTACTTTCCAATTAGCCGGACGCATGTTTTATTTTTACATATTACATATGCAAACAAAAAGGCAAATGAAATTTCCAATTTCTTTTTGTTTTAAATAAAAGTTTACACTTTGGTCTTTGTATTTGTGAAATAAAAATGATGTCTTTTGCATGGCTTATGCAAAAATTTTGGGTACTTTCCACTTAGCCGGATGCATGTTTTATTTTTACATATTACATCTGCACACAAAAAGGCAAATGAAATTTCCAATTTCTTTTTGTCTTAAATAAAAGTTTACACTTTGGGCTTTGTATTTGTAAAATAAAAATGATGTCTTTCGCATGGCTTATGCAAAAATTTTGGGTACTTTCCAATTATCCGGATGCATGTTTTATTTTTACATTTGTACATATGTATAGATCTATATAAATGCAGATGTATTATACATATATATATGTATGTATATATACAGTATATTGATATATATATGTATAACACTGGTGCCCGTCTAACCAAAAAGTACCAAATTTTGCCTTCTTTTGAGAATCTGCACTAATTAAGAGGAAAAAAAGAGGAAAGAAAAGGAAAAGTTTAGCTGTGGTACTTAAATAATTAATGGAATTTCTATGAGTTACTGAATTAAATGTTATTTGATGGAGGTTTTTTTAATTTGCAAAGTAAAATTTAGGCTTTGTTTTTTCTGATTAAAAAAAATCTGACTGTAATATGTTTCCCCATTAAATTTAGTAAATGGTCCATATATTTCATTTAGTTATTTAATAATGGGCATTTCTTGCTAATCTAAAGAATCTCTTACTTTTATTTTCAATAATTAAACTCAAAACATTTTTTTTTTTTTTTTAAGCAGTATAAAATAGATAAATTTTTCTCCTCACATTTCCATTCTTTCTTACGAATGCTTATATATTAATTATTTGTGTTTAAAAAATGTTCAAAACCTTGTATTTCCTGTCCTTGGTTAATTTTAATCAGTTTAAATATTTATATTGGCAAGTTTAAATACACAAATGTTTAACAGAACTTAAATTTGTATAAACACCTTCTGATAAAGGGAGGGTAATGTTCCTTAGTATGAAAGCAGATGTTTTGAAATCAGTTTAATAAAATTATTGTCATTCTGTTGGTTTTTATCATAGAAGAATAATCTAATTTTTACTGTGCTACTAAAAATATAATCTGATTGTTACATACTTTATAGTTTATGATATGTATAAATATTTTTTTGCTTTATTGTTTTAATATGGAGCATGATATTAAACTTTCTACTAGTCTTCAGGCTTGCAGTATTGTAATATTAACTGGTTTAGAGTGTCACAAAACTAGCTATAGAAATAACAGAGAAATAGACTACATTGATAATCTCTGTGATTCAAAAAAATAACTTTTATTAGTTAGGACTATTGCATTTATAAAACAAAAATTAAGTGAAAACCGTATGATTAATATATGTGAGCATCACAGAATTTCGCTCTTAATGAAATATGAATTATATAAACGTGGAGATCCATTTAAGCGGCATAAAAAGCAAGTGAAAAAAGCAATTAGGGCAGTTAATAGAGATTTATATACGGCCGAAAAAGTACACCAAAGTTGAAAGTTATGATTATTTTTCCGAAATTTTGTGACTTTATGAAAAAGTCTCTACACACAAAGGCAAATGAAATATCCAATTTGTTTTTGTATCAAATAGCATTAAATTCAGTAACTCATAGAAACTCCAGTAATTATTTAAGTACCACAGCTAAACTTAGTCAGATTTTTTTCCCCTTAATTAGTGCAGATTTTCAAAACAAGGTAAAATTTGGCACTTTTCGGTTAGACGGGCACCAGTGTTATACATATATATATATATCAATATACTGTATATATACATACATATGTACATGTATAATAATCTGTATTTATATAGATCTATACATATGTAAAAATAAATCACGCATCCGGCTAATTGGAAAGTACCCAAAATTTTTGTATAAACCATGTGAAAGACATCATTTTTATTTCACAGATAGAAAGCCCAAAGTGTAAACTCTTATTTAAAACAAAAAGAAACTGGAAATTTCATTTGCTTTTTTGTGTGCATACGTAATATGTAAAAATAAAGCACTTATCGGGCTAATTGCCCAGACAACACAAATACATCCTAAAAACATCCAGAAGATATCACGCTTCGGACATGCGTGATATCCTGCGGACCGATGAATTGGTCCTATCGACAGTTACAGAACATCCCCTGGGTTTCGAAATGTCACACCTGTCAACATCCTACGGATGTCACTTGATGACACCTTTAGGATGGTTATAGGATGCTTATATGATAACCTCTGGACGGTCCTAAAATCATCCTAATAATGCCATATTCCAGATTAGCTGATATCCTATGGATGGGTGAATTCGTCTTGTGGACAGTTGTAGGACATCCCCTTAAGTTCGAAGTGTGAAACCTGCCAATGTCCTGTGGACCACATTTTACTGCACATTTTGTACAGTAATAGGACAGTTGCAGATACCCCCTGGATTACCCAAATCCAACCTGCAGTATATAATTTTCTTTTTTGACATGTCAGGGGTTGATCCAGATTTTTATTCTTGGGGCCCATTTTGTGAAAAGCAAAATTATTTCTGTGGTAAAAAAATAGTAATAGTAATGAAATTAGAAACCCAGTTATGCAAATTCGAATACAAGCATTTATTAACAAAAACATCTTTAAAACCTTTTGCTAAAGTTTTTCTTTTTCATAAACTGGTTATATTTACAAATTACACATTTTTAAAGTTTTTATGAAAAAGAATTTTATAAAATAGCCTATTTTATTAAAAGAAATTTCGTGAAGTGGCCCATTTTATTAAATTAATTTTTTTGAAGGGACAATAGACCTCAAATTTTGCCTGGATCGACCTCTGCATGTGTATAAAAAAGTATGATCTTCAGCATTATTTTATCCAAATATAGCTCTTTTTTTTAACGTATGTATAAAAAAAATAATCCAAGAGCTTCTTCAGCTCTTCATGGTAAAATAAACTTTTCTGTTTATTTATAATGAGCTTTGTAGTGATGCATCTATTTCTCAAGGGGACTCTCCATTCGAAGACATCCATGAGTGTCTTCTAGCAAACACATTTCCTAATTGGACAGGTTTTTGAATTTTTCTATTAACACGTCGAATGCCATGTCAGTCACCGAGTTTAAAAATATATTGTTTTAAGCAATCCCTGAAGATTTATTTAAATTTTACTGAACTTAAACTTAAAATTATAGGATTTTACTTTCTTAATTATTTAAACACTATTTTTATTTTATATCATATATTACATTGTCAGTCACCAGTAGCCGAAGCAAAGTTCAGTGTTGTCACCATGGATCGCAATGTGTTAAATTTAAATATTTTTAAACAATTTAGGATAGCAAAAGCTATTATGCAAAAACTTTTTTTTTTTTTTAATGAATGTATTTTTACTTTCAGAATTGGTAAAACAAAAGTACCTGTATTTAAAAAACTGCAACTAAAATTGGAAAAGTACAAAATACTCTTATTAAAAATAGACCTTAGCTGTGGAATGAAAAATAAAAGGTTAAAAATTTTGAAATTAAAACAAGAACCTACCTAAATGTTTAGCATTAGCGAGCAGGTGTTTTTAAGTGAAGTTTTCGTTTTCTCAAAATTAAATAATAATCAAACAGACAAATTGTCAGATCATTTACAGAAAGACAAGTTTTCCATTACATTATGATGAATGCTTTATTATATACATTAGTAGATTAAATAATATTTTTTGAAGTATTCACAGAATGCACTTTTAGTTCTTCTAGCCGAGATTTTAATTCTGAATGAGCATTCTTGTTTTTCCATTATTTGCATGAGAAATTTTATTTAATGACGCTTCTTACAAGGTATCAAGTTGATTTTATGATTTTCAATTTATAATTTTCTTTTCAGTTTTGAACAAAATCTTTAAAACAAAAATAATAATAATGGAGTCAATGAAGATCCAAAATGGTACTAACAGAGTTAGGACCTTTCTTGTAAGATGTCCAGGATACTACAAAAATGGTAAAATAATAATAATAATAATAATAATAATAAATAAATAAAAGTCCTTTTTTAAGAGAATTTATTTAAAAAAATATTTTTTCTGAAAAGATAAAATTTTATGACACATTTTAAAAAATAAAAGCATGAAACTCGCTGACATAATGTTTGAAGAGATGTATAAGCAGTTGTGTGTTTTTATTTTGCACTTTTCTAAACAGTTATTTTATTAGTACAAACATTATTTTTATTCTTATTCTCTTGCTTCCAGAAATTTCTTTTAAAATGTCCATTTCGATAATGTTTTTTGCAATATATTCTGCCTGTATCACAAAATGTTAAGCATGGCACATTATAGTTCATGAATAAGATAATCTTGCCAATATGTTTAATCTGCAAGGGGAAATGCTAATATTTCTACAAGCAGACAAATTTGCATGATTTTAGAGTACTTTACAAACATCCATCTCTAGATCTAGATTATCTTATTATAAAATCTAAAGGGACAGGCCCATTTACAGTTCATAGGCAATATATCATTATTAAAAAATAAATCACACTAGGCCACTAGACTAATTTTGATAAAAAATGACATTTGGCAAATTAAAATTACTTTGCAATTAAAACAAATCAAAGATAAAAAAGAAAATTATTTTTCGTCTTTTGTATGTAGATCAGAATAAATCAAGGTTACTATTTAAATAAAAGTAATGATTTTTTTTAGAACAGCAATTACCGAAAAATTAATTTAGTTTTTGAACAAAAAATATAGGCGATCAAAGAAATTTTTTTTTTTTTTTAATTTGATAAAAAAGTAATATAAATTTTAACATATTCCATAATTAAATTTGTTCAATTAAACATTTTTTTTTGAATGACCATGAAAAATTTCCAATAGAGAATAAGCTTTCTAAGCTGAGTTGTAATTTTTTTTTTTTTTTTTTGGTTGTGGGGGGGGGGGGGGGGGAGAAAGGGAATGGTCTGAAAGGAAAAAATGAAATGGAGAATTCTAGATCTGTACACCAATTTTTATTTTATCCATCTCTTATTAATCTATACAGTTATATCTTTTCTCTTAACATAATATTTTCTCTCTTTAGCATGTCTTAGCCATGTTTTAATTATGTCTTCAACAGCAGACTTGGTAACAGATTGCTCCTGACAAACTGCATCTGAAACAAAAACAAATGAACATCAGAAAATTTACCTATTTATGAAAAAAGTTTGATTATTTTCACTTTTTAATATTTTAAAAAGTGCTTATTACTTGTCTCAAATAATGCATGATAATTTATTAGAAAAAAGCGTAAACAAAATGAATAACTTTTTAATATTTGGTTTGTTTTAAATATTAATGTATGTCAAATAATGAAGTAAAAAATGTTTAGTATACTGACTTTGAAGTTTACTAAATATACAATTAATCGGTGACATATCAAAAATATTTAAAACAGAATATTAATTTGGAAATTTTTCGTATACAGAGCATAACTTCTTAGCTAGTATTTGCCTTTAAAAGAAAATAAGATATAAAAAAAAAATTATTTATTCTGATTTATTATGTTAGTTTAGCTAATGATTTCTTATAAAAAGTATAATTATATGTGTATGTATCATAGATTATGTGTCATGTGGGATCAGCAGACAATTTTTAAATTTCAAATTGAAAATTTTTGCTTTATTTTTTGTTAGAGTGAAAAAAATATATATAAACCAAAAGTGTTATTTATCCAATGTTATTCATCTAAACTTAAATACATTTGGGCATTTGGCACCAAATTTAATTATAATTTACAGGAAATAATAAATTTTCACTTAATCCTATAAAGTACATATATACATTAAAAACATGTAATGGTAACTAATAATTACAAATAAAAAAATAAACTTCTAGGCGGTATTAGAAATGTTATTTTACAAATGAGATAAAATATATATTTTCATGGGAAAAAAGAAAAAAAAAAAAGCTTAATTGTATGCACATAACAAGCAAAATATTGCATAGCTGCCAACATCCTTTGCTTTTTAAACCCGGAAAAAATTTACAGTAAATTTTACTATTTCAAATCAACGTAATCTATCAATTGAACAGGACAAAAATTTGTATTAAATTTTTTCGGGCAAAAAAATCAGAAGAGTTGGCAGATATGATATTGTAGGTATATATATATATATTCAAAACATTTCTGAAACCAAAAGTGTTATTTATGGGGTTAAAATCTCCCTTAAAAATCTTTTAAACTTTGAATTTTCCTGTGAATTAAAACTTCTGAAAACAAACCTTTTCTTCCCCCTCCCCCCCTACTGTTTCTTTTTCCTTCTGGATATGCTACTAAAGCAAAAATGTTTATTAAAAAATCTGAATATGCTTCGCTCAAAATGTATGGTTTCAGTGAAAATTTGTTTTCATAAGTGATTGTATTATTTATTTTTTTAATGAATAAAATTATACATGATGGATAATCAAAATTAGAGGCTTAAAAAAAATTGCATTATGATTATTGAATAATACAGGGCAAAATTGGGAAATTTTATTAGCGGCCACTGGATGGTAGGACTAGTTTTTTAAGTGGCCACTTTTTTATTTAGAAATACTAAATAGTAAAAATTTTACAAGAGTTAATTTAAAACTAAATAGTTCAAATAAATATGTTAAAATATACTGGAACAAAAAAAAGCAGAATACTTTTTGAAATGCACAAAAATTTTATTCTCTCTGTATGAAAAAGTGGCTGCTAATATTTCAGTTTTTCACTAACCGCTTTTTCTCATTTACTGGTCCTGTGGCCAGTGCTAATTTTGCCCTTCATTCAATATTATATATATATATTTATTTATCTCAAACATAAACTATCAGTTACTTGGTATTTCTTAAAATGTAAAAATAAAAATTAATGACTATATATATGATATATAATTTTTTTTTTCTTTTTATAAGCATATTCAGATTTACATTTTAAATAATAATAATATTTAGATTCAATCAATAAATACACATACAAATGAAGAATAGCAGATTTTAAGTTTACAAAAACATTTCTGTCATGTTAACATCAGAATAAATTATTTTTATTATAATCTTTAGGAACACTAAAAAAGTGCTTATTAGCAGCGAATTTACTGTACTATTTGTGCTATATAGTACTATACAATATTTATAACACATTTTGCTACTCTTTTTTTGATGTAAAAAATTTAAACAGTACCTATGAGAAATATGTCAAACACTTATGCCATCAATATAGCACGACGGTGTTAACATGGTAAATGACACCACAGTCGCTTTCGTCCGTGATGCAGCGTTTTGCCACAAGACAAAAACTGACATTTTAAAATTCATTTAGTGAATTATTAAAGCTTCAAATATACATAAAAATAGTATCGATTTTCTTGATTTTTTGTGATCTTCAATATAAAAGTGAAAAGGAAAATCATGAAATTCCTCCATTATCAAATAAAACGAGCTGATCTACAACTTGTTATATTTTCCGACCACTTATCAAGAATATTACTGTGTGAGAAAGTAAAGTATAACCACCAAAGAAACTACAAAAGAAATTGCCTTTATATCTATGTTTTAATATTTTAAAAATGCAAAATTCAAGTAATTAAAATTACATATAAATTTTTAGCTGTATCCAAATTGAGGTTTTTTGAGAATGAGATTGAAAAATAAATGCACATCAGTTTTTAAATGGTTGTAGAGTTTAAAAAAAAAAGTTATTTAAAAAAAACATAATAAACAAAAATATTCTACCCAGTATTTTTAGTCAATTTTCTGACAAAAAAGTAAGCATATTTGGTTGTAAATTATAAACTTAAAATTCTTTAATTCATTGAAGAGGTTAGACCAACAGCACCATCAATAGCTTTTCAGATATGGGAATCATTTATGTGTTATAGAAGTTATTTATCATGGTTTCAATATTTTAAGCGTAAAAATTTAAGAATTTTTCTAATAAAACATTTAAGTTATTTACCGTCAAGTCTCGACAGGTGCTATCTAATAATAGATATTTAATGCTACATGCAAATCAAGCACAAAATTTTATCTAATGTTGGTAACGCAATTATTTCGGGAGAGGGGGGGGGGGGATATATATATATATATATATATACACACACACTATCTACACTTGAATAAGTTAACATGAAGTCAAAATCTGCAGCATACCACTATTACTTAAAACTAGTTGGATGTGTCAATCCCGAAACTTTCTTCTATCTCATAAGTACATTTTAATATATATATATATATATAAAACGTGGTGACCCCAAAGTTACCCACTATTGAATTTCCTCGAACATTTGACCTAGCCTAATGAGATTCTGGTATGCAAAAAGCCTAAAACGCAAAATTTAATCAATATTCTGAGAAATGAGCTTAGTAGTGCCTCATGTTGGGTAATTTATACTAAAACCTAATAAGCATCTATTGATGTCAAGACCTAACAGAATCTGAAATTTGATGGAATTTCGTCCATTAGTTCTTGAGATATAGTTATAACAAAAAATTTGCAAAACGTAGCACAGCAACACCATATCTTGGACAATTTATGCCAAAACGTAAAAAAGCGTCTAATTATGTTATGGTGTAAAAGAATCTGAAGTTTGATGAAATTCTGTGCATTAGTTCTTGAGGTACAGCTAGTTTAAAAAAAAACGTGTAAAATATAGCACAGCAGCACCATCAGTTGAAGGATTTATAACAGAACGTAATCATCGTGTAATTATGTTATATGTCATTTTGTAACAAAATCTGAAGTTTGATAAAATTCTGTGCGTTGGTTGTTGAGATATAGCTATCGGAAAAATCGTGCAAAATGCAGTATAGCTGCACCACCTGTTGCAAGGTTAATACCAAAATGTAATCAGCATCTAATTATGTTATATATTCTAGTATAAAAGAAACTAAAATTTGATGAAGTTCTCTGCATTAGTTCTTGAGATATAGCTATCGCAAAAATCATGCAAAATGTAGCATAGCAGCGCCACCTATAGGGCAGTTCACACCAAAACTTTATCAGCGGCTATGTATCTCGAGGTATTGCGGAATCTGAAGTTTGGTGAAATTCTGTGCATTAGTTCTTGAGATATAGCTCTCATTAAAATCATGAAAAACGTGGCATAGCAGCGCCACCTGCTGGCCAATTTACGCCAAAACTTTATCAGCGTCTATGTATATCAAGGGGTCACAGAATCTGAAGTTTGGTGAAATTCTGTGCATTAGTTCTTGAGATATAGCTATCATGAAAATCCTGAAAGACGTGGCATAGCAGTGCCACCTGCAGGCCAATTTACACCAAAACTTAATCAGCGTCTATGTATATCAAAGGGTCACAGAATCTGAAGTTTGGTGAAATTTTGTTCATTAGTTCTTGAGATATAGCAATCTTGAAAATCATGAAAAACATAGTATAGCAGCGCCACCTGCAGGCCAATTTTCACCAAAAACCAATAGGCACTAATTCGTATCAAGGTCTAACTGAATATAAAATTTTATTAAATTTCGAGCATTAGTTCTTGAGTTAGAGCGCCCACAAATTTTTTGTCACATACAGACAGACAGACGGACAGACTCACAGACAGACATTTTCTAAAAATAGTCAAAACGTGTTCAGGACCTTCTAAAACGTATAAATCCGTCGAAAACCGGAAGTCTAAAATTTTCATGAATCCAATACTTTTTTCTTGTAAAGATAGAAGAAAGTAAAAAGTAAAAAATAAATAAAACTTGGGCATCAAATTTTACAAAAGAAAATAATTTTGTAGTTGTCAAATGTAACTAAATTAATTCATCACTTACTAGTAACAACTAACAAACATTAATAATTTGTAGCACTATAAAGAAGAGTTTCTTGAGAGGAAAAAAAAAATCTCTAAGAATTATGACTAATCTTCAAACATTTAGATAGTTAGAAAAAATGGTGAAAATGCATATGATATATACTTGATTTTCTGGTCCTGAAAGTTTTTTTTGTAAGCACTGCAGACTGCACTTATCCATTAAGAGGAAATCTTCAAACTCAGGTGCTTTTGAACTGTGGAAGCAGAAGCTGAAAGAGATTAAATAGATAAAATTAAGTATGGACTAATACAAAACATATTCTGAGATTTATCATTTTCAACAATTAACGACATTTTTAAAATCAGTATTCTTTATCCCCCCCCCCCCCAACCCCCTAAATTTAAAAACAGGATAATCTAAAAAACCTACATAAAAAAAGACAGAATTTTAAAGATATAAAAGAACATTATCTATGTAATAGAGATGAAGTATCAATGCCTTGCAAGGCTATCCCTTTAAACATTTCAGAGTTTCCCCCAGAGGGTTTCAGGAGGGCGCTGCGCGCCTTCTGCCCTTTGGTTTAAAAAATAGCGATCCTCATCCAAAAACTAGCGCCTCTCGTGTCATTCATTCAAAAAAAATAGCACCCTTCTTGCCCCACATTTGAAAAAACGCAGCTCTCGAGCGATGACCCCAAAGGCGCTATAGCACGTAAATTAAGCAAAAAATCGGCGATGGAACGCAAAAGACAGCCTCATCCATGTCCTGTGTTACGAGTAATTTCGTCAAAAATCGCTAAGAAAATGGCAAGTTTCGTTAGAAATTGCGAAATAACGACTAATTTCCGGCAAGATTCACAAAAAAATGGCTAATTTCATCATAAAGTTTCCCTAAATGGCAGATTTCCTCAAAAGATAGTAAAAAACGACAAATTTCTTCCAAAAATCGCAATAAAACGGAAAATTTTGACAAATGAGTCACAAAAAATCGACAACTTTCGTCAAAAAATAGCATTAAAATGGCAGATTTCGTCAAAAGATTTGCGAAAAAATCGGCAAATTTCGTCCAAAAATCGCAATAAAACGGAAAATTCCGTGAAAACTTCAGTTTTTCTTGATATTTTCACGAGATTTCTCGTTTTTTCATGATTTTTTAGCAAAATATGCCGTTTTTTGCGATCTTTTAACAAAAATTGCTGTTTTTGTGATCTTTTAATAAAATTTACAGTTTTTTCGCGATTTTTTTTTATAGCAAAATATGCTCTTCGGGATTTTTTAAAGCAAAATATGCCATTATTTGCGATCTTTTAACAATATCTGCTGTTTTTTGCGATCTTTTAACAAAATTGGCCGGGTTTTTTTGCGATTTTTTAACAAAATTTACCTTTTTTTTTTTCAATTTTTTGATGAAATTTTTGTTTTTTCACAGCTTTTTGAACCGCTAGATTCTAGATTCAACTCTATAAAAGTGCCCTCTTGAAAAATGTAAAAAGTGCTCTTTTCAGAACAGTAGCGCCCTGCCCTTTTTTAAACTTGGGGGAAACTGCATTATGATTTTATTATATTTTTGAAAAACATTACAAATGACATGAAGTTGGAAATGACAATATAACTTTAAAAATTCGGAATTAATCTTATGTCCTTCAAGGATAGAGCTGTTGCAAACTGCACATATTCGTTTCTAAGAAACAGGATTCTTTAAGATACAAAATATCGAACCATTACTCGTTAATCATATATGTCGAAACACAGCTGAACAAAGTAAAACTATCTTCAAAGGCTACTACATTTGTATAATTCACGAATGCAGCCAGACAGCCGAGTGCAGATTGATTTGGATTTCGTATGGCAGGGTCAGCATGGAACCTGGAATTTCACAACCAGGAAATTTTTTTGTACCAGTATTTTCTCTTAGAAAATGTATAAATAGGACAAAATTCATGAAATCCCGCACAAAAGTATAACGTGGGCAGCAAGCTCTCACCCAAAAAATTTTGCATTTTGAAACTATGATCAACTCTTACGACCGTTTCGTTAATTTTGTGATATTTTCGTGCAACTGATTGACACATTTTGCAAGTTTTCTAGTGTGAAAGATAGTTGAAATTCATGATTTTTTCCCGACCAATCGACATATTTCGCAATTTTTTCCTGCAATCAAGTGACAGTTTTCATACTATTTTCCACTGCAAAAAAAGAGATTCTGCTTCGAATTTTTCAAAAAATCAACGCATTCAATTCCAAAAATTATGAAAAATCGGTTATCAGATCAAAAATTCAGACTTACTGATATCGCAAATTTTGATAAAGGGATTATCATGCTACAGGTTCAGCAAAAAAAACAACTTTCAGGATTTCATGGACTTTTGACAAAATTCGCATTTTCTTGCAGTGTTTTTCATGACCATTTTATGAAAATCACACCTTTTTTTTCCCACAGTCTTTTCCATGAAATTCGCATTTATCCATGATCCTTTAGCAATATTTGTGGTTTTTCTCACCCTTTTTAGACAAAATTAGTGTTTTTATTTTTTACGATATTTTCAGAAAATTTGCATAATTTCGACGATTTTTCATCAAAATTCGCATATTTCTCGTGATTTTTAAAGAAAATTCACAGATATTCCCAATCCTTTGACAAAATTCACGATTTTCCTCCACTTTTTTGACAAAATTCGCAATTATACTTCGATTTTTCAACAAAATGCGCTATTTTCATTCAAACTTTCGACAAAACATGCAATTCCCCCCAATTTTACTACAAAATATGTCTATTTTCTGTGATCTTATGACAAAATTTGCATATTTTCTGTGATCTTATGACAAAAATTGCATATTTTCTGTGATTTTTCAGCAAAATTCGCATAATTTCTATGATCTTTCAACAAAAACTATATTTTCCCCCGATCTTTTGACAAAATCCGCAAACTTTTCCCGATCTTTCGACAAAAACTGGAAACTTTTTTCGATCTTTTGACAAAATCTGCATACTTCTCCCAATTTTTCAACAAAACCCACATACTTCTCCCGATCATTCGACAAAATCTGCATACTTTTCCCAATCTTTCAACAAAACTAGAATATTTTCTCCAATCTTTTAACAAAAAATTGGAGTATCTTTCACAATTATCCAATGAAATTCGAGTATTTTCGCGATCCTTTAACATAAACAGCGTCTTTTCCGTAATCCTATGAAGGAAATCACATTTTTTTTCTGGAATCATGCGACGGAAATCGTGCTACCTCCCCCGATCATTTGAAGAAAATTTTTTCCTTGATTGTTAAACAAATTTATATATATTTTTTTTATACTTAGGAGAAATTTTCATTTTTTCCTGCAATCCCTTGAAGAAATTTTCTCAATTTTGGACGCAGTTTGTACTTGTCTGGGACTGCCTATTTACTGCCTCCCCCCCCCCCCCCCACACACACAAAAATGGCAACAAATTTTAATGCATATGGAATTCCATGGGAAAGAGCATGACTGCAAAATGTCACAGGAAAAAAAAAAAAAAAAAAAAAAAAAAAAGTTAAATTTGTCACAGTGTGATAAAACTCAAATTTGGTTGAGAAATCGAGAAAAAATGCAAATTTCTTTAAGGGATCACAGGAAAAACGCGGAATTTGTCAAAGGGTCACTTCAGGGGTGAATCTGAGGGGGTGAGGGAACTGAAATTCACAGTAAATTTTCTGATATGTTTCGCTACAGTGTATGTGTGTGCGGAGGGGTGGAGGAAGGAAACCCAACTCTGACACAACATTTTTTCTGCAGCCCTTTGACGAATGGATTTTTCGAGATCTTTTGAGGAAATTTGCAAATTTTTCGCAATTATGATAAAGTTTGTGCATTTTTTTGACAAAATTTGCTGTATTTTCAAATGTTAAAATGATGTTTATTCTTATACTTTCGCTAATTCCTTTTCTTTCATAAATACATAATATTTGCATTAGTATTTCTAAAAATGTATAATTTACACAGATTTCATTCAGATATGAAGAAATTGAAATGTTGTTAAAAGTTAGCATTTTACGATAGTTTTTAGGACTTGACAGCCATCGAAATATCATCATGAGGGAGAAATTATCAGTCGCACCCAGAAATTTTGTTTAAAATGCTAAATCATGAAATTCTTTAAAAGGTTTTTTTTAATATGCTTTTATTTAAAAATGGAAAACACTTTTCAGGGATATGTTTAGGAAAATTTTAGGTCCTTTAAAGGACCCTTCACAAAATTATTTATCTTAAAACAAGACCCTTCACAAATTTTTTTTATCCCCAAATACGATTCTTCACAAAAATATTCCATCCCAAAACAGGACCCTTCACAAAATTATTTGTCTCTTAAATAGACTTTTTACAGAATTTTTTCATGTTTAAATTGAATTTTTCACAAATTTAATCATTTGATAATAAAATCTGGCTTGTAAATAAGTAGTTGAACACAGCAAAGAGCATATAACTTTATACATATGAAAAATAGAACCTGAAGACATCGTAATTTAAAATTCACAAAATTCTGACAAGAATGTTCACAAATAAGAAAAAAAATTCACAATTTCACAAAAACAGGACTCTGTGAGAAAAGTCTGGACAGACCCCTGCTTTTTAATCACATGGTTTCTGAATTTGAACACTTGCAACTCGCAAATAAAATTTTGAATTGCAATTCAAAATTTTATTTGTGACATAAGTGCCATTAAAAAATCTCACAGCTGTTTTTTTTCTTTTCTAGAATCAATTTGAAAATCCTCTGAAATTTCATAATTATATTGAAGAAAAATATTTCTGAAATATACATTTTAACAATATTTAAGTTTAATTGAAATATAACAATATAAAACGTTTTACTCAGGTGCTTTATTTTTTGAATGACCTATAGATGAAACATGGGAAAGAATATTTTAATGCTTCAAACAAAATAAAGTAAAAAACTAACTGTGTACAATCAATGAATAATCAAAGTCAACTCAAATTTTTAAAAGCACTTGTTACATCAGCGTATACATTAAATTCAAATTTTTGATTTCTCTAAAGCTGATAAATAAAATCATCTTGTTTTCTATTAAACAGCTTTGCTACAAAAAAGCATTAAAATAGAACAAATGCTGCTGTCACATCAGGGCGTCGGCGTTTTTTCTTTAGAGATTTTGGCGAGAAAACACTGTTTTGAAATACTTGTATTTATAACCAGTTTATTTTATAATAAAAAACATACACATTTACTTCAATACATCAGTTGACATTCATCATCTTCAAAACAGAAATTTTTCAATTTTATAAAACAATTTTTTTTTTTACTGTAAAAATATATATTGTTTTATAAAATTATTTCTCATTCGGGCGATGACTAGGCCTATTTTTCTAATCGCATTTCAATGAAATTTTGCCAACATTATACAAACATAGAGCCAGAATAATTATAAAGAAATGCATTGTAAATAAAAATGAAATAAAATTCTTACCTTATACCCACATTCTATTCCACTTTTTACTTATTGGAAATTCGCCATCGCCATGCGGTGTAACATAAACATTGGAAGTTGGTTGGTAGGTTGCACATCGAGTACAGGGATAAAATCCAAGGAGTCGAATTATGCATGCATGTAATCCATCCTCCGGCCGTTCTGGGGATAGTACTGTTTGGACGGTCCTGTCTTTAGTATTCTGGGGACATTCAGAGGATAATTTTATAGGATATGACAACTACAGGATCTTTAGGATAATTGTAAAACGTCCGAAGGACGATTGTGGTTGTCTGGGTGGAAAGTACCAAAAATGTTTGCATAAGCCTTACGAAACACATCATTTTTATTTCATAGATAGAAAGCCCAAAGTGTAAACTTTTATTTAAAACAAAAAGAAATTGGAAATTTAATTTGCCTTTTTGTGTACAGCCTTTTTCGTGAAGTCACAAAAATTTGGAAAAATAACCATAACTCTCAACTTTGGCTGACTTTTTTTATCCTAAATATTACAAGTAAATTTTTTAAATATTTTTTATTAAAATCTGCATCTTTTTATCTTCTTACAGTGATATTTTTAGGATGATTCATGTTTTAGATCCAGAGAAACAATTTTTTGAAGATGGAACTGCAATCTCAGAATACAGACTAAGAAATGTGAGATTTGAGAAACCCCGAAGAATTGGACCCCCATATCTCACGAACCATGAGGTCTAGGAATGAAAAATTTCTGATGGAATCATTTCATGATAGAATTAGTGTGTACACAAAGTTTCATCCAAATCCCTGTCGGTCGGGTTACAAATGGGGGGAAAACTGGTTGAATTGATATGGAATGACCCTATTTTGTTTCGCAATCGTGTGACAAATATCACTATTTTGTTTCGCAATCAGGTGACAAAAATCACTGTTTTATTTTGCGATCATTTGAAGAAAATCACTGTTTTATTTCGCGATTTGTTTGAAGAAAATCACTGTTTTATTTCACAAATGTTTGAAGAAAATAGCTGTTTTATTTCACAATTTTTGAAGAAAATTGCTGTTTTATTTCAGAATCTTTCAAAAATAATTGCTGTTTTATTTCATGATTACATGAAGAAAATCGCTGTTTTAATTTAGACTGTTTGAAGAAAATCATTTTATTTCGCGATTGCTTATCAAAAAATAATCGTTGTATTACACGATCTTTTGACAAAAATTGCTGTATTTTTGTGATTGTTCGATGAAAATTTATGAATTTTTTCCGAAATCGCTTAATGAAAATAGACGTTGCATTTCGCGATTTTTCGACGCAAATTGATACATTATTTCGCAATCTCTTAAGAAAAATAGCTGCTGTATTTCACGATCTTTTAATGAAAATTTCTGCATTATTTCATGATCATGTGACGAAAATTGCTGTTTTACTTTGAGATCGTGTGATGAAAATAGAAGGTTTAAAAAAAAAAAAAAAAAAAAACTAAGTCCATCATTTGGTGGAAAAGTGACATCCCTGCATATACTATGTACTTAAAAGGATTCCCATATTTTTTTACCTTTAACAAGAAAATGTGATTGACACATTAAAGAAGTGTAATGAATAAATGGATGAATTTTGCAGAAATTACTATTTGTATGCTGAAGAATCAAACAACATTTTCAATTTCTTATAAAATGTGTACATCTTCAACTATAATCAAATTCATTTCTTGTAACAATTCCTCATGATTAATGTGAACCTGAAAATCAACACAAATTAAAATGTTGTTACAAGTATCTTAAATTTTGTAAAACCATGTTTTTCAGGTTTTCTGACTGATAAATGAGTAAATACGAAGAAAATCGGAATTAGAAAATTTTCACAAATCCAATACTTTCTTCTTGTAAAAGATAGAAGACAGAAAAAATATTACATATTTCTTTATTTAAGGTAGAATATTTTGGGCAAAAAATATCAATTCACACTAATGGTTTTGAAGCAGGATAGGTATGCAAACTAATTTTTTAAACAAATGTCAGAGGGAACCCAAAAATGAAATAAATCTTGATTTAAACCACTGATATGAAATGATGATTTAAAGTATTTTTAAAACAGATAGGCTATAGAAATAGATGTAGAAGAATTCTTACATAACAATAAAGTTAAAAAAGCAACATTAAAAGAATATTACCCTTTTTTCATGATTTGGAATAATGCACCTAACAAAATTTGGATTAGTATTCCGGAGAGTTGCCATTAATTTTGCCAATTGTTCTTTATACAATTGACTGACTGTTCTAAACATTCCTTTCCTAGTCCTAGCTCCAAACTGAGTATCACCCATTGTTGCAGCTGCCATGCCAACAATTTCAGCTAAAAAAAGAACATTAAATCAAAAGGAATTTACTTCAGTAGGCACAAAATGCAAATTCAATAAAAATTTTAAAAACAAATCATCTAATAAGGAATTCAATTCAGATAAATTAATACATACTATTAAAAAAAGGTAATTTCAAGGAAATACATAGTTAAATTTTAAATTATGTGGCTTTAGATATTGCTTTAATAAGCTGACAGGCTAAATGAAGTTGAAAATTTTCTCAAATCAATTTATTATTTATTTAACATCACACTATAGTAATACCATTTTTAAGAGTCTCTTTTATTTAAAAGAAAAATTTACTAAATGCAGGTCCATTTAAATAGACGCTTTCACCCATGATGTTTATATGGAAACAAGACTTAAACCAAATGATTGCTATGCTGTATTTAAGTTTGTTTGCATATTATAGTTATATTTTACAGCTAAATCTCACAGCTAAGTGTTTTAACACTTAGGCACATAATAATATTTTCTACAATTTATATTTAATACGAAATTAAGTTTAGCAATCATTTGTTAGGAGTCTGACACAACCAAAAAACATCATGACTAACATAACACTAAAAGTATCTATAGGTCGTATAATGCATTTAACCTCCAAATTAGGAATCCTCTCAATAATAATACTAAATTACTCTTTTTAGCACTTTCCAACAAAGTTGAAAAGTGCTTATGCATTCGGGCCGTCTGTCCGCGCTCTAACTCCCATAAATATACTCAGATTGCTATGAAATTTTTATACGTTATTGAGGTTTACCCTAGCACAAACCCTATTGAAAATGAAGTATCTACCATGATTAGTTTATCTACAGGGCGAATCAAAAGTTTTCCATTACATTACGGCCCATGGGGAAAAATCATTAATATACTCGGATTGCCATGAAATTTTAGGACGTTATTGACGTTTACACTGGCACAAGTCCTATCGAAAATGAAGTATCGAAAATGAAGAAAATCTACCATGATTAGTTTATCTACAGAGCGAATCAAACGTTTCCCATTACATTATGGCCTATGGGGAAAAATCATTTCAAAGGAATTTTAAAGATGTTATACCCTGTCAGACATATTAAAATATGCATTCTATAAAATATAAGGTGAAAATGTAGCTATTATTCATTTACAGGGCCACACAAAAGAATTTCATTAGATAATGGTAAAAGGGGGAATTGTGTGTGACATATTTTAAATATATTAAGCTTTTTCATGTATAATAAAATTGATATATGTCACTGAAGCTTAATATAAATTATACGCTACTGTCTTGCATAATATGAAATACATAGCATTTACAGGGCCATACAAAAGATTTCAAATAGTATATTCTTTCCGAAGTACCGTATATGTGTCCGATGATGGCTGATGAAGGGATGAAATGCATTTTAATTATGATATGCACGTTTATATTTCGCTAAATATATGCACATTATATGGTGTGTATAAATGTTATAGTTGATATACAGGGCTACCCAAAAGAGCTCACCAAAGTTACTAAATATGAGCGTAAATTATTTAAACATGGTTCTTAAATAAGCTATGCATTTTTACGCTGAGCTTCATTCAATTTACTGAGAAATGTTTGCAGAATATAAATAAAAGGATATACAGGGCCACGCAAAGAATTCGGAACATGGACGCCTATGAATGATAATTTATGAGAATGTGATTTCAGTTGTTTTAAAAGTGTTTTAGTTTACAATAAATTTTAGCCTAATGCTGACGTGTAATAAAGGTACAATGTAAACTACAGGGCAGAACAAAAGTATTCAAGTAGGTTTCCATCTAACAGTATGAATTGCTGAAAAAGAAATTTCAAGTTACTGGGTATATTCTTGCTAAACTAAATTTTCCCATTATATCAACTGACATATGAAATACAGGGCTCTTCAAAAGTACTGGCATACATATTTGGATATATTTGACTATACACTATTATTTCCCTAAATAACAAAGTTTTGTTAAACATTTCATTAAGTGTTGGAAAGTGCTTCATAATCTATGCTTAATGCATGATTTTTCTTACTCTTTTTTTTTTTCTTTTCTTTTTTTTTTTCCTTTTTTAAATTTAAGACTATTTTTTTCTTTTCTTTTTAAAATCATTCAATTTGTTATAGATATTGTAAATAAATCACTGCAAACATTAGCAAATCACTAAATCCCCTAAAAAAGCACAAAATCCTTTTTTTAAATATATGATAATGAAGGATTAAATTTAGTTAGTAAACTGCATAGACAAATGAAATTTGTTTATTAAAATTTACAAGACAAACTCTGAATTTAATATTTTAAGAAAAAAGGATATTAGTATTCATTTTTATACATTACTTGAAGTTTTCAAGAGCTTTGGTTTTTATGGTTCAAACATAACTACTAATTTTAAATTAGGATATTAAGGAAATTAAAAAAAAAAAATGTTATTTCATCATCAAATTATCTGAGTTATTTAAAAGTACTGTTTCATTGGGAGTTCAGTCTTCTTTCTGAATATGAATGATATTTTTTAAATAAAGTTATCTAAATATTAAAAATTGCACCAACTTAGAATCTTCAAATATTAACACCCAGTGGCGCACTCAAAAATCAGAGAGTATACAAGTATGTAATACTTAGTTAGAATCAAAGGGTTTATGTTAGAGTATAAGCTAGAGCTTTATTTGAAAAACAGAGGGTATATAAAGTTACTAAACAATGTCCAGAAGGTATACAGCATATACCTTTCACTACATCCTTCATAGCAATCACTTTTGAATCTATATTTGAGTTCCTTGAGTCAAGACACTCTAGTAAGGGTATATTAGTTTCAGAAACGTCAGTGAAGGTTGACAAGAAATTTTTTGATTTATGTCTGTCTGTTCTACAATAACTTCCATAAAAAACATCCCATTTTCTTAAAATTAAGTAAGCACATTCATGAGGTACTCTGTTTAGCTGTATAATTTGTTATATTTGTTTCACTTGTTCGGAAAATACCAGGCTTGGCACGGTTTAAACCAATTGGTTTTAACCATGGTTTAAACCAACTTGTTTTTTTCTCAAAAAAACCAATTTGTTTTTTTCAAAATCATCGAATGACATTTTCTCATTTTTCTTTATAATCTAAGACCTACAAATTATTGGATATAAATATTTTCTACTTTTAACTCTTTATTTCAGCAATAAGTGGGTCTATAGTGGTGATATAGTGGGTCTAAGTAAATTTTTTTATGTATAGGATAAAAATCAGTACGTATTGGTGATCATACTCTATTGCTCTCATGAAAAGCTTAAAAGATGTGAATTGATCAAATATAAAATAGATTAAAAACATGCAGTATTTAGTATAAAATATTTTCATTAAAAATGCAGCTTAATTAAAGCAATCTATGATAACATGCACAATGATTTTGAATATGGACTTACATAACTCGATGATCTTTAAGATTTTTGTCAAACTGTAATAGATTTTTTAAAAATTTTTTTGGGGAAATTATCTTTAAGGATTTAAATTAAAATATGAAGTTGAATAAGAGAGTATTCAAAAATCTGGTGTTAGTTAAAGCATTTTAATAATACCAATTTAACCCCCCCCCCCCCTCCCCATGTTATGGTTATCTGCTGAATTTAATGACCAAAAATGTTGATTTCAAGTTGTTACTCAAAAAAAACCAAAAAGTATTTCAATTTTTTTTTTTTTTTTTTTAAACTGTAGAAAAGAATGTTATAATCATCAAACTGCATCAAATGTTTGTTATAGAAATCAAAAGATTGTTTATAATTTTTTTCAAAGTATCAGTGATTGATTATGTAGAGTAATTTATTGTTTTAACACAAGGCTGTTTACTAATAACTGTTTAAAATATGAATTTTTTTCAATTTTCTTCATAATTCACTATAATTATTTAATTCAAATTATTTTCAAAGGAAGTTATACTAATTATAATTCAACAATGTCTACTTTTATCAATAAATATGCATATATATGTAATAAAAAGTATGTTTTAAAAAAACCCGATTTAAACCAAAAAAACCTGTTTTTTTTCCAATCCTGGAAAATACAGGACATTTTATTTTGCACAATAATGCTTTCCTATGGCAATTCAGACAATTTTCAATTCTTCCATTGTTGAAAGAAAATGACTCTTGATTAATGGATTTAAATAATACATTATGGATACTGAAATTTCCCAATACCCATCTTTAATTATTCCTATTATTTTGAAATTTTGTCTATGCATTTGTGAGATTTTTTAAATTAATTATTTCTGTAAATTATGGTGATTTTTTGTACATGTGTTATCATAATACAAAACATTTTGTCTTAAATTTTTTGTTATTTAAAATGTACATATTTCATTCTTTCTTTTTCTTTTATTAGTTGCCTAGCAAGACTAAATCATCCTAATAATATTATAAACATGGCTAATGTGTGGATGTAACGTTTAAATAAAAAAAAAAAAATGGGAAAACGGATGAATTAATTGTACACAGATTATAATGTCTTTGTATTTTTGCATACAGATGCATTCTACAACCCAGAAATGAATTTTATTTTTTAAATATTCTAATTTCAAATGCATTTATTACATATTTTTTCTTTTATTTGTTACATAGCAACAATAACTAATCACAATAATATTATAAACGTGCGTAATGTATAAGAGTAATATTTAAATTTAAAAAAATGGCAAAACAAGTAAATTTCCATGACATTAACTTGTTTCATCGCTGTATTCTGAATTTAAAAAAAAAAACTTTTTTTGAAATTTTTTTGGAAGAATACCTTAAGCTGTCTTATTTAAACTCTTTAATGTTATCTTTCAAAGAAACAACTATATATCACTAAGTTTGGCAATTCCAATTTTCCCAATTTTCTATTTAAACTGCTAAGAAATGTCATAAGAAATCACTGCACAGTAAATTTTTACTTAGAACATTGCAAGAAAGCAAGGTAAAATAGTCCCTAAAAGACCCATTGTCTGATTGGGATCTTTGTCAGCCCATAGGTCTGCTTTCTTGTTATTGTAATAAAATGCTTCTACAATATCACTTTATAAATATAAATAATTTTACAGAAAATTATTTATATTTATAAAGCATGACTGTACGGCTCGCATAAGTTATAGGAAACTGGCACAGCAGAAAATTACAAACTTTTTTTATTACAAAGTAACTATTTTTACTATCTGTAAATATTCAATAAGTTTAACATAAAGGTGATTTTCTGTAAGTATGTTTTATTTCATTTCATTTTTTTCTAATTCTCCGGATAATCCAGATTTTTGATAATTCGGATTGGGTCTAGTCCCAATTAATCCCAATTATCGGGATTTTACTGTGTATTGATATAAATCTTTTTTTTTCTATATTAAATACATCATAACATTTTCAGAAAATTCAAACTTTTTAAAATTATGCATGATGGGTTTGGCGGCAATCTTTTCATATTTTACAAAAAATTTTAAGTAGCTAAATCCATAGTTAAAATGTGAAATTCAAAATTGTTACTTAAGCAGACGTTTAAAGCTTTATCTTTACAGACTTGTATTTAGATAATTTTAAATCTTAATAGTGATTTATTTCATAGAGTAATTAGTCATTTAATAATGATGAAAAGCCAATATTTTATAAATTTCCTTTATGGAATTTTGTGATTAGAAATTTGTGTCTTAATATAAAAGGTAACATATCTTTGTAATTCCTCTTTTAATTAAATAAAAAAAAAAAAAAAAAAAAAAAAAAATATTGTAATTTAAGAAATTACCCCAACCATTTGAAAAATGTTTCACTCGATACATTCATCTATCATTTTAAGCTAAATACCAGTTGTTTTATTGTGTATTATCCGTGCCACTGCTATAAATGACTTTATACATGCTGCAATTTGAAGGTACGGTTCGTTTAAGTTATATCACTCTATTGTCGCCAAGCATAAAAGTTGGCGACGAAAGAAACATTTCAAACTATTTAACATTGTTGGTGCAAAAGTAATCATTATTAAAATACAGCTTTGGCATATACTGTTATACTTGTAAGACTTTGGCATATATTGTTTGATTTTACAGAGCAGAATTTTGGTGATGGAGGTTTTAAACCAAAATCGATCGCAGCACATGCATCTGTGAATGGGTCCATCAGACATCGAATCAAAAAAGTTTTTTCCCAGTTTTTCCCAAGCCGATTGCTTTTTAGTTTTCTTTTTAGGTGGTGGAAAATCAAGAGTAATAGCTATAACATTTTCCGGCTTGTTAGAATCACTATTGGCACTCAAATTTTCCTGGTTAGAACCGACCGATAGTAAAACGCCATGGCTAGTGGATTGGTCGCCCTGGCGACATGATGTTTTACAATTAATCGGTTCGGCATTAAATTGCTTCCTTTTTCGTGATCGCCTTTCAACACGTAATTGGTTTTCAGCGGCTCAATAATCTTTTGATTTTATCATTTTCTGCATTGAAAGACGTTTTTGCGCCAAACCAAATACAGTATTACTCAGTTATCCCGTCGACCAATTTCGCCAAATGATACGAATCGCCAAACTAATAAGCAACTTATACATGTTGACTAAATTTTTATTTTAAATAGCAAAAGAAGAAATAAAAATCACTTTATGATTGTTTAAGTACGCGTATTGTGTTTAATATCATTGAATGCGATATTCACGTTCATTCATTTCTTTGGCTTCGGCTTTTTCCGTATCTGTTAATTTCCGTCTACCCATTTTTAAATTTGTTAGTTTTCTCCTTTATTACAATGATTTTAACCATTTTAATTTACTATTCAAATAAAAATTCTTCTAAAAGTAAAGAATTTAATTTAAATTCAAATAAAAATTCTTCTAAAAATAAAGAATTTAATTTAAATTCAAAAGTGGTAACATCATTCAAAAGTGGTAACATCATCGGGTCCATTCTCCCGAAAACAACAACCATTTTTCAAATGGTTAAAAAAAAAAAAAAAAAATATTTAAAAGCAGTGACAATTAAGATATCCCCCCTAGTTTTAAATTTATTCGTCCATAGATAAAATCAAAAGTTCTTAATTGTTATTAATACAAACTAATGCTTTCCTTTATGAATTTTGGTGCTTAGAAATTTGTATAAAATCTGTTAAGATGGTCCCCAATGTCATCATGCATAATTTTAAAACATTTGAATTTTCTGAAACACATTATGATGTATTTAGTATAGAAGAAAAGGATTTCTATCAACATACAGGGGTTGGACAAAAATATGGAAACACCATAAAAAAAAAAACACGTTCCCTTGCCTAATATGGTGTGGGGTACCCGTTGTTATTCAAAACAGCTTGCAGTCTTCTCGAAATGGATAAATACAGTTTTTGTATGTTTGTCAAGGGTATATTGTATATTTCTTCCTGCAAAACGGTGGCAAGTTCAGATAACAATGTTGGCGGTGGATAGGGAGAACATATTTTCCGCTCCAATGTAGACAACAAACAATCAATAACATTCAGATCTGGTGACTGTGGTGGCCAGGGGAGTTGTGACAGTTAGTTCATCCTCGTGCTCAGAAAACCAGTCCTGGACAATGTGAGCTGTGTAAACGGGTGCATTGTCGTCATCACCATTGGGGAACTAAGTTTGTACCATTGGATGGACTTGATCGGTTAAAATGTTCACATAAGTCTGAGCAGTAATACGCCACAAGAGAACCACGATATGGCTGCCCAAATAATCACTGAACTCCTGCCATGTTTCACTGGTAGCAAGCAGTCTGCACTATAGGCTTGAGATGGCATTCTCCAGACGTAAACTCGGCCAGAAGTGGGAAACAATGTGGAAGAAGACTCATCAGACCATATTACGCTCTTCCACTGCTCTATAGTCCAAGCTTTATAACTTAAAAACCACTTTTTCTTGTTACAGGCATTAGCATCACTGATGAATAGCTTTTCAATTGCAGCACGGCCAGCAATTCCCTGTTTATGACGCTCCCTTCTAATTGTTTTGACACTCACAGGGTTTGGTAACATGACATTCATTTCAGCAGTAACTTTTGCAGCTGTGGTCTTATTTTTCGCGATAATCCTCCTTAATGATCGTCTGTCACGATAACTCAGCACACACTTTCGTCCACACTGTGATTTAGCGGATGATGTTTTTCCACATTTCAAATATGTGGAATAAATCTTCGCACAGTACTTCTTGAAACACAAAAAACCTCGGCTATCTTGCTTACGGAAGCAGCCACCATACACACGCCAACAATTTGGCCATGTTCAAAGTCTGTTAACTCTGACAATGCAATAAAAACCTCACATAACAGTGCTCCAACGACTGAACGGTTCAGTGATTTTACGAAGTTGTATAAGTGGCGTCAGTATGCGAAAACATCAGCGCCATCTACATAGTTCATTAAAATCAATCTTTCTTTTCAAACATGCATTTCAAAAGGTGTTTCCATATTTTTGTCCAACACCTGTATATGAAGGCACTCAATGTACAACTTGTTAATTTTTTAATGGAGAATGTTAAAGATGTACCATAATATAAGCTTGGAAATTTGATATAACATTATGTTTTAGCCACAATTTTAATCTTTCTTTTTCCCCCTTTTCTTTTACTTTGACTTATATTTTTTCAAAAGTTTGTTTTTAGTAGACTGAAAAATTTCACACAATTCTGATTTTCATAAAATTTAAAATGACTCGAAAAAATTCTGCAAATATTATATATTTAAAATTTTGAACCTTTCGGCCGGGAAGATTTTGTGGTATTATATGCAGAGGGATGAACCAGTCAACAATTCTAGGTAATAGGTGTTGGCATAGTTTCAAACATATCTAAAAGTAAAAAAAAAATTCAAAAGGATCATTTTTTGAGAAGATATAAATTAAAATTTAACAGGTAGACTTAATATCAGCATCCTCAAACTGACTTCTTTCAACTTTATGGAAATTTAAGAAAAAGCATACATACAAGTTTCTATGATCTGCCTAGAGCCAAGAAATGTGTAAAAAGTGAGTATTATCACTTGAAAATTCAAAGTTGGTATTATTTTTATTTTACAAATTTGCAGATGATTGCTATTTAAAAAGTTGCATTCATATTTGAAAGTAGACAATTTTTAGTTAAATGGTACTTCACATCTCTATTAAATTTTGATAATAAAATAGCATACAGGACTATACAATCTTTTAAATTGTTATTATCAGGAATTTTAGTTAAAAACAGTTCTGAGTAGGTGAATTAAAGAAAAGAATACAAAAGAGGTAATATAGAGAAAAAAGGAATAAAAGACATGTTAGTCAACTTACCATCTTTCCAAATATGGACAACAAATGGATCTTGAGAGTTTTGAAGTAATGAAACTATATTTTCATTTAATGGATCCATATTTTTTAAAAGCCATTGGTCAGCTGAATAATTAACCTAGGAAACAGGCATCAAAATTACATCTGAAAAAGCACAATAAGATAGATAAACAAAGAACTCTGAATAGACTTACTTTGCCAGCATAATGTTTAATACTGAAATCACAACTTGCCCTAAAGTCTGATTTTATATATTTTGGGTGCAAGCTATGAGAAGTATCAAGTTTATCTACAAAAGTTTTAACTGTTGCTTTTGGAAACCAGCATTCTTCATCTAGAAGAGCTAGAATACCCATAGGCTGAAAAGCAAAAACAAATATCAGTTAAGCAACATAGAATGCAATCGAACATTCCAAGCATTTAATAGCATAATAAAAAGTGCAGAAAATAATTATAATCTATATTTATTGGATTTGCTAAGATGACAAAAAATAACAATTCATTTGGTTTCTCACATAAAATTTAATGTTTTTCTATTTATCATTGAAACAGTTAAAATCTACTTTAAATTGCATTTTGCAAGATGTTTCCTGGTATCTCTAATATGTCAGCTATTATGACAGTATCAAATTCAATTTTAAACACTCATTTTAAATTGTTAATTTTTTTTTTTTTTTTTTTTTTACTTTTGAATCACCTTTCATTTATTGAGTTTTTAACTTGTGCACATTCTCCACTTACAGATTTAAAAACAATTAAAAATAAGCTATTTTATTTTGAGATTGTTTGTACGAAACAGCTATTTTACTACACGCCCGTTTGACAAAAATGGCTATTTTACTTCGCAATTGTTTGACGAAAATAGCTATTTTACTTTGAGATTGTTAAAAATTGCAAATTGATTTCATGAAAAATCAATCATGATTTCATAATCATTTGATGAATATCGCTGTTTTTTTCCCTGTGCTGATTAATAAATGAAAATATCATTTTCCTGTGATCATTTTACAAAAATTGCTGATTCAAAAAAAAAAAAGGCAGAAATTTATCATTTGGCAGAAAAATGACATCTCTGGATAAAGTAAGGTTGAATTGCCACCAGCTTTATTACTTGTATTTCTATGGGATCATTTTCAACTGCTCAAGAATTGTAATTCTATCTCCTGTACACCCCAAGTTGATTTCTGTCTTGATATTGTATTTTAATTACATTTATTTATAATATTACATTTTTATTTGCAATATCTCATGTTGCAATTGTCAAGATACAGTCTGTATTTAAAAACTTTATAATACACAATAATGGTGTTTGTGGCTGTTTATTATAAGTGATTTCCTTAACATTATCAAAGTATTAAAGATCCAACAAAACAGAAAACACTAACTGATACTTTGCTACATCATCCTATTCTATCTTGTAGGAAATGGATTCCATAGTACATATTTTTTTAAATGTGCATAAATTCTTTTTAGAAAAAATCCTACTCCTAACTACTAAAACAGTTATTTGAAATAAGATATACACATGTTGTGAACTTTTTCATATAAAAAAATGTACTTTGTTTTTGAAAGCTGTATTTTGAAAAAAAGTTAAATTATTGTTCTCACTTTTTTTTTTTTTTTTTTTTTTTTTTTTTTTTTTTTTACACACATATATATGCATTAAAATTTTCTCAAATATTATCTCCTTCTTAGTTTGTATTTTAAGATAGATTGTTATATGATTTAATCTGGAATAAATTTTGAAATTGCTCAGAAGCAGAAATGATACCTTTCTTTTCCTTGTATTACTCAGTGAAACATGCCACTTTAAAGTTGCCTTAATAATTTACATCAAAATTGTAAAAAAAATATATATATATATATAACTGTATGTAAGAGTAATAAAAATTCCTAACTGATGAGTTGAAATTTGCCATTGATTAACTAAATATAATCTTTAAAATATTTAGTATAAGTGGAGCTATGTAATATAAAGTTTCAAAATATTTTGGAACATAATTTAACATGCATTTTTCTAAATATATAAATATTTTTCTTTTAATCATATTGCTTTCTTAGTTGCAGACCTCTGAACCTCAGTTTTTTGACCACAACTAATTTTTCATTTTTTTTTAAGGGCAGATTACAAGAACCACAATAAAAAGCTCCCCGTAAAACAGCTTCCTACGAAATTTGGAAGATAAATCTAAAATGAAAATTTTCACAAGGAAATAGCAGGGGTAAAAGTTTTTATTTAGTCTATAAAAAAGAGACTGCTCCAAGGTCTCTATTTGTCTTTTAGCAATAATAAAGGCAAATTTATTTTATAATATTTAACAAAGATTTAAATATTTTTTAGTAGAAAACAATTATGAATGCATTAAAAATATATATAATGGAAGTTTAAGGTGAATTAACTGCAAGCCATCTACTTTTTTAAAGTGTTAAAACCAAGAAATACAGTTTGGCTTTTACTTGGCAAGGCAACCATACAACTTACAGAATAAAATACTGTAGACTCATAAATCCGCAAAACTTAGAACCCTGTTCCTCTTGTGCAGATTTTATAATTTTGTTTAATTCTGGTTATTGCTTTGTTTACATGTTAAACAATTATATGATTATAATAAAGAAATCAAAATTATAAGGGAATTTAAGAAAGCGAAGTATTGAAACAATAAAGTAAAATAATGAAATTACAATAAAATAATAAAAATTAAGATAAAATTATTAAAATATTAAAAGCAATTGTCAAATAAATAATTAGTAATGAATTAAATATCTATAATAACAATGAGTAATTTTCTTCTAGAATTACTCATTGAAACTTGCTTCTTAAAATCATATTTAATAATTTACAAAAAAATTGTAAAATAACAAAGTTTCATTTCACATTCAATCAGATTTAATAATTTTAAAAAATGCTTGATTAATAAACAAATATATTTGATAAAAAGATCACATTCATATCTAATGTCAGTGCTATTTTTTTTTTAAATAAATTTATATTTTATGAGAAAGCATGTGTTCAGACATATTAACCAGAATTACATATCAGAATAATATAAATAAATTTTTTATATTCCCTCTACATCTTAACTAAGCTACATTGTTTATAAATGAAAATGTGTGCAGATTTCAGAGAGTGTACTGCATATGCAAATGATTTTTAAAAGAGTATCCTAAATACTTACCTTCAAGGGATAAAAAGTATGATAAAAAATAATGAGTAAGTTAAGTAACTTGCATTATTTCTACACACTTTTTTGTCCATTAAATTAGCAGTATTTTAAAATAATTTCTTAATTCCATCTTATGTATGTTTACAATATTTATAAGTTAACTGTGTAGCCTGCAAAATAAATATATAATTACACAAAGAATTTAGATATGGTTTATTAAATTATTTTTGTTTGTTTAAATTTTTTTTTTTTTTTTTTTTTTTTTTTTTTTTTTTTTTTGAAGTTTTTTGTATTTTTCTCCCCAGGAATTTCGTGAAAACATGTCTATGGTGTAAACACAGAATTTCATATACTGTAAAAGAGAAAAAGAGAAATAATCTTTTTAATTATAAATATATAAAAGACTGAGTGAAATTAAAAGTTATGAAAACCACAAAAAATTCTTTAAAACGAGTTACAATAATGAAGCTTTATAAATTATATATTGGAAAATTCAAGCAATTCTTGACAGAAAAAAAAGTGAATTTTTAATAAAACTTTTAAAAGTTGAAACAAATAAAATATCAATTATGCACAATTTGCTTTTAGCATATAATGGGATTTGTAAAATTTTAACTTATTTTATTACAACAAATGCATTAAATTAATTTTCACAAACAATTAGTTTGAAGCTTTAATCTTCATTTAAATATTTTTAGCACTCCAAACAATAATGTCAAGAGCAGAAAATACATTATAAATTAAAATAAATTAAGCATGCAAGCTACTCACTTTCTCAATCAGATCAATGGTAGGTTGTAGATCAAGTCCAAAATCAATGAATTTCCATTCAATGCCTTCTCTCTGATACTCCTCTTGTTCCAAAACAAACATTGTGTGATTGAATAATTGCTGCAGCTTCTCATTTGTGTAGTTTATACACAACTGTTCAAATGAATTCAACTAGAGTAAAAAAAAAAAAAATTAGTCTTGCCTTATTATCACAGCTTTCAACTTGTTCCCCTTCCCTCCCCGAAAAACTAATATCAGGCAGAAAACCCACAGTTACCACTTTGTGTATGAATAGCGGTTCCCAGATCAACAGAATTATAGATGTGAATGACTGTATTAAAAACTGTAACCAAGGGCGGATCCAGCTCTCCTTTTAGAGGGGGGTCATGGCTCCTTTTTTTAGGAGGGGGGGTCACGTCTCTTAATAAGCAAATTTTATATTAAATGTCCCAGAATATTAAAGGTTGTCCCCACAAAATTGCTAAATTTCTGATATGTTAGGAAAGTTAATTTCATTTGCAACAAACAATTTGTATAAATATTCCGTAAAAATATAAATATATACAATTTATTCAGATGCCAACAAATTGAAGATTTTTTCCATTTTTATATAGAACTAAACAATCATTCGAGAAATTAAGCATTTTATGTAAATTTTTAGAACTTAATAAGCTACCAAAAAGCCGCCATGAGGGAGCAATTGGCAAATCAATTTAAAATCAGTTTAAAATTCTACAGTTTCCGGAGATTTCGTGAAAGATTGATTGCCTTTATTGAAAAATGCAAAACATTAATCGATCACGTTTGCTCTGAATAAATGCATTTAAAAAATATCTCTTGGGTTTGTCAGAAATTACCTAATTTGTGTTTAAGTAAAACTTTTAATGAGTCAGAAAAGTTCTAATTGTTAAGCAAGGGATAAATAAATAAAAAAAAAATCTATATATATTTCATTTTTTTAAATTCCCTTTAAAAATTTTCTTCGCTCAGAGGGGGGTCATGACCCTCGTGACCTCCCCCTTGGATCCGCCACTGAGTGTAACTAGATATTTTTTTGTGAGGGGGGGGGGGGCGTATTGCATGCATTATAAGAATATAACATGGATCCTTCTGTCACATAGAAGTAGGGCTTTTGTACTTTATCAGGTACCTGAATGTCAAAACATTCTATCTTTTTTTGATGAATCTCATTAAAAATCCACTGCTTTAACAGAACTCTGCCCATGTATCTCCACTTAAGGGGTTAAATATTTTTATTATGTTTTCAACTACATTTTAACATGTAAAAAGGATAAAAAGTTTTGAAATGATATAAACAAATAAAAATGGTATCAAAAGAAAAGATGCATAGGACAGATGAAATGGACTCAGGCTCAAAATTATTTCTTCATTAAATGTAAAAAGAAGAGGAAAAAAAAAAAAATCAAGTCTACATTTAATAAAGGGTTTTACAATCCTTTAAAAATCAGTTTGAACATGAATGGAATTGCTATTGATGAATATAAGCAGAAATATTCCATCTGATTTTGAAGTTTGTGTATGTTCAGTATTATTAACATAATGGCATATCCTTTAGCTATCTTCACATTCTGTTAGCCTAAATTATCCATTCGGGTTTCAAAAGACAATTTACAAATATATGACATACAAAGATGGATGATACATGAAAATAGATACACTCTCCAAGTTTTAGGCACGTACTACAAACAATCAATGTGTGTACCTTCAGACTGTGGTACATCACAACAATAATCCAGTTTTATAAATATATATAGGACAGTTGCACCATAAAATTTAACTAATAATAACACATTGCTCAGTGGTGCACAAAACAGGAATTTTAATATACATTTGTACAATTAAAATAAACTAAAACGTTCAATGTTCCGACGTTTCAACGTTTCAATTATCTCTCGATCAAGATGCAAACGTAGTCCTTCCATTATCACATTTTCCTGAAGACGGCGCGAAACATTGAAAGTTTTAGTTTATTTTAATTGTACAAATGTATATTAAAATTCCTGTTTTGTGCACCACTGAGCAATGTGTTATTATTAATCCAGTTTTATTTGTACATTTAATGACATGTTTTAGACCATGTCTTGTCACAGCAGCAGTGATGCATTCTAGCATGCAAGTTGTGAGACTGGCTTTTAAACTAGGTGAATGTATGCATCTTGTCATGTATCACCTATTTGTTTTAGGTTGAATACCTCATTCGAATCATTTCCTTGCGATGAATCAATTAGGGTTATTCTGTATTTTAATGGAATAAGAACATAGAAATTAGCAAATTTCAGCAGTGTTTGGGTATAAATAACAAATTTGCTCATTTAAACAAATTTTTAGAGACATAAAAATCTTGAAATATAAACATGAGGAAATATTTAGTATTAATACTTTTTTCTAAACAAAAAAATTTAACTTGTAAAAAATTAATTATTATTATTATTATTTTTTTTTTTTTTTTAATCGAGTTTTGATGACAAAATTTTTCAGACTGACTTGAAAAATAAACTAGTCGTTGGGAGGCCACCATAATACTTACCCACCATGGAGATGCATAATATAAAATATGAAAATAAAACATGTGTAAGCTATTTATAAAATACACTGTCATTCCAAAATAAAATTTAAATGTATTTTAAGTATTTTTAACATATAGTAATGCTCCATTAATGAATTGCTGATGAACTAATTTTGACAAATTATATAAAATGCCAAATCACTCAAATAGAACTGAATGATGTAAAAGAAACATCCTTGTAACATAGATGCCAACATTGTAAATACCATATCAGGAGTGAACTTGTTAAATTTCAGGAGTTTTGGACACTCTTCAGGAGTAAAATAGTCACTTTTCAGGAGTCGTTTCAGGAGTTGCACATAATTTTTTTTGAGGTATTTTTAAAATATTTTTTACACATACTTTCTCAATCCTCAACCCTGACAGCTTTTGTATTTATTCATACAAACAAAATTAAAATAAGTGTTGCCACTTTTTTTGTGTAATTAAAAAAAATCTAATAAATTTATACAAATGGAATATTTTTTATATTTACAGAGCAAAAAATCCATGATTTCTATACTAGATGTGAAATTCATGAAATATTTTTTCTTTGCAACTGGTTTGCTAACAAAGTGATTTCCTCCCACAACTGACAGACGAAAATAGAATCTTTTGCAGAGGTGACGAAAATCGCGATCATTTCCAGAGACTGACTGCCGAAAATCGCGATCATTTTCATAGACTTGACTGACGAAAATCGCTATCTTTTCCCGAGAGTAATTAACTAAAATCGCGATCTTTCGACGCGAATAATTGGCAAAAAACGTGAACCTTTTAAGCTAATGATTTACGAAAATCGCGAATGACTGACGAAAATCGCGGTCATTTATCGCGAATGACTGACGAAAATCGCGGTCATTTATCGCGAATGACTGACGAAAATCGCGGTCTTTTATCGCGAATGACTGACGAAAATCGCGGTCTTTTATCGCGAATGACTGACGAAAATCGCAATCATTTCCAGAGAGTGACTTACGAACATTGCAATCTTTTTTCAGAATGATAGGCAAAAATCTATTTGAAATGATTTTTTTCCAGAACTGACAGACGAAACCCGCGAACTTTTGTCGCGAATGATTCACGAAAATGGCGATCTTTTTCCGAGACCGAGTGACGAAAATCGCGATCTTTTGCCGAGACCTACTATCGAAGATCCCTGTTTTTTCCGAAGACTAACTGACGAAAATCGCGATCTTTTCCAGAGACTAATAGACAAAATCGCGATTTTGTGTCATGAATGACGAAAATCGTGGTTGTATTACGCGAATGACTGACGAAAATCGCGATCTTTCACCGGGACTAAGGAAAATTGCGGTGTTTTGCCATGACTTACTGACGAAAATTGTGATTTTTTACCGCGAATTACTGACGAAATTCGCGATCTTTTCCTGAGAGTAACTGAAGAAAATCGTGATCTTCTGTGGCGAACAACTGACGGAAATGTATTTACGATGTATTTCAATGACCTATTGTAGAATTTCGCGATTTTTTGCAATGATTCATCGAAAAAGATCGTTATATTTTGTCCCTAATGATCGAAAATATCGCGATTTTTTTACCGCAAATTTCCGTATTTTCTACCTTATTACCGTACTACCGTATTTTAACGTACTTTTCCGGAGAAACTCCGGAATTTCCGGAGAAGTTGGCATCTATGTTGTAACTCCAAAAATAACAATAACAGTTTACTGCATTGAATTTAGCATCTCATATCCAATTAAAATATATCTTTAAATTGAAATTCGAATGAAATACAGGGTCATGAAAAATCAAAGAGTGTGGAAAATGGTATTACAAATATCTCGGCAACAAGTTATCCGATTAACTTCATTCTTTATGCAAAATTTGTGTTATTTTATTGCCTTTTACATCAACTCCTTAAAATGAAATTTTTTTTTATATACCTTTCATCGGAATGAATACTTTGAGAGTCCGTAAAAATAATTCTGAATAATCGAGATTACTGATATTAAATAGATTGCACTTTTAACACAACCAATCTGATTGGTAAAGTTATCATACGAATTAAATATTTCCTACTGAGTGAAAAATTGCCCAGGCCGGGAATCGAACCCAGATACTTGGCTTTCGAGGCCAATGCTTTACCATTTAAGCAAACTGGGCACGTATTAACGTAACGTAATAAACCAGATAGCGTAATAAATTACAATATGTAGCGTCAAATAATTCTTTTTAATTTGGCTATTTTTTTAAGTTTTGCTTTTCAAATTTTTATTCAAAATTTCATTATTTGTATAGATTTGACATATTTTTTTAAAAGATGGAATAGTTATTTGAAATGTCTGAAAAGAATTCACAGTTTCAAATAACGATCTTTATTTACTGTTGCTGGATTAAAAACAATAATAATAACATTTCCTAAACACCTTAATTGAAAAGTATATTCACAGGTACATATTAAAAAAGGAAAATATAATAAAATACACAGATTAAAATTTATAAATAAAAGTAAGCTTCTACATTAAAAAGTATTTAACAAGGAAAATTTTGGCATTTAAAATAATATATTGAAAGTAGGGATGCACAACCTGTGGCCTGCGGGCCAAAAGTGGCCCGTGAACTTTGATAATTTACAACTGGAAGAAATTGCAATTTTTTTCGCAAAAACAAAATATTGTAGATTTTGTCAATTTACCGCGAGAAAAAAATAAAATTTCGTCAGTCACTTAGGAATCACAAATTTCATAGAACGGACATGAAAAAATCGAGAATTTCATTGTTCAGATGCAGGGAAATAGCAAATTTTGTTTATCAGAGATTAAAAAAATCCAAATTGCGTTTAAAAGGTGTGGAAAAATCACAAATTTTGCAATGATGTGCAGAAAAAAAAACACAAATTTCATCATGCCACAGAAAAAAGTTGTAGATTGTTGAAGATTTTGTGAAAGTTAATTTAAAATCGCGAATTTCGTTGATTGAGCACAAAAAATGTGTATTTCGTCAATTAAAGGTGGAAAATCACGAATCTCATCGATCGGCTTTGCAAAAATTGCAAATTTCTTCAAAATAGGTTTCAAAACATTCACAAATTTTCTGTGATCAGACGCGGCCAAATCGGGAATTTTCTCGATCGGCTTCATAAAAATTGCGAAATTTTGTGATCAGTCGCATAAAAATCGTGAATCTTGTCGGACATGCGAAGAAAATTCGCTAATTTCATCGATCAGTTTTGTAAAAGTTGCGCATTTCGTCGATCAGCTTTGTAAAAATCGCGAATGTCGTCAGTCAACCTTGTAAAAATCGCAAATTTTGACGATCGGCTTTGTAAAAATCGTTAATTTTATTGATAAGGCATGAAAAAAATGTGAATTTTGTCAATCGGCTTCATAAAAATCGCGATTTTCATCGATTGGCTTCTTAAAAATCACGAATTTTATTGATCAGCTTCTTAAAAATTGCAAATTTCGTCTATCGGCTTTGTAAAAGTAGCATATTTAGTCGATTAACTTCGTATGAATGTCGTCAATCGGCCTCGTGAATACTGTGAATTTTGCCGATCAGCACCGTAAAAATCGCTAATTTTGTCGATCATGCAAAGAAAAATTGCGAATTTTGTCGATCGGATTCATAAAAATTGCGAATTTTGCTGATCGGCTTCGTAAAAATCATGAATTTTGCCAATCGGCTTCGTAAAAATCACGATTTTGCCAATCAGTTTCGTAAAAATTGCAAATTGTGCCAATCATGCGAAGAAAAATCGCGAATTTTATCGATCAGCTTTGTAAAAGTCGCAGATTTCATCGATTGGTTTCCGAAAAATCGTGAATCTTATTGATCAGAAGCGGAAAAATTGTGCATTTTCTCGATCGGCTTTGTAAAAAGCGCAATTTTCGTAGATTAGCTTTATAAAAATCACGAACTTTTTTTTCTATCACTTTTAATAAAACAAATTTTACTCTCCCGAATAAAGTCCAGGAATATTATTACATAATGAAAAGAATCCTTGCTATAATAGTTATATATACAAAAACTGCTGATATATCCTTACCAACTAGATTTGATATTTTGACTGGGTAAGCGAACTGAAAAAGCTAACCCCCACCCCTTCCACTCCCCTCTGAAACCATAGTTTTAATCCGATTATAGGCCACAAATCACCTCCTCGAAGTCGAATTCTCTCCATTGTTATTAATGTGGCCCTCGAGCACACTGACGTATTTGTAGGTAGCCCTTCTCTTCAAAAGGTTGTGCACCCCTAATTTAAAGCAAACTAATGTTAATCCTATGGAAAAAATGTTTTAAGATTTCTCATTTGCATTTAAACTTTTTTTTTTCTTCGGGGGCAGGAGAAAGCGGACATTGCCTAGTTAAAATCGATAATTACAAATGCTATGTTTCACTTTTTGGTTTTGTTTACTGGTTAATTAAGATACTTTTACTCAGAACCAGCTTCAAAAGTGAAAATATTCTTATTTAAAAAAACCTGCATTAACATGGATTAACATTAATTAACAAGCGTTTTTACATAAGTTAAGTAAATCTGTCCTACACATGTGAAAAAACAGATGCAATAACTATATATTGACAGAGGATGGCTACAACAATTGTAAAAAAAAGTTCCCTGACTATCAGACTTCAACAATTTTCATTAATGACAACACACATTCAGCAATTATTTGAAGCTTCCTCATATAACACATTTATCCAATCTGCCAAAATCTTATTTGGGGGGGGAAAAAAAGAGCAATAAATGAAAATTTTTTAGACTACAGGGGTTTAGGAGGGCAGAATCTTTATCTAAAAAATTAGAAGCATAAGCAGTTTATGATAATTCCAGGGATGCAGAAAATGATTTTACTCCCAACGTTTCCCTAATCCAAATGAAAATGGCCCTAAATTTTACAATGTGTTATAGGCTTACATAAATCTTATATTACTACATAGAATTTTTTTTTTCTTTTTTTTTTTTTGTCAAAATTTTTCAACATATGCACGGGTATATATTGTACATTAGGGTGGTGCGAAAAAACAAAAGTTTTTATTTCCGAATCGCTATAGTGCGGAAAAGTTGCGATTGGTAAATACAAGAAAAACTAAAAAATTTTTTTTGAAATCGGACATTATCTTCCGATTGCGCAAACCACTTAAAAATTCAAAAAAATTGAAAAATTTCGATTTTTTCAGAAATTTTTTAAAAATATTACATATACATATATTTTATCACTATAGTAAAAGATATTTACATATTGTACTATTTAGTAATGATAAAAAAATAAATTGCGTTTAGAGAATATCTTCCGATTGCGCAAGCTCATTAAAAATCGGGAAAAATTCAATTTTCAGTGATTTTTGATGCATTAAGAAAATAATTAAATAAGTTCAATTTGCGGTCTCATGTTAAAATTTAAATGTAAATTAATACTATTGTGCATGTTATGCTATTTTTGAACAACCGAGATCTTACCACGACGAGATCGCTGCAGGGTGAAAAGGTTTAGTAGTTCTCGCAACTCCTGTTAGCCACGTTGCGAAACAGCGTTGAAGTCGCCCTATGTGTCCACATCCTTTTCTCTCCCCAACCTCGTCCCCTTGCACAGTGCGTCCTTTCGTATCAGACAGCCCGTGAACGAATTTCGTTTGTTAATTGGATGTATTCTGTTATTAAAAATACATTAACATGTGACAGGGACACGGATCTGGATACGTCGTTGACAAAGAAAATTACTAGACAATCTTTTCATTTTCCTATATTCGGTCATCCAAGAGATTTTCTGCCAAATATTCTTCCAACACACGAAGATGTTCTTCAATGCTACCTTGAGAAGAGGTCTCTATTAGCAAGTAAATTCAACATCTTAAAGTGAGTTTCTCATTTGTCAGCAATACAATGGCACAAAAAATAAAATATATTTATTAGAAGGTGTCAATCCCAAAAGTGTTTGATTCTAGAATCATTTAGCTAATTAATGCCTACTACGACAATATTCTAAACTAACGAAATCTTATATTCTAGACAAGGAATAGCCAAACCTTATAAAAAAGTTTGATGAATTTAAAAAACAAGAAACTCAACTGTGTAATATTTCAGCCTGCAAACGTGTAATGAATTTATATTGCTAGTGTAAAAAGTCACCAGATCTGAGGGAATGTCTAATTGAGACTAATTGTACGTCTCAAAAACACAACAAAATTCCAGTCATTGAGCATAGATTTATCTACCTCCAGAGAAAGGACGGAACGGGAAAAATTGGTACTAAAGTTAAAAAAAAAAAAAAGAAAAAAACTGAGTACAAGACTTGGAAGACGAAACTATGTATTGAAAAGGCAACCTTCCAAATTTGTTGAAGCGAAAATAAAAGACCTTGCGCATTTAGATGAAATACATGATAATTTTAATGCTAATGTAGGTACTATATGTAAAATATCATTACCATGACGGATACAGCCTATCAGATTTAAGAAGAAATTACCGTGGCAAATGAAAGTGGAGTGCGATCGCAATGGTGTATCGGACAGTTCAGGTGCTGCTAAAGCGTTGAGTGTGCTAGAAGATATTCCTGTAATAACTAAAACAGATGCTTTTCAAGTTATTGACCTATACAAAATTAGAAGAAAACAAACAGAAAGAAAAAAATTACGGCAAAGTCAAGTGGAATCAGAAGAACCACATGACATACATTTTGATGGAAAAAAGGGCGATTATTTAGTTATTGATCGGTTCTGTAACAAGATCCGTCTAAAACAAAATAAAATTTAGCAGTTTATAATAGTGCAACTTCGGTGACCTAAGAGAGTAAGTATTGGTGACATTGTGACAGTGTAGTGTAAGACATTCATTAAAGAAACTGTTTTTCAGTGAAATAAGACTAACGTTTATTAACGAAAAAATAAATGCAAGTTTAAATAAAAACATGTATAAATCCAGGTGAAAAATATAACAGGCATAACGTAAACAGAAACAAGTTCAGTTCCAGATTTATATTAAAGTTATTCTATGTCATGAAATAATATTCAAGTTTAAATAAAATATTTATAAACTTAGATGAAAAATATAACTGGTAAAAATGTAAACAGAAAATAAGTTCAATTCCGTATTTAAATTAAAACTATTCTATATAATGACATAATATTACTTATTAAATGGCATGGCATGGCATATAACAATATTAGGATAGCACTGAAAACAAAACGGACTCACTTATGGATGACAGCTATCGACGTACTGGAAAAATTCCAATGATACGGCACACCAACTGTTTCGATGAAAAGTCTTAAAAACATGTAGAGTTTTTTAACTGAAGATAATAATGTCCACAAATGAATATGAAGACTTAATTAAAAACACAAATGGATTATGACTGCTGGTAAAATGACAAACGGGCGAAGTTGAAAAACCATTTTCACAATTAAATGTCCAGCAACGGATTTGGCGTAATTAAACACAAGTTTGTTAACTTTAAAAACTGGATGAATCTAAAAAAACATTTCTGAAACTATATCATATTGACTTCAATATTGCTAGCTCATAGCATCGCTTCAAAATCCCCAGCACAACATATCTCAGCCGGTTTAAATAGCAGCGGCAATTCGAAACTGGATACGCCCCTCCGAGTTGAGCAAGCGAGCTCCTGACTTGCGATGGAAGAAATGCAAGACAGCCACTTACGAGTTGCGATCCGCGATGCTTGCGGATTGCGATCGAACGGAACGATAAAACCAGGATGAACACACCCATCAGCGACGATCGGAAAAACAAAAGATAAGCGATTGATTTGAACATGTAAACAAAAGATCGGAAGATTGGAAAATGCCGGCAAAGAAGAAAAATGGAAGTTGGAACAAAATATAAGATAGTAAGCCATGCCATTTTACAATATTACGATATATATAATTAGAATTATGTATTTTAGAGTGTTAAGGAAGAAAAAAAAATGGCTGACAGTTATCCTCCTCAGTCCTGAGACAAATATCACGATGGACAACATACACTGTTTAAAAATACTATAAACCATCTTCAACCATGTATCATTCTACATATTAATGCGTGTTATATGGACGCATTTATTGAAAATGTCTAGAAGTATTTTTAACGATTTTAGAAGTATTTAAATTCTTCTAAAGGATTTTCTTTAGTTTTTTGTACAGGCGCTATATGAAGAATATTTGACAAAAAATCTCTTGGGGATGACAAAATATAGGAGAATGAAAAGATTGTCTAGTAATTTTCTTTGTGAACGACGTATGCAGATCCGTGTACCTGTCACATGTTAATGTATTTTAAATAACACAATACATCTAATTAACAAACGAAATTCGTTCACGGGCTCACTGATACGAAATGGCGCACTATGCAAGTGGACGAGGGTGGGGAGAGAAAAGGATGTGGACACATAGGGCGACTTCAACGCTGTTTCGCAACGAGGCTAACATGAGTTGCGCGAACTACTAAACCTTTTCACCCTGCAGGGATCTCGTCGTGGTAAGATCTCGGTTGTTCAAAAATAGCATAACATGCACAATAGCATTAATTTACATTTAAATTTTAACATGAGACCGCAAATTGAACTTATTTAATTATTTTCTTAATGCATCAAAAATCACTGAAAATTGAATTTTTCCCGATTTTTAATGAGCTTGCGCGATCGGAAGATATTCTCCAAACGCAATTTATTTTTTTTATTATTATTAAATAGTACAGTATGTAAATATTTTTCACTATAGTGATAAAATATATGTATATGTAATATTTTTTAAAAAATTCTGAAAAAATCGAAATTTTTCAATTTTTTTTAATTTTTAGGTGGTTTGCGCGATCGGAAGATAATGTCCGATATCAAAATTTTTTTTTTAGTTTTTCTTGTATTTACCAATCGCAACTTTTCCGCACTATAGCGATTCGGAAATAAAAACTTTTGTTTTTTCGCACCACCCTATTGTACATAGAGGACGTTCAAGTATTATGTAAGCATAAGGCTTCAAGTATTATGTAAGTTAGTCATTTTGTACCCCTTCCTTCCTTTCATAATGAAAAATAAGCAAATGATAGACCTCCTCCCCTTGTTTATGTAAGATTTTATGACATCTAACATCAAAATTGTTTGCCATAAATTTACAGTTAGCAATAAATATTATTATCCAACAAATTTACATAAATAGATATATATCTTTATATATAAAAATCTTCTGTGCGTGTGTATGTAATTGAACTCCTCCTAAAAGACTGGACCAATTATGATGAAATTTTGTGTGTGCGTTCCAGTAGATTCGAGAATGGTTTAGATTCACATTTCGTCGAAATTGATTCAATACTTTTTTAGTAACTAAGCAAAAACTAATAGTTAGTGATTTTTCGCTAATTAAAAGTGCTATATATATTAAAGAAAGTCAGGATTTTGTATTAATCATAGCACAAAAAAAAACTACCGAACCAAAAATCTTGAAAATAGGGTAAAAATACTTCTTATAACATCGAGTGCCGCTAAAAATGGATTTTCGAAAATTCCACCCCTAAGATGAGTAGAAAAAAAGAACAAACTTTTAAAAAATTCCATAAAAATCGGCTTTTGTAGTTATTTTTCAACTGATAACATATTTTAGTGCATTTTTTCATTCTGAATCAAATGGTACTAAGCAAATTCGTTTAAATCCAGTAGTTCATGAGATAATTCACTTTTTCCTAATTTGGCGGTGTCTTCGGCGCAAAAACCTGAAATTTTCAATGCTCATCTTTATATATAAAAATCTTCTGTGCGTGTGTATGTAATTGAACTCCTCCTAAACGACTGGACCGATTTTAATGAAATTTTGTGTGTGCGTTCCAATTGATTTGAGAATGGTTTAGATTCACATTTCGTCGAAATTGATTCAGTACTTTTTTAGTAATTAGGCAAAAACTAATAGTTAGTGATTTTTCGCTAATTAAAAGTGCTATATATATTAAAGAAAGTCAGGATTTCGTATTAATCATAGCACAAAAAAATCTACCGAACCAAAAAATCTTGAAAATTGGGGTAAAAATACTTCTTATAACATCGAGTGCCGCTAAAAATGGATTTTAAAAAATTCCACCCCTAAGATGAGTAGAAAAAAGAACGAACTTTTAAAATATTCCATAAAAATCGGCTTTTGAAGTTATTTTTCAAATGATAACATATTTTAGTGCATTTTTTCATTCTGAATCGAACGGTACTAAGCAAATTTGTTTAAGTCCAGTAGTTCGTGAGATAATTCACATTTTCCAAATTTGGCGATGTCTTTGGCACAAAAACCTGAAATTTTCAATCCTTATCTAATATATAAAATATAGTTTGGATTTCGTATTAATCAAAGCACAAAAAAATTTACCGAACTAAAAATTTTGAAAATTGGGGTAAAAATACTTCTTATAACATCGAGTGCTGCTAAAAATGGATTTTAGAAAATTCAACCCCTAAGGAGTGTAAAGAAAAGAATTAACTTTTAAAAAATTCCTTTAAAATCGGCTTTTGTAGTTATTTTTCAACTGATAACTTATTTTAGTGCATTTTTTCATTCTGAATCGAATGGTACTAAGCAAATTCGTTTTAGTCCAGCAGTTCATGAGATAATTCACATTTTCCTAATTTGGCGATGTCTTCAGCGCAAAAACCTGAAATTTTGAATCCTTATCTATATATGTCAGCCTTACTCATATCCTTAACACTCATATCTATAAGCACATATACATATTGTAAGGGAATAATATGGCATGACTTACTGGTTTTTATTTTATTTCAATACTATTCGATCTTTGTCTTATCTCCAATTCTTTTATTCTGTTTTCCTGGTTCCATAGCATATTCCACCGTTTAAATTGGTTACTTATTTGTTTACTTTCGATTTGATCATCTTACGTGTGCGTTCATGGTCGTTTTCTTCCGTTTGATCGCGATTTGCGATCTTCGCAAATCGCAACTTACGAGTAGCCGTATCTCCCTTTCGCAAAGCAGGAACGCTTTCGCTCAACTTCTGCAGACGCAAAGGGGCGTTGTCGTCTGGAGATATCTGGAATTGCGAGGGGTATTTAAATCAGTCAGTTTGTTTTGACGGTGGATGGTCTGACGATGTTTTGGCCTAGTAAAAGGCCGTTTGTTGTCATAAATATTAATTATGGAAGTTCAATTGTAGTTTATCTTAAGTGGTGAAAGATGGTGTAGTTTTATGAAATAATTTCTATTAGTTAATAACGGAAGTGTGATGATAAATATGTTGCTGTCATGAACTGTGTTTAACATCCAAGGGTCTTTTTACTTTCTTTGAACTATTCCTGGACTTTGCTTGTTCGTCATCGTCCGTTTTGAGAGTTGCTTTTTCCAGTGATGCCATGGTGAGTTGTTTGTTTTTCAAACCTGTACTGGTCTTTTAAACTTTACCTTACGTCATGCCGTTTAAATTAATTAAGTGCTTTTATCATGTTAAAGTATTACTCTAATTCTATGGATAATATAATTTCAGAAATTATTGTTTTTGATTGATTTTACCAGATATAATTTCTCTTTGTTTATTATTTCATATATACATATATTTTTATTTGAATATGTTTTTTTGAAAAATAAACGTTAGCTTAACTTTTAAATAAATGCTTCTTTACTGACTTTATTACACTACCACAGATTGCCAATATTTATTTCAGGTCACCATTTTTTATTTTTTTCAACCTCTGCTTAAATTTTATTTAATTTTAGAACGGTTCTGGCCTCAGAACCGATCAATATATATAAAAGAAAGTCAGGATTTTGTATTAATCATAGCACAAAAAAAATCTACCGAACCAAAAATCTTGAAAATTGGGGTAAAAATACTTCTTATAACATAAAGTGCCGCTAAAAAGTGATTTTCGAAAATTCCACCCCTAAGATGAGTAGAAAGGAGAACGAACTTTTAAAACATTCCTTAAAAATCGGTTTTTGTAGTTATTTTTCAACTGATTTCATATTTTAGTGCATTTTTTCATTCTGAATCGAATGGTACCAAGCAAATTCATTTAAATCCAGTACTTCGTGAGATAATTCACATTTTCCTAATTTGGCGATGTCTTCGGTGCAAAAACCTGAAATTTTGAATCCTTATCTTTATATATATAAATCTTCTGTGCATGTGTAAATCACTGAACTCCTCCTAAATGACTGGACCGATTTTAATGAAATTTTGCGTGTGTGTTCCAGTGGATTCGACAATGTTTTAGATTCACATTTCGACGAAAATGATTCAGTACTTTTTTAGTAATTAGGCAAAAACTAATAGTTAGTGGTTTTTCGCTAATTAAAAGTACTATATATATACAAGAAAGTCTGGATTTCGCATTAATCACAGCACAAAAAAATCTACCGAACCAAAAATCTTGAAAATTGGGGTAAATTTTTGAGAAAAACTGGATTTACTTCTTATAACATCGAGTGCTCCTAAAAAGGGATTTTCGAAAATTCCGCCTCTAAGATGAGTAGAAAAAAGAACGAACTTTTAAAAAATTCCTTAAAAATCGGCTTTTGTAGTTATTTGTGTTTGGCTTTTGTAACATATTTTAGTCCGTTTTTTCATTCAGAATCGAATGGTACTAAGGACATTTGTTTAAATCCAGTAGTTCGTGTGAAAATTCACATTTTCCTAATTTGGCGATGCTTTTGGCACAAAAACCTGAAATTTTCAATGCTTATCTTTATATATATAAATCTTCTGTGCGTGTGTATATACTGAACTCCTCCTAAACGACTGGACCGATTTTAATGAAAATTTGTGTGTGCATTCCAGTGGATTCCAGAATGGTTTAGATTCACATTTCGTCGAAATTGATTCAGTACTTTTTTAGTAATTAGGCAAAAACTAATAGTTAGTGATTTTTCGCTAAGTAAAAGTGTTGAATAAGTTCAACGAATAGAGTGTGGACGGAATGTCCGAGCGGTCTAAGGAGCCTGATTTAAGCTCAACTTCTTGAAGAAAGAGATCGCGTGTTCGATCACTCCTGGCAAACGTGTATGCTTTACAATAATATTTCCTGTATTATAATTTATTAACCGACTTCAGAAAATCGTTAACTTTTAACTAAAAAGAGAAAAATAAACTTTTCTATCAAAAATTGAGCCAACTTCAAAAAATACTGAAGAGTAAAAAATAATTACCTTACATAATTATAATAAGAAATTAAATTAAGAGCGGTGTATATCGTGCATATTACCATATTTACGTACATTTATTTGATTTTCTGGAGTTGGTGCCAAGAAGGACAACGTCTGTCGGGTACGCTAGTATATATTGTTCCAGCGTATATGGGGTTCTTTCGATCTTATGGTTAGACAACTTCAAACTCTTTTCTCTTAGAAAAGTAGAAAATAATTTATTTACAGATCTTCAGAACAACAGAGTCTTCGAAACTCACAAATATTACTAGATATTCAAAAATAACTGTTCAAATCTATCGTACAAGTGCAGATATAGGTCCCAGAGACTCTTTATACAACGTCTCAACACTAAAATCACATTAAAAATAACGTAAATAAAGCTCAAGCAAACTTGCTTAAACAATACCCTAGAAGTTCACTCAATGACTGACTGGTAAATAATAACAACGACAGCTCGTATTGCTCTCCTATATATAGTCTCGCCACATGCAGTGGAAACTTCTACAACCTTCTCAAAAAATCCAGAAAACCATGGAACAACATTCAATGTATCAGCATATCTAAAGGGGGGGGGGGTACCATAGAGAGGGAAGGGGTACCATCGCCAACAACCGCCAAGTCTGTCGCCAACTTGGCGATATATTGCCAAATTTGGCGACCAAAATTAGTCTTCAAAAGTGACGCCAACTTGGCGATATCTTTATTATTTCGCCAAGCTGCCATAGACATTCACTGAAAATAATAGACAAGTTTGCTTGATAACAGAGACAATGTAACAAAAACTAATATTAGTAAAGGAATGGAGCTTAATAAGATTATTTACATTATTTTACAGTACAAACACTAACTATTTACAAAATTCGTAACACCACCCCCTCCTCAAAGACTGCACGTCCCGGGCGGTGCAATCCTTGAGTTAGAGGAAAACACTTAAAAAAAATAAACAAACAAATAAATAAATTATAATAATAATAATAATAAGATTTACATAAATAAGAACTAATTACTATTTACATATTTACAAAAAGTGACTTTCATGACCATGGTCTGAAATTCCAGTTTTGAATTTCTAATCACTTTGGCCAAAATAAGGGGCTAGCCGGTTATAATGTACGACCTTGGGCTTGGTGTGTGGCAATTTTCGTTTATGCGTACGACGACATCATTCAGCATGTTGACGACTGTGTAAGGACCATCCCAGTTTCTTTGTAATTTTGGCGACAGTCCCTTACGACGTATGGGATTCCACAACCAAACTTTGTCACCTTCGTTGAACTCATGTCCAGTTGCCTTTATGTCATACCGTGTCTTCATCTTTTCTGATTCCAGTCCAATTCGGTTCCTCGCTAGACAATGAATCTCCTCAATCCGTGCCTGGAGTTCATAGACATATTCCTCAGGCGATGAAGGAGCATCAGGAGGACGGCCAAACAAAAGATCCGCAGGTAGACGAAGATCACGACCAAAGAGCATTTGAGAAGGGGAGTAACCAGTGGCCTCATGAGTGGCACTCCTGTAGGCAAGCAGGAAAAGAGGCAATTTCTTGTCCCAGTCCTGTTGGTCTCTAGACACCAGGAGAGAGAGAGGCTATTTAGGATGGTACGATTGAAACGCTCCATCATGCCGTCCGATTGAGGATGTAGAGATGTAGTTCAAGTTTTGTCCACGGCGAGTAGTCCATACATTTCCTTAAACACAGTCGAATCGAAGTTTCTTCCTTGATTGGAATGGATTTGAAATGGAACTCCGTATCTGGAAACCCAGTGTTGAATCAGTATGTCTGCTACGGTTACCGCCTCTTGATTAGGAATGGCGAAGGCTTCAGGCCACTTAGTGAAGTAGTCCATGACAACAAGGATGTACTTATTGCCATCAGATGTTCTAGGAAGAGGACCCAGTATGTCTAGAGCAATTCGTTCAAAAGGAGCTCCTACATTATAACGCTGCAATCGTCCACGGGTGCGCCTCTTTGGACCTTTACATGCTACACAAAAGTCACAAGTTCGACACCACTTCTCCACATCACTGCGAACATTATTCCAGAAGAAACGCTCTCGAACATTTTGCAGGGTCTTCATTACAACAAAATGACCTCCTGTTGGACTACCATAAAGTTCTTGAAGGACCATAGAAATTCTCGACTTAGGGAGTAGTAGTTGCCATCTACATGTCTTTCCATCGTCAGACTCCCATTTTTGATACAAAATACCGTTCTTCAAATGTAGGGAATCCCAGAGAGCCCAATAACGTTTAGTCGTAGGATGGTAATGGGCCATGTCTTGCCAGCTGGGCTTTCTGTTGGACTCCTCTTTCAGCTCTAGAATTGGCTTAATTTCAGGATCAGCAAGTTGATCTTTATGCAGGCTCTCGTCATTCCACGGATCTTGCGATGATGTAGACCCAGTTGTAACTTGTCTTACTATAGGACCTTTGACATTAAATTTCTTCTCAACCCGGTCGCAGTATCTACAATTCTCTGAGCAGGGTCTTCTTGAGAGAGCATCTGCATTTCCATGTGATGAGCCTTTTCGATGGCGTATCTCCATATCGTACTCTTGAAGCTTTTGTATCCACCTGGCTATCTGGCCTTCAGGGTTCTTAAAATTCAATAGCCAAGCTAGAGAAGCATGATCAGTTCGGATCAGGAATTTTCGACCGTAAAGATAGTGATGAAAATGATCTATGGCTTTCACTATAGCTAGAAGCTCTTTTCTTGTTACGCAGTAGTTTCGCTCTGCCTTTGATAAGCACTTGCTGAAATAGGCGATAACATGCTCCTAGCCGTCGATTTCCTGGTACAGTACAGCGCCAATGCTTTCGTTACTTGCATCCGTATCAAGTATAAACTGTTTATCGATTTGAGGATATGACAGAATTGGAGTGGATGAGGCCTCCTTAAGCTTTTCGAAAGCAGCGTCACATTCCTGTGTCCACATAAATTTTTGATTAGCTTCTGTTAATTTATGAAGTGGTCTTGCAATCATCGAGAAGCCTTTGACGAATTTCCTGTAATAGGTGCATAATCCTAGAAAACTCCGAAGCTGGTGAATATCTGCTGGACGACTCCAATTTTTCACAGCCAATATTTTCTCCGGATCAGTCCTAACTCCTTCTGCCGAAATGATGTGTCCAAGGTATGCGACTTCATTGCGAAATAAGCTGCACTTTGAAGGGCTTAACTTCAAATTAGCTTTTTTCAATTTTTGTAGCACCCGCCTGAGGTTGTTCAGATGTTCATCAAAAGATTTTCCTATGATTATGATATCATCTAAATAATGAAGACATGCTTCATATGACAGTCCCCGGAGAACCGTTTCCATAAGCCGTTCGAAAGTTGCAGGTGCATTACATAGGCCAAAAGGCATTACCTTGAACTGCCATAATCCTTGTCCCGTTGTGAAGGCAGTCTTCTCGCGGTCATCGGGATAGATCTATACCTGCCAGTAACCACTCTTCAGATCCAGAGTCGAGAACCAAGTGTTGCCCGCAAGTGTGTCGAGAGTGTCGTCAATCCTTGGTAGAGGGTAACTATCCTTTTTGGTGACATCATTCAGTCGGCAGTAGTCTACTCAAAATCTTGTAGAACCATCCTTCTTTCTTACTAACACAATGGACGACGCCCATGGACTTGTCGATGGTTTGATGACATCATTTTCTTCCATATCACTAATTAAATTTTGCACCTCTTCTTGCTTGGCAAAAGGTAATCGTCTAGGGTGTTGTTTAATAGGTGAGTGATCTCCAGTATCAATTCGGTGTTGTGCCATTTTGGTTCGTCCAAAGTCTTCAGATGTTTGGGAAAATAAACTTTGGAATTCCCTAATTAAACTTTCCGCAGCATCCCTTTGATTTGGATCTAAGTCTGTATTTTGTAATAAAAATCCTTGACTAAATTATCTGAAGATTTCTGAGAGTGATTGGAATTTTGACTTATGCACGTCACAGGAGCACATGACGCTATCAACTCTCCTTTCTTGATAGTCCTCGTCTTATCACTAATGTTAGCAATTTTGACTGGAATGGTCCTTTTCGAAAGGCCCACTACAGAAGAAGCCACCAATACTCCTGCTTGTGTACTATTGTCTTCGGGATAATCTATATGGCCAAATCGATAATTAGTTTCATTTTTAATTACAGCACGAACTAAAAATTCTGTTCTTGGATCTAGATTGATGTCTTCTTTGGCTAATACTATTTGTTTACATTCAATTTCGTTATTTAATCCAAAAAGGCTTATTTCTTCAAATTTAGAGAGCATTTTATTATTTTTGAAATCAAGTTTGAAGCCCAACTTCTTCAGAAAATCTAGCCCGATTATACAAGGATCTGTTATGTCAGCCACATATGCCGTATAATATTTGGTTCCTCCAAAGTTGATGGTTAAATTGGCCTTTCCATATATGCCTATCTTGTCGCCCGTCACAGTTTGCAGGGTAATGCAGGGTGAAGTCCAGATGAGTTTAGATTTCAATTTTCGAGCCAAATCTTCTCTTATTATTGTCACATTGGCTCCTGTATCGACAATCATACGGCACTGAATTCCGTTAATAAAGCCTATCACATATAATTCATTATCACCGCCACTCATTTTTGATATCTGGAGGATCTTCAGGTGGGGCTTTTCATTCTCTGGCAACCTCCACCCCGCGAGATGGCCAAAATTTAGTTTCCCTGCTGACTGTTTGAATTTATCTCACGTTCGTGGATTTTGGGGCAATTTCTTCGGAGACGTCCTGTATCACCGCATCCCCAGCACGTGAGATTCTGTCTTTTTGAGCTTGTTCTTCCATATGTTAAAGCTTCAATCTCTTGATTTAATTTCCTAATTTCTTTCAAGACGTCGCTCTCAGTGTCTGAGCTTTTGTTCACCGTTGCCCCTCGGACTGAATGACGATCTCTTCGGCTGGCTTGTGTAGCTGCTTCCAACTTTAAGGCATATAGTAATGCAGCCTTTAAATCCTGCACATCTGCCATTCGTACCGCTCTCTGCACTTCTGGATCTTTTATTCCATCTACAAAGTACTGCAATGAGAGCATTTCCCATACATTTGTTGGGCAGTCGATGAATGCTAAATTTGTCAGACGTTCTATTTCTGAGGCAAACTCTTGAAGGGTTTCACTCGATTTTTGATGGCGGCTCTTCATTTGTATTCTCGTATAATCCTTGAAGAATTTTTCGCCGAATCTCATTTCAAGTGCACAACTTAGAGTCTCAAAATTGAGTTGCGTCATATCGGGCAATGTTTGCAGCACGTCGGCGGCTTCTCCTCTTAAAGATGCTGCCAGTTGACAAGCTTTCACCTCGTCACTCCATTTGTTCGCTTCGGCTACAATGGTGAATTGGGTCTTGTGAACTTGCCAGGAACTCTTTCCATCGTATGTCGACAGCTTGATGTGCACGGGAGAAGCAGGCGGATTCCTAAATTCTTCATAATTACCACTGGATGCTGAAAGCTTCTTCTCAAGATCTTGTACTCTTATTTAGCTTTTCATCTACTTCAACTATTTTCCCTTCCATTTTCTCTTCAACATTTCTAACATCATTCTGAATTTTCTCTTCTACTTCCTCTATTTTCCTTTCCATTTTCTCTTCTACATTACTAACTTCATTCTGAATTTTCTCTTCTACTTCCTCTATTCGTCTCTCTACCGACGAGAACTTTTCTTCTGAAGTTTTCTTCATTTCTTCTTGGCCTATATTAATCTTTTCGGTCACTTCTTCTTGGCATTTATTCATTTTATCTGCCAACTGTTCTTGGCCTTTATTCATTTTATCCGCCAACTGTTCTTGGCCTTTATTCATTTTATCCGCCAACTCTTCTTGGCCTTTATTCATTTCATCCGCCAACTCTTCTTGGCCTTTATTCATTTTATCCGCCAACTCTTCTTGGCCTTTATTCATTTTATCCGCCAACTCTTCTTGGCCTTTATTCATTTTATCCGCCAACTCTTCTTGGCCTTTATTCATTTTATCCGCCAACTCTTCTTGGCCTTTATCAATTTTATTGGTCAGCTCTGTTCTTAATCCGTTAATAGCTTCAAACAGTTCTTTCAGTTGTCTGTCCATTGTTCTTGTTTTCGCCATAAGATCCCGACTCCTGACACCAAATGTTACCGCGTATATAGGGTTCTTTCGATCTTATGGTTAGACAACTTCAAACTCTTTTCTCTTAGAAAAGTAGAAAATAATTTATTTACAGATCTTCAGAACAACAGAGTCTTCGAAACTCACAAATATTACTAGATATTCAAAAATAACTGTTCAAATCTATCGTACAAGTGCAGATATAGGTCCCAGAGACTCTTTATACAACGTCTCAACACTAAAATCACATTCAAAATATCGTAAATAAAGCTCAAGCAAACTTGCTTAAACAATACCCTAGAAGTTCACTCAATGACTGACTGGTAAATAATAACAACGACAGCTCGTATTGCTCTCCTATATATAGTCTCGCCACATGCAGTGGAAACTTCTACAACCTTCTCGAAAATTCTGGAAAACCACGGAACAACATTCAATGTATCAGCATATCTAAAGGGGGGGTTACCATAGAGAGGGAAGGGGTACCATCGCCAACAATCGCCAAGTTTGTCGCCAACTTGGCGATATATCGCCAAATTTGGCGACCAAAATTAGTCGTCAAAAGTGACACCAACTTGGCGATATCTTTATTATTTTGCCAAGCTGCCATAGACATTCACTGAAAATAATAGACAAGTTTGCTTGATAACAGAGACAATGTAACAAAAACTAATATTAGTAAAGGAATGGAGCTTAATAAGATTATTTACATTATTTTACAGTACAAACACTAACTATTTACAAAATTCGTAACAATATATATATATATATATATATATATATATATATATATATATAATACCATTAAAAGTAGACTAGATTCACCAATGGATTTTATCAATAAAACAAAACAAAAAATTTGAATTGAAAAAAAAAAAAAAAAAAAAAAAAAAAAAAAAAAAAAAAAAATAGTGAAACGAGTATATCTGAATAAATAAATAAATAAATAAAATGAATGCAAATGTAATTTGTAGTCCACAGAACAGAATCATCAGGCCCCAAATGCTCTGGAACTACAAATGAAGTGTGCGGTTTCATCCACGTATTAGCCATGAAATAGCAAAATAATACGTATTTGGGGCTACCAGCACACAAAAACCATATATGTAACGACTTCGGAGGTTGTAGTCATGTCGTGGCATAAGAAAATGGACTCGGAATCCTCTTGTTGGATCGAACTCGTTTATTTAGCCGCACATTTTACAGATGGAGTTCGCGAGTCCGGTCGGAGATCGCCCGAGCCCTTTACGATGATTACGAAAGTTTACATGGCCGGAGGTTAGGCAGGCCCCTCAAATCTGCAAAGTCTCTCGTTTTTCGCGCGTGTTCTTGCTAATATGTTGGGGATTGTAATATTTTCCAGCAGAGGGCACAGTTGTGAATTAGGGAGGAACATTTAATTTAATTGGTTAAGAAATATCTGGGCACTCTGACGCAATTTCGGTGCGGCTGTCCAGGGCTGCATGCTGATCCTACAAATTACGAATTGCGTTTACCTAAGCATTTTTAATCTTAAAGAACATCCAAAAATGATCTCTGAAAGTAATAAATGTTAGGCTGGGAAAGAAAGTTACCAGGGGCAAAAATAGCTTTAAGCTTAAGAATTAAAGTTTAAAATATTAATTGGGAACTTTAAACTTTTAAATTTTAATTTCAAATTTAAGTTTTTTAAAAGGGTTAAGTTTTTTATCCTTTCATATCCCCCCCTCCAAGTTGAGGTCCACCAGATTTGCCTGCAAATCTGGGGGGACTCCCCAGGAAAATGGAGAAGACAAAATTGGATCAAAATTTACTTATGCAAAGCTAGAGATTAAGGTTAATGTTAAATCTAAAGATAAATTTAATGTTAAAGGAAAGTTTTCTAAGATGTGAGGACTGAATTTTTCTGCTGGAAAAAATATTTAAAATTTAAATTTGAGGCACAAATTTTAAGGAAAAAACTTTATGATTTTAAGTTTTTATGCTAAAAATTTGGGTTATGGCTCTCGAGACGACCTGACCGAACCTTACATATGAATTTGGAGTATATTATATAACATAAAATATAAAAATATAAACATGAAAAACTGAAAAAATATAGGTAATATATGGAAAAACATAATAAAATAATTTGTAATAGTGACCATTTTCTTGCTTGGAAGTCCTTTGGTCAACAAATTTGTGCTTATTTAGTTAAAAGTCTTTAAGCACATATTTCACATTTTATATGACGTTAAACTGTCAAAATGTAAATTTATGTACAAAAATAATATTGGAAATTACACATAAACATAGGAAAACTTAAAATAATATCTTTTCTATAAAATTGGAAAATTATGTTATTATAAAAGGACATTGAGACAAGTAATATAAAAAAATTACTAAATATAAAAATACACTGATATATGATTAACGGGGAAAATATATGTTCTATGCACAAAATATTCAAATTATAGCAATATTGGTAAATATGAAAAATTTGAAAGGTTCCGTCACTTATTTTGGAAATGTGAAAAATGTTAAAAATATATTGGCATATAAAATTAATAAAAATAAAGGAATAGATAAATATTAAATACAATAAAAATATGAAAAGAAATATGAAAATAACGAAAAAGTAAAATATAAAAGTCTATTTACATTGAAAATTACTTACAAGGTAAGTATAATTTATCCTAAACCATTGAAGGTTTTAGCATATCCTAAACCAATAAAGGTTTTAGCAAATCCTAAACCTCAGTGAGGTTTTAGCAAAAATTAAAAAAAAAGTAAAATGAGCTTGGGCTAAGTTTTTTTGTGAAGATGCAAATGCAGTTTATCTATAAGTAAAGGTATTTACTATTTTGCAGACTGAGATATGTTTTTCTCAGTGGCATTAATAAATCCAAGTCAGAATGTAAACCACATCTACATCTCACTGATAGCTCATAAAAATTTCCTAAGTAAAAAAATTCTAAGATCATTTTTCCTTACAAAGGCCAGAACGCTCTTAGTTTTCCTTGCGAATTTTTATGCAAATAGCAAAATTCTTTAAATTTTAAGGTTTTTACTACTGCAAAGGGAAAAACTTAATGAAATAAGAAATAATTAAGTAAAACAAAAAAAAATTAATTAATAAACTCTGATTCAAAACAAACAGGCCAATGATCCAACATTTAAAGCACATGGACAACTTATTGACATTTTTGTTGTTATTAATGGATACTTGTATTTTTATTGAGGGCTCGAGTATCTCTTATCAACAGTTGCCACATTTGCTGATATGGTAAGTTAGTGATGCACAACCTTTTTGCCAGAAAATCGTTTGCCACCAGAATATTTGAAAAGTGACGTTTGTTTTACTTAATAGCAAAGTTTCTGTTTTCGTTATAAGGAAGATTATTCTGCATAAAAATAGTGGTAGCATTTTGGCCCGCGGGCCACAGGTTGTGCATCCCTATGGTAAGTCATTGAATGCTTTTTGTTTGCAGAGGGTTGTTTTCTGGTTGAATTTAACAAACTTAAAAAAAAAATGTTTTAAAGACTTAATGGGCTGGAATCATGGTCATCTTTAAAAACTTAATAGGCGGTGTTAGACATTAGTGGACTTACCACGGTTAAAGTGGGGTTACCACGGTCATGTCTAAACCAATGGCTTAATTGTTTGAAAATATTTTTAATATATTTTTAAAAATTGACAGGGGTGAAATACCTGTTCAAATATATTTTTTAATGATATGGGAATTGTTAAAAATGGAATAATAAAAAATGGTTGGGGTGGCCAACTCACTGGGTAATGCAATACGGAAGGAATATAATATAATTTTTAAAATAATGCTAGATAAAAATACTAAATTAAAAACTCAAATATTAAAATATAACATAATGTAAAATATAATAATTGGGGATACAAAAATCTAAAATGAGTAATAAATTGTATAAAATTCTATATATGAAAAGAAATACTTGGAAAAATGAAGTGAGTATGTCTTTTATGCAAAAATAAAAATACTTGTATACACAAAAAGGCTTGAAATAGGGAGTAAAATAACACATAAATTGACGCAAATATCTATTTACAAATATGTGGAAATCTGAATGTGCTCATCTGAATTTATAAAAAAGGAATTAATAAAATAGGACACTAAATATTAGTAAAATCGGACACAAAATATTGGCAAGCATACAACTGCACTTGTATTATGGATAATGTTAATTTAAAAACATGTGACCTGTTTAAACAATTTATTAACAATATGTCAAAAAAATAAAGAACCAGTGACTTTATTTTTTGGTGATCGTACGTATGCTTCGCCGGATGAATAAGAAAACAAAAATACTGTCATTTTAATTTATCACGATTTTAGCGCGTATGAAAAATATCAACCACAAAAATTTCTAAAATGTTAATAATAAACTTTAAATCCTGCAAAAAATATTAAATAAAGCTAATAAAAATAAGTATGAGTTTTGTTAAAATCTTTAAAATCCCTTTAAAACAGTAACCTAATTTTAAATAAACTACTTTAGAACTCCATGAACGCTGTCAAAATTTTAAAATTTTTCACTCTGTAACAGTTTTTTTTTTTTTTTTTCTTTTCATGATTAAATACTTTTCATTCACACAAATACTTCCATACTTTGGTACTTTCGGCAATAACACATTCATAGTCAACATAAAATAAAAATAAAAAGAGTGCTTACTGTAAAATAAAACATTTAACGGGAATATTTTATAAAATAAATGATGGAAATGAGGAATCTGTATTTTTATCAATGTTAATAAAAAAGGTAAAAAGGTTAAATTAAAAATAAACACATATTCTGCACAATAAAATTTTTTTTTTTTTTACTTGTATTTAAAATATTTCATAAAATAAATAATGCAAAAAAGAAATCGGTAGGGTAACACATTGAAATGATAACATAAAGATAAAAGGAAAATACGTAATTTTTCACCAATGAGATGTAATCTTCAACAAAAAATAACGTCAATGTCAACGAAAAAATAAATAAAAAGCATACCTGTAAATTCGATTATCCAATTTTTTTTTAAGAAAGAAAAATTTAATATTTACAAACTACTAAATTACTATTTTTTTTTTCTTTCATTTCAAATAACTTTTAACGATAAATAATTAAATAAAACATTCAAGTCTTTCATCATCATTTGTCTGCTAAAAAAAGAAAAATAAATAAATTTCCACATCCTAACTCTTAAGTGAATCATCAGTACGGTGATAAAAAACGGAGATCTCGACCTTTGCTCTCCTGAAAAACACATTCACAAACTTGACCTACTTCCGCGAAATAGAGAAGTTCGGTCCATTCTGCGACTCTGCTTGGAGAAGAGAAAAAATACATCGGTTGAGACTGTCCATTTTTGCTTGGATTGTTAGGGAATCACATCTTAATATTTGCGGTTTCTCATTCAGTTCAGTTGAGTAGGGGAAAAGTTCCAAATGTTATTACCAAATATTATTAACATTAAATGTTAGTATGCATAAGTGATAAATTGTTCACAACAGACTTAATGGTTTTTTTTTTTTTCTTTCTTTCTTTCTTTCTTTTGACGATTGTTCTAAGATTATTTGAAACGAGAATAATTTCTCTCTTTCTCACAGACATAGTTCATGGGGAAATAATCCTTTCTCTGGATTAATTTTTTTTTTTTTTTTTTTTTTTTTTTGGTCGATGGTAAAAAGGGTTTCCAAGGGAGAGGAATTCTCGTGCACTTTTGAATGTTCGCGGCTTGGTGGCAAGGCAGAGGGAATGGTTCTTCACGCGCTCATTATCCTGCGCAACTTTTAAATAATGTAACGACTTCGGAGGTTGTAGTCGTGTCGTGGCGTAAGAAAATGGACTCGGAATCCTCTTGTTGGATCGAACGTTTATTTAGCCGCACATTTTACAGATGGAGTTCGCGAGTTCGGTCGGAGATCGCTCGAGCCCTTTACGATGATTACGAAAGTTTACATGGCCGGAGGTTAGGCAGGCCCCTCAAATCTGCAAAGTCTCTCGTTTTTCGCGCGTGTTCTTGCTAATATGTTGGGGATTGTAATATTTTCCAGCAGAGGGCATAGTTGTGAATTAGGGAGGAACATTTAATTTAATTGGTTAAGAAATATCTGGGCACTCTGACGCAATTTCGGTGCGGCTGTCCAGGGCTGCATGCTGATCCTACAAATTACGAATTGCGTTTACCTAAGCATTTTTAATATTAAAGAACATCCAAAAATGATCTCTGAAAGTAATAGATGTTAGGCTGGGAAAGAAAATTACCAGGGGAAAAAATAGCTTTAAGCTTAAGAATTAAAGTTTAAAATATTAATTGGGAACTTTAAACTTTTAAATTTTAATTTCAAATTTAAGTTTTTTATCCTGTCATATATATATATATATATATATATATATATATAGGGGTATATAATATATAGGGGTTGTGGCATCAAAGATAAACAAAATCTCTTTAATATATTGTTACTTATTGCATTAAACAATTCATAGAATACAAAATAGTTTATAGCCTTTAACAAAAAAACAAACACAAAAAATTAGAAATACAATAAGCTCTAACTTATTAAGGCACATACCTAAAAATTTTAACAAGAATCGCAGAAATATTTTGTTTGTATTTCTACTCAGTTGTCCAAGATCTTTGAATCCATCTTTCCTCATTGTCGAATATTAAGTTTTTTATGCAGTGGTCGACTAAAATGTTTCTCATTTTCAATCCTTATTTACTTCATATTTTTTTTTTCAAGTTGTTCAATATCCACACAACACTCATCAAAATAATGGTACAGTAGACTCCCTCAAATCCGCACTCCTAAAATCCATAACTCTCTAAAATCCACAACTCTCTAAAATCCACACATAATTTACAGAAGTAAACAATGAAACATTCAATTCAGATATAGGTGTAAAATTTGCCATTTTAGTTTTATAAATACAGTTGAACTTCTCCAATCCGGCATGTATGGGACTCGGGCGATGCCGTATTACGGAAATTCTAAGATACTGCAGACTAAGATACTGACTCTAAGAACTGCTATACCTAAGATACTGAATTTCCTTTCTTGTGGGCAGGGAGGGAGGGGGGGTATTTTAGGAATTAAATAACGAAATTTAAAAAATATAACGTTATCGTCAGGAGCATTATAAAATCGATTTAAAAAAACTATTCAATGCATAAAATAAAGCAATATACGTTTTGCATTTATGAGAAACGGATTTCTGAAAAAAGTATTAAGTTTGTTTGCAGCAAATAAAGTAAATAGTCATCCAAATCGATTAACGAAAATTTATGATTGAAAAACTAAATGAAATAAAAAGGAAATTACTTATAATATAAGAAAAAAAAGGAGACGTCTGTTGGAACATAACCATCCAGAGCGCGGGATGTGGACCCCTCTCCTCATGGCACTCCTCCAGCACACTCGTGCCAGCGTCCACTTGACCTTGACCCGAGGTGAAGAATTTCTCCTGGCGTAGCTAACAGATCAGATACGGGGAAGGTTATTCAAATCGGAAAAAAGCTCTCTCTTCAGCGTCTTATTCCCATCATCTTTCTATTGTCGTTGAATAAGTGATAGATGCTAGATTTGTTGCAATCAAGGAGTGGCGAATTTCTCAGGGAATTATCACCCAATAAAAAAAGAATCACTGAAGACTACAGAAATCTTTCACAGTTTACTGTAACAATAATATTCATCCCCACAAGATTTCTCTTTGTACAAGACACCTGAATTGCAGATAAACTTTAAGAGGGATATCTGAGGGATTAAAGGTTTCACATTAGGAAGTAACTACCCACGTATTGTGTTGTTGACAATTGGGCATACAAAGACGAGGGAGAAGTATGTTAGCAACAAATTTTTAAAATCCGGCCGTTTCCGGTATTCTGAGTCCAGCTAAATGTTCGGGCTTCCGCTGCGAAAGTGTTAAAGCGCAAAATTTTATATTTTATAACGATACCAGCACACTTTGCAGAGGTAAAATAAATAAACGTAGGAAAACATAAAATGGGAGGATATATGTATATATATGACAAAATACATAACAGAGGGAAAAAAAAAAAAAAAAAAAAAAAAAACAGGGAGAAATGTGCCAGATAATAGTTTTCCGGTTTATAGAATGCCGGATTAGAGAGGTTTAACTGTACTAGGTAGAACCCATCAGACGAAGGAAAATGTTTAAGAGGGAACTGTTTCATTGACTTATAAAAAACCTACGAAATTAGTTATAGTAAAAAATGCATTTTATATTGGTACGTCTAACTCTTAAATGATATTTATCGTCAAATTAACAAAATACCATTTCTATTAAACGCAGTTGTAGAAATTGCTAAAATTAAACTTTAATCGTATATGTAAGCAGTTAAAAATAATAAAGATATGTTAGTATGGTAAAGTTATGAATTAAGGTTCTTATGCTAGCTTTCCAAAATGGAAAAAAAGCAAAACTTATTCAACTTTGACTCAATCATAGAATTTTTTTTCCCCGTGAAATCTAAAACTGGCATCATTTTCACCATATCAAAATTTACAAATGCACATTTCACATTTGCATTCACCTTTTCAAAAACATTGGCATTTTAATTTGATCATTTTGATTCAAAACTTGAAGTCTCAATGCTATTAGCTGAAACAGATATTAAACTCTTCATATTCTTTTATGTGTAAATCAAATTTTGCAAATGAAGTCAAAATTCACCGGTTTTTATAATAGAAGATATTTAAATTTAAATGTTTTCCCTTCTAATGAGAAAATGGCAACATAAAGATACAACATTCAATTTTTTTTTCCTTTGCTTTTAATAGAAATGGAATACCCCTGTTGCCACGATCAGAAAAGTATAAAAAGCTACAAAAAAATTAATATTTCAAAAACAAATTAAGATACAGCTTTAAAAAAAATTTCATTTAAAAGTAAATTTTTTCCCTACACGATGGTGTAAAAATTGAAAATGTGCGGCATTTAAAACTTTAAAAATGTTTAGTAGCAAAAATTGCAATACCGAAATTCATTTAAAATTTGAAAGTGTTGCCATGTGCAAAATGACATATGCGTTACGCACAGATACGTTTGGCCTTTATAATATAGATTCCATACATTTTTTAATTTGTAATTTTTGTTGAGGTTCTTGAATTCATGTTTTTTCATGAAGAAAGAATAATTTATTTCTGAAAATATCAAGATATTGCTGATATTATTGGCAATCACAATCTTACTAAATATATTTATGCATTAATCAACCTTTTTTAGTTATTAAGTATGGCTAAACCTGAAATAAAGCTTCATTATTTTATGATCCTGATGTGAATTAGTAATGTATCTTTATGAGGCAAGTTTCATTGAATAATTTAGGAAAAACACAATAATGAATATTTAATTGTACATTTTTGATTATTACAGAGATGCCACTCAGAAATTAACAAAAAAGAGGAAATTACGCATAAAATAAAATTAACAACATTTTTCATAACATTAACAAATTATTTTTTAAAAAAGAAAGAAATCATCTACTCCCCCCCCCCCCCCCCTCTTGTAAACCTTTAACAAAAGTCTTTCTAAATGTGCATTTCTTGAAAAGTTTGAAATATGCTGTTAATTCATTGTGCATGAAAACTTTTCAGAGTAAATAAAAATGATTTTTTCTTTAGTTCATAATATTTTACATCAATTAAAGAAACTCAGCAACAGATTTAGTGAGAAATTTTATACATTGCATCATTTTAAATTAATTTAGGTAACCAGGCAATAGATTCGATGATTAATTCCGCAAGTAAATAGCAAACATTTGCATTTTTTAAAATTTTTTTTTTTTTTTTTCCGATCGTTTGACAAGGATTGCTGTTTTACATCGTGATCGTTTTTAATGAAAATCACCGTTTCACATCCCGATCGTTTGACGAAAATAGACCTTTTACATAGCGATCGTTTGACAAAAATCGCTGCTTTACATCATGATAATTTCACAAAAATCGCTGTTTTATGCTGCGATCATTTGACGAAAATCGCCTTTTTACATCGCGATCGTTTGACAAAAATCGCTGCTTTATATCATGATAGTTTGACAAAAATCACCGTTTTATGTCGCGATCGTTTTTAACGAAAATCGCCGTTTTACATCGCGATTGTTTGACAAAAATCGCTGCTTTATATTATGATAGTTTGACAAAAATCGCTGTTTTATGTCACGATCCTTTGATGAAAGTAGTTTTTTTATTTTGTGATCGCTTAACGAAAAATAGCAGATTCTTAAAAATTGAAAAAAGCGGAAATCCGCCATATGGCGGAAAAGTGGCATCCCTGTTATTAACTTGACCTTTGTTTTTAATATATTTTAATCATCTAAATTTTTATTATTTTAGTTTATTACTTATTTTAATATTTTAGTACATTGTAAGCATTCATTTATACTTTTGATATCAATATTAATTACATTCAAATTACTTTTTAAAAAATATAAACAAAGCAATGACCAGAAATCCGCAAAATTCTAAAATCCGCACAACCTCTGGTCCCAAGCTGTGCAGATTTGAGGGAGTCTACTGTATTTTGATTTTTGTTGTTAAACTATAATTTCTTCATTGTCTAATGCTTACATAAGAATTCTCGTGACTCCCTACGCCTGTTGTCAGTAAAAATAAGTAGATACTGGAGCCCCCCTTTCCCCCTTTACTGATTATGTAATACTTGACCGACCCTATATCATTCTGAGATTGATTTTATGAAAGTCACCATACAGATCTTTTTACTAGTCGAAAGTTTTTTTTCAATATTGGAGAATTATGTAATCGATTGTTAAAATAAAAATCGATTGCATATATTTTTCTGCAAAATTTCCCCAGATGACTAAAATTCTCACCCCGGATTCTAAATCAACGGATCTGACATATTCTGCACCCCTGCATTTCTAGTTGCTTTTTTTAAGAATAGACTGATAAATAATAACGGTGAAATTTATATTTATTCATTCATAAAATTCATGAAGAATAAAAATTAACAGATTTCTCTTTTACATCAAATCAAAGGCAACATTTATTTTAGTCATGTGAATTGGTCTTGTACACTTAAAAATTTTCTTACATAGTAAATTTTCTGAAGCCAAAAAAATTATATTGTCACTTAAATAAATATATAATGGTAGATCTGGAATAAGACTTTTTAATAGATAAAATGATGGATCACCAGTCTGAATCTGATTACTTAATCCCCATTTTTCTCTGCTTTTGAAAAATGACCAAAATTAAGAAAGTAAAATTTTTCAGGATCAAATACAAAAAAAATGTTTAGTTTTAAGAATGATAATTAAAAATAACACATTCAATTTGTCTTACCTCAAAAATTTCAAAACCAGCAATATCAAGGATTCCTATAAATGATGCACCTTGTCGTTTTGTTCGATCAAGTGATCTATTTATTCTATTGACTAGCCATCGGAAAAGTCGTTCATAGCAGGCTTTCGCTATGGCTTCTACAGAAAATTCTGCCTGAAAAAAATTGGAAAATTTTTTTACTGAAAATAAATTGCAAAATAAATGAAATTGTTATTTCCAGATACAAAAACAGATGGCATGCCATAATGAAGAAAACAGAATAAAAATAGAGATATGTATCAATGAGAAAACAAAATTGTGTGTTTATTATTGTACAGTAAAACTCTGTAATAGACATCTCTGAATAACAGCTTCAATTTAATTGTACTCAATTTTTTCAATCATGAACATCTTTGCATATTTGTAAGCTTTTACCCCTGAATAGCAGGAGGCACCACCAAATAATAAAAAAAATCAGGGGTCTCCATTATTCAGAGTTTTTACAGTACTTACTATGAGTAAATCAGTAACATTTAAAACTATCAGAAAAACTAAAGTTGTTAGCACTATAAATTTCATTTTAAATTAAGCTGAAATTTCAGAAGCAAAGTTTTCTCAGTACAGTGAAAAAAATAAATTCATGAAAAGGAGAAAGGTAAAAAATCAGAATGTAATCATTATTTTAAATTGTGATTTCTCATGTGTACCTCAACGAAAAAATTAAATGACTAGAAAGAGAAAACATTTATTTAAAAGTAAAATTTTCGAAAAAAAAAAATATATATATATATGTATATATAGATATATATATTAGATTTTTTAGCCCTTTTCATGTTAGGTCACAAGTCAGTGATAATTTTTCTATTAAAAGAAAGAAAAAAAATTCTAACTTTAATGAATCATTTATAATGGAAGATCACATAAATATTTCTAATGTAGATTAAATAAACTCTATTACCGTAATTTTTGGTGTATAATTTGCAGATCAAACAATCATTTTTCAACTCAGAAAATTTCCAAAAAGAAATGTATCTTCTTAGATCGCCTTAAATATTTGGCTTCAATCGCAAAATAAAATTTCTGGGTCTAAAAAGAATTGTTTGATCCACAGATGATATGCCAGAAATTACAGTAATATGTTATTTGATCCAATATGAAATGAAGTATGCAAAAAAAGATGAAAATGCAGGTGATTTTTTGAAAGGAAAATAGTTTTAAACACTAATAGCTTAAAAAAAAATTCAAAACTAAGTAATAAGACATTGGATTCTTAGATACAGTGGTTTGCTGAAAAATAAATGTTCGATATAAACAGTATCAGTCTCCCCCCTCCACCTTGTCACTACCACTCATCCACACAGAAACACATTTATCATTTATCAAATAATTTTCAGAACTGATTGATAAATACAATTGTTTAGGCACAATGCCTTAAATAATGAAATCAAATTTATTGACAGGATAATGTATTTGACCTTGACAAAAATATAATTAGTGTCAAATAAAAGTTTTTGATTAATATTTATGGGTAAAATATGATTTAAAACTACTTAATACTGATTTATTTGTTTTATAATTAAATGATTGATTTCTTGATTGATTTCTTATTAAATTAATGTTTTATTTCTTGATAAGTTGACAACTTAAGTGATTTTGAAATCATTCACAGATTTATTGATTTTTTAATTATTTTATGTCAAGTTAATGAAAACTTTTTAATTTATGATCATGTAAATGTATTTTGATGTTTTTTCTTCTTATTATATTTTTCCTTGAAAAGTTCAATGTTGATTCTGTCACCAGACAGAAAACATGTATTTCATGGCTCAGTAAAAGAGTATTAATATGATCTTGGATAATTTTGCATTGTTTAGTGGATAGTTTAGTCTTGGCTCTGCATCAGAAAATATTGTGCATTTCTGGCTAACTATTTTAATAATTTAATGTGGTGATATAATAAACTATTTAATAATAATAAATTACTGCGGTGATATAATAAACTATTCCTACAGGGGAAAAGAAGTAGGTGGCAGAAAGCTGGAAAATCGCAAGGTGCAGACAACTGGACATTGGATATCATGTTTTACTGTGGCCAGAAGAATGCACATAGGTGGTTTATATGCACAATCAGTACAGTGTGTACGATTAATGCCTGCTCATCAGAGATGCTGGTTTCTGTGGCACAAGAACTGAACATAACATGAGTGAGGCCAAGTACTCTTTATGGATGAGAACTGATTTAGTCTGATGAGTGATTCTGGGTGTATACACATCTGGACAGAACAGAGAACTCACAATCATCCTTCTAATATTGAAAGGGACTGTTTTGGAGATGCTGAGTTCTTGTTTAAGGCAGTAGCATGCTTGGCAACCTTACAAATCTCCACATCTTCCAAATAAATTCAGCCACTGGTATCACTGAAATTTTCTTGCCTCATACACATCTGTTTAAAGGTTTCTGTGAGTAAAGACAACACTATATCTCATTGTATCATGGAAGACAACACTGTATCTCATTGTACAGCAGCTGTCTCAGAGATCTTTGAGTTTTGAAAAAAATTAAACCTATGGATTTGCCTGCAATTTCACTTGAGCCAAATTTCATACAAACATGTGCAATATCTTCTAAGGAGCTGCTTGGCAGCATGTGATCAGGTGTAAGTAACAATTCCGCAGCAATTGCCATTATAAGAGGAATGTGACTTGATGCCTCAACAGCTTCTTGACAAGGTCATCTTCAACCAGGGTTCTTGCTGGCTATTGATCAACATTAGCGATTTGGCAAATAAGAAATAAAAAACAGTCGCCAAAGAAAAGAAATGTTAGCAAAATAGATTTGGCGTGAAACACTGAAAAATGTATCTTAAACCCTTATAGTATCTTTCTATTTCCGAATGTTCTAAAAAAAAAAAAAACCTAATTTTTTGCAAATGCTTATTTAATAGAAATTCAACTATCCTTTACAGAATCTATTAAATATAAGTGCAATTTAAATATCTCCTATATGTGCAAATGTTTCAGACATTCTCTTAGCAGTCTAGATAAAAATTAAATACCGTGTGAAAATATACGATAAGAATTGCTGTCAGATTTCGATTCTTAACCAATAGAAAAATTTGATAAACAAAGATTATTTTCCATACAGTAAAAATATTGTATGATACATGGATAATTTCAACACCTCAATGCATTAAAACTTTTTCTATTTGGAGCTTGATTCGAATAATTTTGTTTGTGTTTTCATCAGCTGGTCGCTGGTACATATAAAGTGAATAATTGACAATAGATATATATGACATAATCAGTTTTGTTTTTGGCTTGCTAAACTAAAGTAGTGTTGAAGCAGTATGTAAAGCGACATCCAATTGTTGCATAACACAGATAAGAATCTGCAATGTATTGGCACACACACATACATATAAAAGAACAGAAAATGTGCTCTCGCAGTTTGGTGAATCTGATTATTCTTTTACTCGCCAAATAGAGCATTTTGTTGCAATTTGGTGCAATGGCGAGCGACAGCGAGAACACTGTCTTCAACGGAGACAAACATTATAAATTCTGCATCACAGTCAGGGGTTCACCTATTAGAGACAATTTCTGCCACGTGCCTGTTAGATGAACATTTCTCACTTCTCTGCAATTGTGTTTCAAGTGTTCTTTTTAATAAAATGCTTTTATATCCTTTTGATTTCTTTCGATGATTTTAATCACATGTTCCATACTTTTACATCTTGGAAATTTTATGGTATTTTGATCAATGTGGAAAACTTGTGCACAACGTTATATTTGAAAAACCTGATTATCCTTAATTTTTGCACATCAGTTTACAGTAAAATATTCAATAATTGAATATTTAGTTACACACATTTAACTGTCAAAATATTACCTGCTCTTTCGTTTGGGCTTTGCTTACAAAGTCTCTGCCAACTTTGATCCTTGGTCTGATGAATGCTCGTGTCATTTCTGTGACTTTCAAGCCAAGTAACTGACCAATTTTTTGTGCCACTGTAGTTTCACCAAGAAATGCTTGATCTGAATTGCGTTCTTGCTGGAATTCCATATTACCAAACAGAAGTACAGCTGACAAAATCTTAAAAATTGCTAAAATAGAGAGAATAAATTATTTTTAAATAATAATTGAGAATGAAAAAGCATTCACAAGATAAAGGGGTAAGTCATGACAAATTAATATGAAAATTATTGCCATAAATTATGACACTAGCTTAAGAATTTAGCTTATTATCAAATGCTAAATGAAAACATAAAATATGTCAGAAAATGATTTAAATGAAATTTCAAATACATATGGTTAATTCTATGAAAATTTGTCATTGTCTGTCAAACTGCTAAAAATCGCCAAGCGTGTTCGCCACCGTTATTTTTGAAAAGTTTCCTTTGCCCCATTTAACTGATGAAATATCTCCGATAAAATAAGTCAAATTTTTCCATTCTAAAATATTGGTAGCCAAAAATCGTATGTGACAGACATGACAAGTAGCCCTATATGGTAAATTATATTAGGTGGAATTGATTGTGACTGAGAAAATGCTTTATTGTAAATGGTACTCCACCTTATAAAGGAAATTAGGTAATTGGTACATTTAGATTTTTCATATTTGGTAGTTTGAAGATTTTATCCATACAAAAAAAAATACAGTTGAATCACATAAGCAAGAAGTTATAATCAATTGAATATTTGAATATTTTAAGCTTAAACATGCCATACATTTTTTTACAGAAATCATCTTTTCACTTTTAATATTAATGTCTTATAACCTTATGCTGGAGTTCCTTCATTTAAACATGTCATTAGAAAATGACTTTTCTAAATTCTTTTACATTAAAAAAGGTATCCACTCTTTTTGCTTTACAAGAGCAAACATCTAAACAGAGGTATAGTTTTTAATGCACAAATGTTTTGGATGTTTTTCACAATATTAAAGCTCATTTACATCAAGATGTCAATAATCTATCATATAAATGCACTTTTGAAACAAGAATATTAATTCAAATTTACATATTTACACAAGTATACATATATGTCAAGCCCAAAAGTAAAATATTAACAGGTCAGAAAAGATAAGCATAAGAATTTCAGAATCAGACACTAATATACAAGAAAAAAAAAAGATATGATCAACTGAATGAACCAATGAACGATCACAAATGCAATTTCACAAGTTCAGTTTTGCTTATAGTTTATGTTCATACTATTTATTATCCTTTGTAATGAACATTACATTCTAATATACCTACTAAATGATTTGTGACTCTAATATATACATACTAAATGAAATGTGAAGGTTTCTTTGTAAAAAAAACTTAAATCAATTATGTGCTTTATGTACAGGAGTGGATTTATTATAGGTCAATGTATATTGTTTTTGAAAAATTATGAAATTTATATGATTCCTAGATTTTATAATTAGAATACCTTAAAATGAATTCTAGAAGTATGGGTTTTAAAAGTGCTTTGAATGTTTTTGAGTGAAAGAAAATTGTAGGTTTTAAAGATCAAGGACTTCTGGCCAGAGCTATCACAGAAAAATTTAAAAAATCTTCAGGTGTAATATTAAATTTTCTCCGATTAAAAGAGAATTATGGAGCAAAGAAATCTCCAAGACAGGGATGCCACGGATGCGCTATAGCGCGTAAAATATGCAAAAAATCGGCGATGGGACGCCAAAAAAATGGAGCTTACGCGCCCCGCGAGACGCGTAATTTTCGTCAAAAATTCGAAAAAAAGGCAAATTTTGTTTCAAAAATCTCAAAACGAATAATTTCCGGCAAATTTCATCAAAAATTTTGCGGAAAAAATTGCTAATTTTGTTACAAAATCCCGAAAAAAGGCAGATTTCCTCAAAAAATCGCAAAAAAAAAAGACATATTTCGTCCAAAAATCGTGATAAAACGGCAAATTTTGTCTAAAGATTCGCGAAAAACGGCAATTTTAATGAACAAATCGTGATAAAATAGCACATTTCGTCTGAAGATCGCAAAACAGCGGCACATTTCGTCAAAAGATCGTGAAAAAACGGCACATTTCATCAAAAAATCGCAAAAAAGACAAATTTCGTTAAAAAAATCGCGAAATGACGAATAGTTTTGCGGCGAATTTCGTCAAAAAATTCGCAAAAAATGACTAATATTATTACAAAATCTCGAACAAAAAACAAATTTCCTAAAAAAAAAAAAATTCCGAAAAAACGACAAATTTCATCCAAAAATCGTGATAAAACGACAAATTTTGTCAAAAAATTCGCGAAAACAGCAATTTTCATCAAAAAAATCGTGATAAAATAGCACATTTCGTCAAAAGATCGTGAAAAAACGGCTCATTTCGTTAAAAGATCGCGAAAAAACGGCAAATTTTGTGAAAAAAAAATAGCTTTAAAATGCAATTTTCGTCAAAGGGGTACAAAAAAAAGTTGATGACAGGATAGAATTTTTCATTTCCAAAAACTAACTTCCCTGCTTCCAAATAGTTTTTTCTTTTTTGCTGCTCCAAAAAACAGATTTTCCTGCTTCACAATCTGTTTTTGATTGTTCTGATTATTTTGAAAAGTATTCTTTTTTTTTTAGAAAAAATGTATTTTTCATTAAATCAGTTTTACCCCTTTTTAAAAGAAATGTGAACAATAGTGATACTTGTTATGTTCTACACAAAAAATAAGCATTATTTTATAATTTGTATCTTGCACATTTCTTTTTCTTTTTTTTTTTTTATTAAAGTAAAGTAAATATCTCTTATAGTTTAAAAAAATAATATTGGCTTTAATTATTTATACATTAATTAAAACAATAATTACTGCATTTAACTTTTCTTTTGCAAATGAACAAGTTCAATTTTTGTGTCTAAAAATATGACTTATTAGTGGGGACCCACTTTTTGGAAAAAGGGACCCAGAATTTTAGAAGTCCAGGGTCCCTGGGACCCAGGATTTTTCAAGTCCAGCGGCATCACTGCCAAGACATCCACTAAAGCTAACCAAAATGAGGGGGGGGGGGGACAATTATAAAAAGAATGAACAATGCAGAAGCAACTTTAGGCAAGCTTGAGATCCATTGATAACAGTGTCAAAAAGTACTTTGTCCAGAGTACTCAAAAGCTCAAAGATGATGAAGAAAAGAAAGCCCAACTTTATGACTACAATGCATCAGCAGGATTGCCTGGATTGGGCAAAACATTACATATCCTGGAAGTTAGAGTATGAAAAAGTAATATATTCTGATGAAAATAAATTCAATTTGTATGGTCCGGAAGGTTTTTCTTATTATCGGCATGAACTGTGCAAGAAACTAGACACATTTTCAAAATGGCAGCAGAATGGTAGTTCACTCATGGTTTAGGCTGCATTTTGACTTCATGGTAAGAAAATTTTGCAATTCTCTTGGCAGAATGAGTGCATTAACCTGAAAAGATCTACCTGAAAAACACGCTGTCATTTGTTGAGGAAATTGGTGGATCTTTCTGTATGCTAACAATGCATCCATCCACATCACAAACAGCATTTGGGAATGATTTCTTAATAATAGTGTACATCTAATTCCATGGCCATCTATTTTTTCTGACTAAAATCCAATGAAAGATGTATGGAGAACCTGATTAAAGCTGTTTATGCAAATGAAAAACAGTATGCCATAATTTAAGAATTACTATTATCTTCTATTGGAATCAAATCGATCAAAACATATTTAAAAAGTATGCTCCACTTTTTGCCTGACTACATTTTTAGATTAATTAATAGATTTGGAGCATACACTTGCTATTAATCTATATGGCGAATGTTCATATCATTATGAAACACTTAAAAATGAAAAAAAATGCAGTTTCTTTTAAGTAAAAATCACTGAAACAAAATAATTTGTTCTTTTTCTAATATTGATTAGACTTCAGTTTCTTTGTAACATTTCTTTTCTTTTATACTTGAAAAACTGGGTGTTAATATCATTTTGAAGCCCACTGTATATATATGTAAGATATCATCTCCGTATTTGCAAGGGAATGCTACCCTATGGCTGTTGGCCTTCTGACACAGTACTGTAGGAACACCAACACATTCTTGAACTTTTTTTGTCGGCCGGCCGTTGTAGTGCAGTTAGGGTACTTCCATTTAATAGTGGTCTGCAATCACATGTTGTAGTCATATTTAAGGTGTAAGGCAATGAATGAGGAGACATTCAGCTTTTGGAATCTGGTTTATTATCCTTTTAGCACACATAATGGTCTTTTTAAAAACCAGGTCCATGTTGGATTGACTTAGAAATTTTAAAACTATTAGTGTTTGGGCAGCATGTTCGTTGGGTTTAAAAATCACAGAATTTCACTGCTCTGGACTATTTAACTGAAATTTCTGGACTCAATGATTTCCACCAGGTCACATCATTACAAGAATGTGAGATGATTTAATGCATTAAAAAGGATCTGGGCATTGTGACGTTAGAAAGGTGGGACTACCTGGGAACCTCACTGCAATAAATGAGAGTTGCGTTTAGGTCAGCTTTTTTTTTTTTTTATCTTAAAGAGTTTCCAAAAATGAGATCTAAAAAAAATAAGGTGTATTGCTAGAAAGAAAAAAGGTTATCAGGGACAAACTGTTTTTAAGCATTAGAATTAAGGTTATAAGAAATATAGATGGAACTTCAAATTTTAACTTTCAATTTTAATTTTAAATTAAAGTTACTTAAAAAGAGATTAACTTAATCCTTTCATATATGCATGTAAAAATGAATGTTTATAATAATACTGGATGTAAAATGAAGGCAGTAGTCGTGGCATGAAGAGAAGCATCAATTTCGACATGGACCTGACTTTATTTCCATTTAACTTACATAGTCTCTTTTACAAAGTTAGGCCCCACTAGCCTGAAAGCTATGGAGTATGCTGGAACACTTAGGATAGTCTGAGCAAAAGCTCTTTCACCAGTGATTAACAGTCCTCAATGGCCTAAAATTCTGCCAGTGCGATCTGCTTTTGTTCATGTACTTCAAACTTCTAGCAGAGGGCAGAAATATCAAAATAGGAAGTGTTTTCTCGACTGATTCAAGCCAATCTTTTTATAGCTGTGGTTTTTATGTCAATAACAACAAATTCAATTCTAGATTAGAACAATTATTTAATGTTTATAACTTGATTCTTAAACAATCTAGCATAGCATGAAAAATCCTGTTTTTTTATTCTACCAAATATAATGATGCAAAAGAAAAATTTAATTTGATTACATTCTTGATTTATAACAGAAATATATTACTTTTATAAACAGGGTTGGAAAAAAACCAGGTTTTTTCGAAAACCCCCCAAAAAACCAGTTTTTTTGGTTTAAACCAGGTTTTTTTAAAGCATCTTTTTTTATTGCATATACATATAAATTATTGATCAAAATAGACATTATTTGATACATAAGTAGTATAACTTCATTTGAAAATAATTTGAATTAAATAATTACAGTTAATTTATCTAGAAAATTGAAAAAAAAAAAAATTATTTAAACAGTATTAGCAAATAGTCTTATGTTCAAAGAATAAATTTCTAATACACAGTAAAACAGTGATAACCTGAAAATCTTTATAAACAATTCTTTGTTTACTAATAATACATATTTGAGGTAGTTTGAGGAATATAATATTCTTTTCTACAATTATAAAAAAATAATAATAAAAAAATATATATTTATATATTTGAAATATTTCTTGAGGTTTTGTTTTTTAAATGCTAATTCAAAGTAAATGTTTTTAGTCATCAGATTCAGCAGATAATAGGGAAAAATACATCAGTACAATTAAAATGCTACAACTAGTGCTTAATTTTTTAATTCTCTCTTATCCAACTTCATATTTTGATTTTAATTCTTAAAGATAATCTCCTCAGTCAAGAAAAATTTCTTTTACAGCTAAACCAAAATCTTAAAGATCATGTTGTATGCAATTCTGTGGCTCCATATTAAAAATCACCATGTATGTTATGACAGTTTGTTTTAAATGATCTGCTTTCTAAAATTAAAATATTTTATACTAAATAAATGATTATTTTAAACCTATTTTATCTTTGAAAAATTCATGTTTTGAAAATTTTCTTTAGAACAGTAGATATGTTCATCAACATTTCTAATTTCCATCCTATGAATATAAACATGACCTGGGCCCATTATATTTAATGTTTATTGCTGAAATAAAGTGTTAAAAGTAGAAATTAATTATATCCAATAATTTCAAACGCTTAAATTATGTAGAAAAAAGAGAAAATGTCATTAGATTTCTTTAAAAAAAACCAATTGGTTTTGAGAAAAAAACCATTTGGTTTAAACTGTGGTTTAAACCATGGTTAAAACCAATTGGTTTAAACCGTGCCAATCCTGTTTTATAAGGATTTTAAAATCACTTAATATGGCAATAAGTGTGTCAGGCAATTTCTTTTCGAAATCTACTGTTCCACAATTACTAATCTGCATCAAAGATTTTTAGAACAAGCAAAACAGTTTTAATTATCAGATTGAAAGATCTATGGAAAATAAGTTGTCTGATTTTAAATTTTGAATTTAAATTTAAATTTTGAATTTTAAAAACAGTACTTTTATTTTATAAAGATATAATTTTAATTAACTTATTTTTAACCTTTCATATATATATTGTACAAAGTCTCAAATTCAGATCACTGAAAAATTGAATCCCCCCAAAATCTGAATGTTTATCTAACTAACGTGTTTTGATTTTTCTTTAAATAAATTAAAATTATAAATTTGGAATTCTCAAAACTGGACCAAAAACCTCTCCACTCTTCTAACAATTCTTGAAGAATAAAGATATTCATATTCTTTTCATTCTACATTACTAGTTTCAGTAAAATGATCTTATGATCTGTTGTTTCGTAGTGCTTTTCCACAACCACGATACCCACATCAACAATGTCAGAATGGCTGTTTTAAAAATCAAAACTAGGGTATAAATACTGATTTTAATAACATTGATTTAAAAAACTATTGATTTTAATAAATATCATGATCCATGTTAAATCATTTTTATTCTGATTAATTGACTGAACCAGAAATTTAAGAAGAAAATCAAAGTTGGTATAGTATTGAATTAATAACAAAGTATTAACATGTATACCTACTATTTGAAATATTAAAATATATGTATGAGATAGAAGAAAGGTTTGAGATTGACACATCCAACCAATTATTATTGACCATCGAAAAGTGTATAAAGTTTATACATAGAATAGAACCAAAGTTTTCATATATGTTTTTGGCTATGGCCAGCATGTCCTGCCAGAATTTGAAAAAATTCTGCTGGAAGGAGGCATTATGTACCTTTAAAAAAGTGTATGAAGTAATGCAAAGAATTGAACCAAGTTTTTTGTGTAAGTTTTTATCTATGACGAGCAGGACCTCTTTCAGTTTGGAAAGATTCTGCCAGAGAAGGTGCGCTGTAATAGCAATTTCTGTACCATTTTCATTATTGTACCATAAAAAAGTGTATAAAGTTATGCATGATAGAATTGAATAAAATTTCAAACAAATATCATTTTCTCAATTCTTCATAGTTCCATTATCCATGAGATCATGCAGACACCGGAACTCGCATCCTGCTAAGCCAGCAATTCTATTTGCAAACAACTGATAAGGAAAAACTGTCGATTTTAATAAATATAATCTACATTAATTATTATTATTTTTTTTACTCTGATTTTAGACTGAAGCAGAAATTTAAGATGTAAATCAAAGTTGGAATAGTATTGAACTAATGATGTTGAAGTACTAATATGTGAAACTATGTTTTGAAATATTAAGATGTGTATGTATGAGATAGCTGTATGAGAAAGTTTTTGATTATGCTCATCCAACTAGTTTAGTATTGAAAATGTGTTCTTGACATAAATCACACATTTTTTTTTTGTTTGTGAAGAAGGAGGGGTTGAAATTATTTTTTTTACATTGCAAATGATCCAAAAATAGAAATTGCTGATTCTTAATTTTGGATTTTGTACTGTATATAGTAGCTATGGCTCTAAAATTAACTGTTGAAAGTTTAGAAATTAGCTTTTGGACGATAGCAAGGTGGACACCAAGTGTAGCATAAAAGATTTTAGAGATATTAAATAAGAAAAGGTTTAATGAAGAAACACTACTGTAAAACTGACACACACATCATGAAAGTAAGATGATGATTTTAGTGAAAAAAAAAAAAAGAACAGCATATACATAAAACTCTAAAACACTGAAAAATTCAATATGATAAAACTTTATTTGCATATATCAATCTGGATTTCAGATGTGATTTTTCTTTGTAGCTATATAGACATCCAAATCACAAAAATTTGAAAAACAATTGGAATAAATCATTTATTTAACTTTCTTTCCTAGACAAAGTTCACTGCATTTAACAATGGCAAGATTGAATTCTGCAAGATTTTTAACAACATATACAATGAAAAATGAAGAAAGTTTGCATCCTTCCCCTGTCCTCGCTCGAGGAAACGCTCGCGAGCTAATGCTATTGCTATGGGGAAGCATTTTTCTAATAACTCTTTCGCATTTTGACATTTTTGAATAAATTTTTTTTGCATTGGATAGCTGAGGTGCATGCCGACAGCGCACCTTTTTTACTTTTCCGATTTTCGTTGCAGATATATTTTTTAAAAAGCACTTTCAGTTTCGAAACCGGTTTTGAAAGTGAAACTAACTTTGTAAAAAATATCTGCAACCAAAATCAAAAAAGTAAAAAAGGTGTGCTGTTGGCATGAACCTCAGCTATCCAATGCAAAAAAAATTATTCAAAAATGTCAAAATGCGAAAGAGTTGTTAGAAAAATGCTTCTCCATAGGAATAGCATTAGCTCGCGAGCATTTCCTCAAGCGAGGACAGGGGCCTTAACCTTCTGAGTGTTTGGAACATAATATTCCATTCACTAAGTTCCAGGTTTCACTGCAATATAAGCAATATTCAGGATAATATAAGTCTATAGATTTAATGAATTTTCAATACATTTTAGAATGATTAACATTCTAAAGTATTACATTCATGTTTGTAATTAATTTTTTTTTTTCCAATAATGTTGAAATAATCATATTTTCTGAGCATTTAAAACTAAATGCAGAGAAAACAACATTAAAATTCTACCCATTTGCAAGACACTCAGAGGGTTAATAAATTCATAAAACAAAGTACAATTATAATATTGATAACTTAAGTAAGTCAAATTATAACAACCTGATAAATCTTCAGGTGAAAGCCCCATAATCTGCATTGCACTCACAGTATTCTGAAATTCATAAGCATCATCAACACCAGGGACAGCTAAACCTCCACATGATAAAAATCTATATTTTTTGGCATCTTCTAAAAGGTATTCTTCTATATTAAAAGAATAATAATAAGGTTTAGACTTATAATGAAAAACATCAATGTTGAAAACACATTCTAAAAGTTTTGGGATTATTAAACCATGTTTAACAATTTTAATTGTTGTTGACTCAAGATTTGAATCTATTCCAATGGACAAGCATCTTCACCTCTATCTCCCTAAAGTTTGAAAAGGAATTTTATAGCAGATAATTTTAAAATTCCCCTCTTTTTCTGTCTAAATAACAGGGGAAATAAAACAAAAAATTTTAAGATAATAATAAAAAATATTTTATCTCCTTTTTGCCAATATCTTAGCCAGGTTGCACAGATATTTCTTCCCATGAATTATTAAAAAACACATTCTGAATAGTTACAAAAATAATTATTACAATTCACAGCATTGTATGGGAATTACATGTGATAGACAGGAAGGGTTATTCACAGTTTTGCTACCTATTTAAAATACATTTGAAATGTAATGCAGCTATTTACACAGAAGCTCATGAAAAGATTGATAATACTATCAAATGCTCCCAAGTTCAACTTTTTTGTTTTAAATCAGGGTTGGCATTTTTGCCGGCAAAAAGGTATTTTTGCCAGGACAGTGGCAAAAACTGGAAAAAACCAGGGGAAAAATGGAAAAAAAACGGCAAAAATGGAAAAACCTATGTCTTTAATGTGTAATAAAATCTGCACACTAACAAGGATAGTAATGTTATAAACAATTAAATTTAGCAGTGTACTATTTAATATTTTAATTTAATTTACTAATTAATTAATATTAAATATTTTAAATCTTTGAAAAATAAGTGGGATTCAGTCTTCCTTAGGAATTTAAGACCAAAATAAAAAATTACATACCTAATTATTTTACCTTAAGTCAGGGATATGTTTAGGGAAATTTTAGATTCTTTAAAGGACCCTTCATAAAATAATTTATCTTAAAACAGGACCCTTCACAAAATTCTTTAATCTCAAACAGGACCCTTCATAAAATTATTTGTCTCTCAAATAGACATTTCACTTTCAAATTGAACTTTTTACAAATTTAATTATTTAAGCACACCATCAAATATGTCCAGCAAGTAGTGCTGCTGTTGAAAGATTTTCTTCAAGTTTTTCATTTGTGCAAACTAAGATTCGAAATAAGCTATCAACAGATACTCTTTCAAAACTTTACTGTTATGCCATGCTAAAGCAGCAAAATTTAGGATGTGAGGAAGATATTGCTGAAATATTTGAAATTTAATAGTTTTCTGCTTTAAATATAATTTTATATTAAATTAAATTTAGGTTACTATAACTGTTTCTTCGAATTTCTAACATATATAAACTATAAACATAAATTCTTTACTTAGTCTCAACAGTTCTATTATATGAATTATTAATAATTGTATAAACATGAATAAATGAAGTTTCTATTTATTTATATAAAATTGGTATTTTTTTCATCTATAAACCTTGTTATAAAAATTAGTATTCTGTCATAAAGTGCATAATTATACTTATTTAACTTAAAAGTTAAAATAAATTTAGAATAATATTGATCTTTTAATTAAATATGCAGTTTTTTTCTTTTAATAAATATTTGAAACATTTTGAATAATTAATAATTTAATAATAAATTTAGAATAATATTGATTTTTTAATTAAATATGCAGTTTTTTTTTCTATATGCAGTTTTTTTAAAATTAAATATGCTGTTTTTTCCCAATATTTCATCTCTTTTTGGGGAAAAAAATTAAATGGACAGCCTATTTTTGCCACCTCTTTGGCAAAAACCTATTTTTGCTAGGACGGTTTTTACCAGGTTTTTTCCACCTTCGGCAAATACTCGCCAACCCTGTTTTAAATATTTAGCATCAGCAACATCAAAAAGCATTTTATATAAAAAATATCAATTATGTATTCAAATAAATTTTTAAAATTGATTAAAAACAATATTTTTATTTTAGCCACACGCTAAGTATAATTGCCAAAAATATTGTCAGAGTTCTCTACAGCAGTCTTTTTCATTCTGATTATTTCAGTGTTAATTTGATTGTGTATCTGTTAAATTTGTGTCTTATTTATTTGTTTAATTTCGATGAAGTTTTAATTTCATTATTGAATATTACGATGAAACAAATTCTGAGCTTATTCGCTACACTGTTTTAAGAAGAAACCTGTTAATCTTCTACAATCGGACAACACACAATAAAAATATATATATATTTTTTTTTTAATCATACTATAATTTTTAACCAGAACAAATCCATAAACTAAAATAGTTTCTTAAACTAATTCCATTTAAAAATACATTTTTTTTCAATTTAGCAGTATAAAACTTGAAATTGTACATGATGTCGAGAAATTCATAGATGATAAAATGAGAAATTTATTACTCAGATCATTGCCATTGTGAGGATTTTGCATTTCTATATACTGTTTAGTAATTATTTTGGTAGCGATGAAGTGATGCAAATCCTTTTCATCTTAAATAACTTTTATTCAAGATATGATAAAGTAAAATACAGTTGTAAGAACTCAGGGTTCTTTATGATAAAATAATCCACACGCCTTTTACAGCGAGCTGCGTCCTCGAGAATCATCTCCAACTCCCCTTCTCATCCTCATCAAGAGCTTCCTCTCCTTCGGGCTCCTCCCAGATCAAAGTTATTGGCTCAGCTGGGATACGCCTCGGCGCCAGGTTGCCATCGTCCGTCTGGACCTAGTGAAACTATTTCAACCGATTTTTAGTTCTCAGGGTGGTCTGGTGATTAGTCAACTGTAGCCGTAACTAATATGCTAACGTCACATGAAAAAGGCCGCGCTAGACTTGCTGTCTACAGGGAAAAAAGGACCTTAATCCTTTTAAGTGCATACACAATTCACGTTTTCACAATCGCCAGACTTCGATGTAGCAGTGCATTGTCTAGCAGTAATTAGCCAAATTGTTAAATCCTTACACCATCATCAATATGACATCAGCGTTACTCACTGAAATGTGTTACAATATAGACAAGCAACCTAACTGTGATTAAAGATGCATAATATACTATGTGATGTACAGAACATAGATAGAAATCATTTTGATAAAAATACATTTTTTCTCAATTTAGCAGTATAAAACTTGAAATTGTACATGATGTCGAGAAATTCATAGATGATAAAATGAGAAATTTATTACTCAGTAGGGCTGGGTGATATCAGAATTTTAATATCATGATATATCGCTGACCAAATATCGATAATTTTCGATATATCGATATATTTCAATTCATATGTCACTCCATTATAGGGTCATAAATGTAACTGTCCTCTGTATAAAATACTACAAACACATAATAGTATATATATATATATATATATATATATATATATATATATATATATATATATATATATATATATGTGTGTGTGTGTGTGTGTGTTAATTATCAAGAAAAAACAAAAATATCAATATCTTAACATATTCCGAGGAACATAAATTTTAATTTTTATGTATTGATTCAAAATATGCAAACCTTTTACCTGCAAATCTGATCTAAAATATGTGTTATTGGAAACTCTTAGAAAGTTAAACATTATAAATCATTAAAATGAAACAAGAAAATGTATATAAGACAACAAATAAATAAGACAACAAACTTAAAATTTTTTATTACAATACAAAAAAAAAAAAAAAAAAAAAAAAAAAAAAAAAAAAAAATTGCATTTCTGCAATTTTGGGCAGTAAGGAACACCATCTTTTCGTTGTTATAATAAATAATTCTATTATTAGTCAGAATACAAATGAAAGCATTAGAATAATCAAATAGTTTTAAGAAAACACGAAATTTCTTTAATAGAGTACAAAGTCCCAAATCAGGACGTTTTGCTAACTACCCTTTTATATATATATATATATATAAAATGCTGAATTAATCTCTATAATGATCTTTTACTTTTTTGATTTTGTTTACAGACTTTTTTTTTCTAGGATGTTTTTACTTTCGAAACCAGTTTCAAAAATAAAAGTATTCCAGTAAAGAAAAAAAACAAACTTGAAAACAAATATTAAAAAACGGCTTTTGTTGAAAGAGATCAACCTCAGATGTTCAATTCAAAAACAAAAAATAAATAAATAAATAAATAAATAAAAATATATAAATAAGCAAAAATATGGAAATGCAAACGAGGTATAAAAAAATAAGATTAACATTGAGCGGATGTTTTTGCATTAGTGAACTCTTGAAATAAAAAGGAGCCATGATATTCAAAATCAAAACTATCCTCATTCTTTTATGAGAGGTAAACTGTTCGATTTTTTTAAAAACTTATAAAAAGGGTTTTGTGAAAGTATCAACTAGTTTCAGTTGTTTAAGTGCGCGAAAAACACATTCAATGGCACATGCAAACGAAAAAAAGGGGGGGGGGGAGAAAAAAAAAACAAAACCTTTTATTCATTACCATAAAAAGGGAAAAAAATTCATAACTCCTAAGTTAATTTACCGATTTTTTGTCAAATTTTCAGCAATTTGCAATAATAGTAAATTAGGCTGTGTGACAAATTTTTATTAAAATATAATAAGTTATTACAAAATTTGAGCGTCTTTTACAAGTGTCCAGTACAGAAAAACCTCAAAGAAAACGTAGGAAACTATCCATCGTTTGTTTTTATTTATCGAACTCAGCGAAATCGGAACTTGAATGTTTATACAATAATCATATTGTCATCTGCTGTGGATGGGTAATATGTTTTGCCAAGCAGAAAGACACCAAACATAGAGTTTTAGCGATCTTTCGAAATGAAAAGTATTTTCCTTCCTAATTTGAGAAAGATTTTCAATTTTTTTTTTTTTTTTTTTTTTTTTTTTTTTGTGATTTTTTTTCAAAAACCCGTACGCAAAACGCTTAAAAATACTAGTATCCAATAAACTCTAAAACTAAGGTGAATCACAATGAAAAAAGAAAAAACTTCCGCTTTAAGTAAAATTTCTGCTTAAAATAAATGACATAATAGAATTATCATACATGTAAATTATTAATGTTATTAATAAAAAATGTAAAATAATATGTGATTTAATATAATTATTTATTAATGCTATTAATAAATGAAAAACAACCATACAAGAAATATCGATTAATTGTGTTCACATTCTTGAAAATATGTCAATCAATTCTGCATTCCGGCTGCAATAACTGTACACAAGCTCACGGGAAAACAATAGTCAGCCACCGATATGAAGTCAACAAGTGATTGTATCGGAAATGCCTGATCCTCGAACGAACTCCGATAAATAAAGCGGTACATCAGAATAGTAGAATGTTCGCCCATATTCCGGTATGTGCGCGACACCAGCGCAAAAAGTAGACGGTTCACCCATATTCCGGTATGTGCGCGACACCAGCGCAAAAAGTAGACTGTTCGCCCATAATCCGGTGTGTGCGCGACACCGGCTCAAAACTGACAGGATTTAACATTGACAGGACACTATTGGTTCTTATCACTTTTATCTCCTTTTTAATATTTCTGCCTGATACTAAAGTTTAAATGATAATTTAAAGTAAATGTTAAAGTTCATTTATCATTTATTAAAAGTTAAATCTAAAATTAAAGTTTTATTTAATTTAATCAATAACTGAAATTAAAGCTTATTTCTTATTTAATTGTATTTGCAAATTATATTTTCATTAAAATTATATTTATTCAAATTATATTTATTATCGAAACTATAAAACTTCATTAACGTTATCCTTTATTAAGGTATCTTTCATTTAAACATAATGTAATAGTTTTTATTAAAGTCTTTCATGAATACATCATTAATAAATTAATTCCATTTTTATTTATTTGAAATATATATAATACATATTAATTATAATACATATTAATTAAATCAGTTTTAAATTAAGCTATTACCTTTTTCCAATAAACTTATTTTCCTTTTATTTGTTTGAAATAGTTTTTAAATGACCGGGCATATGCTTGTTTATTTTTCATCGTACGTCTTTTGACTAAACTCTCCACTGGACTGAGGAAGTACTTTTTACGACCAGTAGATGGCGTTAGGTGCCTAGGTCGCGTTTTCAGCTTCTGCGTCTGTCAGAGTTACGTCACTCGGCGGAATGTTCCAGATGGGAGAAGAGAAGGCACGTGGATGTCGACAGTGTGTATATATACCGCGGTCATTTGAGTGAACTTCAGTTTCGTAGTTTATTTACGTTTCGTTTTCGTTTTATCTTTCTGGGCCGTATGTTTTAATTACTTTGCCTGGTAGTCGGTTGAATATGAGAAGCTGTTCCGTTTTCCTTCCTCATGTAAGTAAGCTGTGGATCCCTGGACGAAAGAAGTCATCTCCATTGATTGGGAAGATGTGACATTTTTGTTAAGTCTACTCGTCTGCGGGAAGTTGTTATCGGATGGCCGGTGAATTTTTATGGCAATTAACGTAACAGGTGCTTTACAGTGGAAATATGAGAAGTTAATTGTTTTTAAATAGTTCCATTTTTCAGCGGTTGGTATCATTAGACATATTTTTGTTATTGGGATATTTGGAGGCTTAATTGGTTTTACATTTTAGTTAATTGAGATAACTTTAAGTTTTTCATGTTTTTTTCTAAATATTTAATAAATTAAATTGAGATTAAAGTTAATGTGAATATGGCCGTTGTTCCAGTTTATCCCTTCACCTATAGACAAATGTAAATTTAAAAGATCGTTTTTGAATATTGAATTAGATAAAAGATATTTATGTTAAGAAGAAATTGATGTTATATTTTATTGGAGATCTTCTTAATATGTAAACATATATCTATTTTATTTTAAATAAATGTTTGTTTTTAAAACTTGTTATCTTTATTTCTGAATATTTAACTTTTTCTTACAGAATAATTACAGTTTAACATTCTTTTATAACAATTTAAATTAAATGTATTTTTTGAGTTAGAGCCTAGTTAAACTTAACCAGCTTTCTTCCATCTGCGTGACGATCTTTGGATCGTGCTCTGCTAGTGTAAGTTAGTGTTAGACTTTGATACGTCAGTATCAAACTATCAAAAACCAGAAGTATCACGCATGTGCCGATTACGGCGCGAACATTTGCAAAAGTAAACAACTTTTGCGCCGCTGATAGAGGTAGATTCGAAATTCCGTAACTCCGTAATTCCGAAAGTAGGATGAAATACCGTTTGAAACGATATATCGGAAGAATTGAAATCTCAATATCGTTACCGCGGTATTAAAGAAATATCGATATATAACAATATTACGGTATATCGTCCAGCCCTATTACTCAGACCATTGCCATCATCAATATGACATCAGCGTTACTCACTGAAATGTGTTACAATATAGACAAGCAACCTAACTGTGATTAAAGATGCATAATATACTATGTGATGTACAGAACATAGATGGAAATCATTTTGATAAAAATACATTTTTTCTCAATTTAGCAGTATAAAACTTGAAATTGTACATGATGTCGAGAAATTCATAGATGATAAAATGAGAAATTTATTACTCAGATCATTGTCATCATCAATATGACATCAGCGTTACTCACTGAAATGTGTTACAATATAGACCAGCAACCTAACTGCATAATATACTATGCGATGTACAGAACATAGATGGAAATCATTTTGATTTGAAAAATGATAAATTCATTTTTATGTTTAGTATATTTTTTCAGATTGTCAACCAAATAACTACACAAAAAGTAATTAGATATTTCCATAACCACACGCCAGCATGTAATCATGAAAGATTTGATCATTTATAATTCATATTTTTGTTTTGATTATTTTAACATTTAAATGAAGTAGCTCAATTACATGTCTGTAAAGTTTAATTTATTTACTTATGACATTTTAATTTTGTTTGACAATTTCACTATAGGACAGCACACAGAAACAAAGCTTAATTGCTTCATTGTTTTAAGTGAAAATGTGTTAATCTTCTGTAATTGGGTGCATAATTATTTTTGACATGGGCTAAAGCTTGTTCAAGCTTGATTTTTTTTTTTTTTTTTTTTTAATCTATAAAAGTTTGATAAATTGATTTAAAGAAAATTTATTAAAAAATTTAATTTTAAAATACTTTTTTTTTCATTTGACAGTGTAAAATTTGTAATTGTGCAATATTTAATATAAATATATTTTCAAGTAAAGATTTTAGTAAAGTTATTAATAGGAAATTCCATTGAACCTTTTACTGATTTGAAGTTTCTAAAATTAATGTATTCCAGAAACTCAGAAAAAGCATAAAAATTGTGAAATTGCTTCAATTTTATTACAACCAGCAATTCACCATTTTCTTATCAAAATTTGCCTGAATACTCATCAAAAATTGATTGTATATTCACTTGTCAAGAAATTGTATTCTTTGGGTTTTTATCATTTTAGTTTCTAAAATTAATTTGTTTTGATCATTGGATGAAACTATGGCTAAACAGATATTTCTGAGCAATTTTTGATGAGAATACGACAATTGGCTCCCCATCATTTCATCGGGTTTTGATGAATGCCAGACAAGATCGAGTGAGTGTTTTCAAATTATTAATCATGTGCAATATAAAGCATTAAATGAAATTACAATTTATACATCATAATAAGATGTTTTTATTACATGCCATGTTCTTGGCTACTCTGTAATAAATATGCTAACTAGGGATGCACCGAATAGTGATTTTGGCCGAATACCGAATATTCGGCCAACAGCTGAACCGAATACCGAATATTTGGCAAGCCGAATAGTAATTGTTGGGCCGAATACCGAATATTCGGCCAGCCGAATAGTAACTATTCGGCCAAATACCGAATATTCGGCTTTCCAAATACATTTTATATTTCAGAGTTTAAAAGTTTTAAAACGTTACTTTTTAAAAACATTTTACATAATATTTAATAAGAGAAACTTATATTTTGATAAACAAGAGCTTTTTATAAGAACATTTAGTATTGAAAAAATTCTGCCCTTATTTAAGAAGCACAATTATGAGACTTTTTTAATTAATAAAATTTTAAATTTCATGATTTCTTCTACGAATTGAAACAAACATTTTAAAATCAAAGAGAAATAATGAAAAAATAGTTGAAAAAAAACTGTAGTGTCTCATAATTGTTCTTTTTAAATAACTCATGGCAGATTTTTCTCAATATAAAATATAAGTACTTTCAATTTAATTTTGAAAAAAGGAATGCAAATGTCTGGATCATAGTTCTTTTCTTATGAATGGTTGCATTTTCCATCCTTATCGTATCATATTTTACAGAAATCAAAGCATGCGAGTTGAAAATATAGTTTAGGTATCTTATTTATTGTTAATGCAACAAACAAAAACACAAGTTTGACCTAGAGTGAGATTAAATACAATGTACTTATGACTCAATAAGTTGATTATGATTATGTTTCCATGAACACAAATTGTCTGCCTTGATAGCTATTACTAATCTCAAAAGTTTTTCTTTCTTGTTTAAGGACTTTTATTTGGGAAAAGTAAGAAATAGATTTTTTATTAAATAAAATTAAGGAACTTGCATCTGCACTCGCATCATTTATTCCTAAGGAGAATACTAATAAATCGCCATTTTAATCCTTCTCATGGTTAATTTTCTTAAGTTATATTTACAAACAGCAAATAAATAATGTAAAAACATTCTATTTTATTTAAATATGATTTTGTTTCATATTATTTTAAATATATTTATAAATTGACAGTTAAAAGTAGAAATTGTGAAAAGTTTTTAAAACTGTATTTTAAAAGGCTTTATTAAGTATTGGATTTGGCCGAATACTTTGATATTCGGCCAAACCGAATATTCGGCAGGCCGAATAGTTTCATATTCGGCTTAACCGAATAGTTTGATATTCGGCCGAACCGAATATTCGGTTACATGGCCGAATACCGAATAGATACCGAATATTCGGTGCATCCCTAATGCTAACCCATTACATCAGGCTTGCATCAAAACATCAATACATAGGCAATAAGCATTCTTAAAAATTTTCCTTCTTTTCTTTTGGTTTCTATATCCTTAATTATTGTTATAAGAATAAAGAATTTAAAAACTTACTTTTTTGTTCTGGACTAGTTCCTGCTAACATCTGATAAAAAATATGGAAAGTACGTTCATCTTTTGCTTGCCTAATTGCTCTAGATTTCTCTAAAAGATCTAACAAAAGTTAAGAAAACTAAATTTATAAAATTACTAAATAAAAAAAAAGACAAATAATACACAAATAGAAATAAAATATAATGAAGGATACAAGTCTCAATATTTGCACCAGCTATAAAACCTGAAGCATCAAAATTAATTCTGATGAATTTCCCCTACAATACAAAAGAAAACATTAAATAATAAAATAAAAAAAAAGCCAAAACAGTAGAACCTGAAAAAAAAATCATGAATACATATAAAAAACAGTCAAAATTGCTTAAATTTAAAAAAATATATATATTTTTAATAATTTTCTTTAAGGATGTTTAGAAAATATTTTCTAAATGAGCTCTAATTTCATATATTTAATAAGAGTAAAGGGGCCATCCATAAATGATGTCACACATTTTTTTTTCAATATTTTTGACTCCCCTACTTCTTTTTGTCACACTTCACTTTACCCCCTCCCCCTCTTGTCACATGTCACAACATATTACATAAACATATACTTGCAGTTCAGAAACAATGCACAACGTTTTACATCATATTTCAAATTTTATCTTTAAACTTTAACTACAGTGTCTCACATAAGTGATGGGACACTTGTGCTTTACAAAAGGAAACTAATCAAATAAATTAAAAAAACATGTACACATATTTTTGTGGGTCTGTTTCATACTTAAATTTAGTAAAGATTATTGCATAACATACATTTTGTCAAAATATTAAAATATTAATTTAATAAAAATACAAATGTTTAGAACGGAGCAAAAAATAGCTTACATAAGTGATGGGACACCAATATATATGCAACAAAAATCGTCTGAAATAAGTAATAAAAATATTTTTTGGGGTTTTATTTTTACTTAAAAGCAATTGGCAATAATTTATAAAATTGTCTGCAGTATTTCTCTCCAGTTTGTTTTGGAATTTTTGTGTTTAATAGCTCTGTGTAGCCATGAATGCTAAACGAAAAGAAACTTCACCTGAAATTCGAAAATTAGTTATTAATTTGCATATTGAACGTGGAAAATCTATTAGAAAAATTGCTGAAACAGTTAACTTGAGTCATTCAACAGTTTTCAATATCATTAAATGATATAAAAAGAATCATATGATTCAGGATAAAAGAAGACCTGGCCGACCATCAAAGCTATCCAATGGAATAAAGCGAATTATCGTTCGAAATATTAAAAAAAAATCCAAGAAATAGTGCTTCAAAAGTTGCTGCTGATTTACAAGCATTATATGGAATAACTGTTAATCCTGAGACTATTAGAAGGGTAATTGGATCTGCTGGATATCACGGTAGAGTAGCCAGGAAAAAATTCTTCGTAAGTGAAAAGAATAGAAAACTCAGACTAGCTTTCACAAAATCCAACATAAATATGAATTCTGATTACTGGAATTAAGTTATATTTGCTGATGAGAGTAAATTTAATATATTTGGTTCTGATGGTAGAATCTTGGTGTGGAGAAAACCCAGGGAAAAATTTCGCAAACAGAACTTGGTACCAACAGTAAAACATGGTGGAGGAGGAGTTATGGTATGGGGGTGTATGTCGTCCGCTGGAGTTGGTAATCTTGTTTTTATTGACAGTATAATGGATCAGTACAAGTATATTGATATTTTAAAGCAAAATTTGAAATCTTCAGCACGAAAATTGAACCTTCATAACGATTTTAAATTCTACCAGGACAATGACCCCAAGCACACTGCTCTGAACGTTAGACTCTGGCTGCTATATAACTGTCCTGAAATAATAAAAACACCACCACAATCTCCAGACTTAAATCCCATAGAGAATATTTGGCAAGAATTGGAATCAAGAATTCGCAAACACACCATTTCTTCAAAACAACAACTAAAATCGGTGCTTCAAGAAGAATGGGGTAAAATCACTCCAGAAATCACAAAAAAATTAGTCGAATTCATCCCAAAAAGATTAAATCATGTTTTAAAAGTAAAAGGAAATCCAACAAAATATTAAAACCTTTTAAAAAGTAAAATTTTTGGATAAATATTTGATGGAAAAGTAAGTGTCCCATCACTTATGTGAGCCATTTTTTTCTCCGTTCTGAACGATTGTATTTTTACTAAATTAATATTTTAATATTTTGACAAAATATATGTTATGTAATAATTGTTACTAACTTTAAATATGAAACACACCCAAAAAAATTTTGTACATGTTTGTTTATTTATTTTATTGCAGTTTCTTTTTATAAAGCACAAGTGTCCCATCACTTTTGTGAGACACTGTTGCGCACACACACACACAACATGTGTTTTAATGAAATATGTGAACATAACAATAAAAATGATTTGTGTGTTTATTTTGTATAAAATGAGATTAAGATTTAAAACATAAAACATAATTAATATAGAATAGTAATAAAATATTAATATGAAAGAGTATTTGTAACCAGTAGTATTTTAGAATTTGAAATGTAATTTAATATATTTGGCTTTAAATCTTACCTTTATGAACACAAAATATTTTAATTTTAAAATAACTTCATACTTCATAATGTAATCTACTGAATTTTAATGCTTTTATTTTAACCAAAATGTATGATGTCACATTTCTTCTTACTCCCTCCTACCCTACTTGTCACAAACTGTCACAATTTCATGAACTCCCCTCCTCTCTTTATGCATGACATCATTTATGGACGGTCCCAAAGTAAATTTTTTAAAGGGTAAAACTCAACCTTTTTTTTTTTTTTTTTTTTTTTTTTTTTTTTTTTTTTTTTTACGCTGAATTTTGGGACGTCTTAATAAAGTTGCATATTGATCATAAAATGTACAACAACTTTAATATTTTAGTTGAAATTAAACAAGTACTTATTCAAAAAAATTTTGATTTAAAAGGAAATTTTTTTTTCTTTCAATACTTGATATTTTTATTGCAGAAGGCTGACCCAATACAACATTTTCTCTACCTTGACTTTAAAAAAAAAAAAAATTGCAAAAAAAATTTATTCAATAAACTTTTTTTTTAACTTAATCACTATGATAACAATAAACAAATTCATCTTAAAGATAGTACCATAATTTCTCATACATACATTACGGCAGAAAACTACTTTTTTACATAAATTTGAATACATTAAACATTTTAAATGCATAATCAGAAAAACTAAATGAAATTCGTAATAAACTTATGTTAAAAAATAGAAATTAGAAAAAAAGTACAGTAGAGCAGCGATGATCCGGACCAATCAGGACCGAAACCAACCCAGTTAATGAAAAATCTGGATAATTGGAGAACTTGAAAAAAGACTATGGCAATGTTTTTTAGGTAACTTCCCTGTATGTTTTTTCCAGGTTTAGGAGTAGCAACTATAGTAATACATACTTTAACATAATACAAATGACATGATTAGATTTTCTTAAAAAAAGCTTCTTCAAAATTTATATTTTACAAAATTGGATTAACAAATGGGAGAGAAGAGAGGGGAAGGGGGGGGGACTCTTTCAGAAGCCAACAAGGGACAAAAGATGCAATTTTTACCCCCACCCCCCACCCAGAGAATCTAGAGATAGAGATGAATTTTTGTGGTGAAAAAATATGCATGAGACTCTTGTGTGCTGGAAGTATAACTTCTTAGAACCCCTAGAAACAATTTTGTACATTACTCTCTGCATTTGTGGGCAATTTTATTATTTTATGCAGGGTTGGCATGATTTAAATCAACTGATTTAAAAAAAAATCATTTGATTTTAATCATTTTTTTTTTTTTCATTTTTTAAATTAGTCACTAGAGAAATAAGAAATAGGTGTAAATAAGTAACAGGTGTTTTTCTGGTACTTTCAGGATTGCTATCAAAAAGAATGTGGCAGGTACAGGTAAAGTCCAGGTGTCCCCCTCCTAATCCTTTAATTGCTTGTTTTTTTGTAGTAAACTTTAGACGATGAGGCAAAACACTTTATAAATCATATTTCATTTGCCAATCTTGGCAACTAAATTATTTGAATCTTTTTTTGTTTCACAAGTTAATAAACAAATTCATTAATGTTCACCAAAAAATCGGATACTACGTGCAAGGGAAAAGTTTTAAAACTTGCCATATTACACTGTCAAATTTCAATCAAAGCTTATGAATTTTTAAAATTTTTGTGTAAAAAGTTAGAAAATGTATTAGATAAAGATAGCAGAATTGCCAAGTCTCCTAATTTTCAGATGTTTCTCCATATTCTTTATTTTTGACATATTTCTCCTAATTTTTCACACTTTTTAAATATTCTGTTATTTAACAATCAAATGCGCTGTGATTCAGTGAGAAAAGCTCTAGTACAGGTGTAATTGTTCTTCAGTATGTTTGACCAGTAGTGTTTTATGTGATGAATTACACCCAGAATCATTATAAACTATGAATCTTTAAGGTTTGATATTGTTACTATGGTCATTTATTGAATTAATAATAATTTGTCTCTATTAAGACTTATTTATGATCTTTACTATAGTTTTATATAAGTTAATAACAAAACATCCCTCTTTTTATAATACATATTTAAGTCTGAGATAGAATTACAAAATTTAGAGCAAAATATGAACAAGCTATTAACGGCTGTCATTTTGCTGGAGTTTTATTAAGTCCCACTGTTTTAAATTGAAATGAAATTTCACTTAGTGTAGAGGAAAATAATGAAGATTTGGCATTCATTAAAGAAAATTGTCCAAATCTTCTCACCAATGTAGCACATTTTCAAGCAAAAAATGGCCCATTCCAAAAATTACCATTGCTTGAGAAAAAAGTTTCAGATATTATGACAGATTATGATTGGTGAAAGTCCTTTTATATAATGGGAGGTACAGAGATAATCAGCGAAATTGAATTTATTTACCAATTAACAACAGCCGTGGCTTCATCTGCTGGAGTAGAAAGACAATTTTTTTTTTTTTTTTTTTTTTTTTTTGGGACTAGTTCATTCAAGCCTTCGTAATAAGTTAGGAGTGGACAAAGCTTCTAAATTAGTGTTTTTGTTCAAACAATTAAATCCCTAATTTATTTCTATTTGCTTAAAAACTATTGAATTAATTGTGATTTTTATCCCTTCTTATTTAGTGTGCACAATTCAAGTACAAAATAATAGAATGGCTTTAGATTAAAGCCTAGATGTTTCATTTTTAATACCAATCAGTAACTAGAATGTAGTATTTACTGAACTATATAATTATTTCTTATGTTATTTTTATAAATTATAAATATTTATTCCTTTTTTAGTTATTTTTAATTTTTATAAAAAACTGCTCCATGTATTGTAAAAACATAAAAACACAATAATTAAAAATAGAATTCTAAAAAAATCAAATAAATCCAATTTAAATAAAAAAAATCTGATTTAAATCAAATCTGTTTTTTTTTTTTTTTTTTTTTTTTTTTTTTTTTTTTTTTTTTTAAATTATGATTTTTTTTCCAACCCTGATTTTATGATTAAGAAATTATTATTTAATGGTTAACTTTTGTGACATCTAATGAAATTCACCTTACTGTGCCTAATTAAGCTTCACTTCAAAAGCTTTAGAGATAGCAAGATGGTTTTCGTAAAAGGTGTATTATTCTTGATTGATCAGGTTAATTTGACAATCCAATTAATTGGCATACAGAAAATCATCATTTTACAGTATAATAAAACATGAATGAACATAGAAATTATAAACACAATATTTACTTACAAAGCGAGATGAATTGTCATTTTTAACTGTTTTAGCATTACCAAAGGCTTCCAAAATGGGGTTAGCTTGTAGTAATTGTTGTTCTAATTCTCCCTAAATAATGAAAAACACATAGATTATTTCCATATAAATAAACATAAAAATTCTAAATTACCAGCATGAAATCTTTAAAAAGTACTCATCATTAAGCAGTATACAACAAAAGAAACAAAAACAGATAAAAATACCAGTATACCACTCACCCCAGAAGGAAGCAGCTTGTAAAAGAATGAATATAAAATAAATACTTACATAATACACTAAAATCTAAACATATACAGTTAAACAAAATCTAATAGCAATAAATGCTATTATTAAATATAAAATTATCAAAATTACTTACAATGATCTGTGCAGGTGTTGGTACACTCTAAAAAAGAAAGAGGAAAAAATTTACTTAAATAACAAAGTATATCAAATAAATTTCTACAATTTCAAAATAACTTATAATCAAAGGTAATATTTTAATATGTATTATTTTTCTTTTATTCTGTAATTAAAATATTTTAAAGTAGAATCCTGCATTGTTCCAAGATTGTTATCCTGAAATTGATTCAGTATTTATATGATAAATAATAATAATAATAATAATAAAGTTTTACATTTAGAATCTAAATTGATAGACTTTCAATTTATATTTTTATGCATTCTAACAATGTAAAATTCAATTTTTACATGTTTTACTAACATTATAACATATATTTTCTATTATTTTGTAATTAAGGAAAATATTTTAAAGTGTAATACTACATTGTTTTGTGTACCTTCATTTGGCCGAGATTTGCATGAAATATTTTAATTTTTCAAATATGATTTTTTCTCTGAAATTGATAGAGTATTTATGGTTGAAAAAAAAAATAATAAAAAGTCTTATTTAAAATCCAAATTCATCAAATTTCAGGTTTATTTTTATGCATTCTTTTAAAAAATTCATTTTTCACATTTTTGAGAAGTATTTTAATATATATTCTTTACTTTCTATTATTTTGTAATTAAAATATTTTAAAATAGTCTAGCATTGGGGTTTGACAATCAATTTCTACGACAGAGACCTGGACAGAGTATCTCACTGCAATTGATTCACTATTTGTGTCTTGAGGGAAAGAAAGAAAACCCCTTAAGGTTAAAATCTAAATTTATTCATTTTTAGTTTAAATTTTTATGCATTATTTTGATGAAAAATTAAATTTTTGCATGTTTGAATAATATTGGAAAATTTTTGTTTTAATTTCTCATTAAATTGTGTGTGTGCGTGCTAATTATGTAATTAATTAAAAATACTTTAGAGTTCCGTAATGAGTAGCAGAATGGAAATGAGAATGAAAGGGGGGGTGGAAGAGGCATTCATTAATTTTTTTTTTTTTTTTTTTTTTTTTTTTTTTTTACAGATGTGCGATTTTCTGCTTTTTTGGTATTTTGTTATAAATAAAGAGATAAATTTTAAGATTTAAATCTTATTATCCTCACAGGGTTGCCAATGGTCACGAAAAAAAATCAACAATTTCAGTAATGTGCTTTTAAAGCTCATACTTTCGATCCTCCTCCATCTGTTATATAGATGTCAGCATTTATGTTAAACAAATTTTATTGTAATCTAAATGTTAAAGAAATACTACACCTAATTTCTCATATCTTCCCTCTTTTATTCACTTTTCTCATCATGAAAAATGTATGGTTAAATTATTCATCATCATCATTGATTCTGCTTCTGTTTTAGCTCAATAGCTTTTTAATTCTGTAAATGTAAAAACAAGCAAGTATATGTTGTTAGCAATGAAGTGTTATTTGGATGCACTGGTGGAAGTCGCTGCCCCCCCCCCCTCCCCTCTCCTAAAGGAATTCAGATTGTTGCATTCATAACAAGTTAGACAAGAGTCCCTTTCTTTTATATTATTTTTTTAAGCCTGAGTTTATTAATTTTATTAAAATAAGTCACTAATTTTTAAAATGGAACAAACCAATTTTTAAAGCACTCAAAGTTTTTTTTTTTTATGTGTAAAATATATTTCTTTTCAAAGAATGCCCATATTCTAAAAGATAAAATCGGTGTGAAACTGATATTTAATGTATGCTAAATCAGTTTAAGAAATTTCTACATCATCCAGTCTTAGTATGTGAGAACACACACACTAAAATCCATGTCTTCCCCAGATGCAAAAAGGGCTAGTTTTGGCCTTGTTTAACAATAGAGCTGTAAAAGAAACAATTGAATGCTCATATGTATGTATTTGTTGCTTTCAAACTCATAATCTGTCAGAAAGTATTCACTGCTTGTTACTTTTGTTACTCTTTAGAAAACAGATATTAAAAATAATCATAAATACTAGTACTCATATATTCAGAGTACCTTCTAATTTTCAAAGGATTGTTTCATTAATTCAAATCTATATACTTGCAGCGATTTAAAATCTCATAAACTATAAAGCAGGGGTTTTATAATTCACATGAAACATATGGTCACAAGACCAGTTAATCTAATTATATACCATACACAAAGCAGGGCCATAGCTATCTACTTATAATAAAATGCGTTCTTTAGAGCTGTGTAGAATGGTTCCAGGATTCGCCACTCCTATCTGTGAATGGACCCTAGCAATACGCCACGTTAGGCTTAATGGAAAACAAAAGCAGGCATATGACAGCTAAAAGATAATTTCTTTTACTTAAAATAATGTTTAAACAGCATATTTTTCTATAAAACATGTATATCATATCCAATTATAATGTATTAGGCTCCAAATTAAAAATAAGTAATTGTAAACATCAGATTACGATATAAACAAACGAACTCTGTTGCCATTCAGATTTTCCAAATCTTGAAACAAATGAATGACTCTTTGAACGCATTATTAAAAAAAAAAAAGAATACAGGTCAATTATCTAATTCTGTTCTTAAAATATTTGTAAAATCATATTAAACTGTTTAAATAATTTGATTTTGTTTAAAACTGTCAAAAACTCTTTTTGCAATCATCTATTGGCAAATAATATAAAGAATCTAACTTTGTTATAAACACGAGTTAATGTTCAGCATATCAAAAAGTTAATGTGAAATTTTCAGAAATTACATTTCACTTTGCTAATAATTAATCGAGATCTAAATCAGAAGCATGCATTTTTAAGAACTTTTCACTGTTTCTTAAAATGCAGAATTCTGATTGGTTAGTCATGTTTCGCTATCAGCGAAAATAACCTGGATCGTGGTATTCTTCTCGCAAAAAATGTAGTGAATCAATCACATTTAAGAATCGTTCAATCAAAATTTTTTGTACTTGAGAACGCACGTGTGTTTGTTGATCTTTTTGAACACGCGGTAGGTTTATATATTTTCAAGTAAATCGTTGTTTCTGTAATTTAACGATAATTTTAGCAATGCCTGATGAAAATGACGAAACGCCGATTAAACGTAGACGGCGATTAGCTCGCGAAAGAAAATCGAGATGGCTTGCTCGACAATCAGAAGCATCATTGGGATTTAAGGGAAGAAAATCGCGAAAATCTTATCACTGCAAAACTTCACCATGAAAAACTAACTTATACAGTAGTTAGTGTTGACTTACCATAACCTTGGCAGCCCTTTTTAATTAATTAATATATCCAGTGGCTCTTTTTCATGTACATGATGGCCCTTACTGTAATTTTTTTTTTTTTTTTTTTTTTTTTTTTTTTTTTTTTTCAAATAACAAACATGATTTCAAAAGGAGGGTAGTTTTTCAAGACTTTTTGGCACTCAGTCGACAACATTTGGAATTTTTCTATAGGCAGTCAACAAATCTCATGAATACATAGTATTATTTCATTGTTGCAACACTTTGCTATTCAAGAAATGTTAAAATTTATATTCTACTATTAATTAAAAAATATATACTTGCCAATATTCAAATTTACAATATTTTTGTCTTTATTTATGGAAAAGGTGTCATATGAGAAATAGATACTTGCATTAATCAAGTTTACAATATATTTGTTATTATTTATGGTATAGCTGCATGAATTTTCTGTTGTATTTGAGGTATTAATATTTTGATTTTGTTTAATATTTTTGCTGAACTTTATACTAAAAGGTAATTTTTTCCTTCATAGCCAGTATTATGTTGAATGTAAACTTTGTCAGATAGTAGATATGCTATTTTTCCTTTTTTTTTTTTTTTTTTTTTTTTTTTTATCAAAGTTTTATTTTATTACTGGAATGCTTTGTTACTCAACAGATATTAAAATTTATCTTCTACTATTAAATAGATGCTTGCCAATATGAAAATTTACAATAATTTTGATTTATTCATGGAAAAGCTATATACAATTCATAAGCATGAATTTGCTGTCGTATTTTATATTTAAAACTTTTTATATTTATAAATATAACTGCGAAACTTCACCGTAAAAAACTAACTTATATAGTAGTGTTGACTTGAGGCAAGTTTGGCATGGCATAATGCGTGGCAGCCCTTTTTAATTAATTTATATATCCAGAGGCTTTTTTTCATCAACTTATGTACATAATGGCCTTTACTGTCCTTTTTTTTTTTTTTTTTTTTTTTTTTTTTCAAATAACAAACATGATTTCAAAAGGAGGGTAGTTTTTCAAGACTTTTTGGCACTCAATCGACAACATTTGGAATTTTTCTACAGGCAGTCAACAAATCTCACGAATTTCATGTTCTTGATGAACGAAATTCATATTTTCTCTGTGCATGATAAGTGAAATTCACATTTTTTATCTGTATGCAATTGACAAAATTCATGTCTTCTGTGAGCATGATCGATGATATTTAAAATATTTTTAAAATAGTGACTGACAAAATTCTCAACTTAAGAATTTCCTATATAAATAACTATGGTATTGGCTACCTATATAACAAAATTCATAATTTTTAACTGGCTCGATAAAATTTGCAATTTTGCCATGAGAGAAGATGTCGAAATTCATGATTTTTTTTTTTCTGCCATCCATGACAAAATCTGCAATTTTTTTTAATTATAAATTTAAGAAATTTGCAGACCACATACTTACATAACCCATCATGGGTCACAGGTTCATCCCTACCATTCTACTATTAACCTAAACAATTACTTAAAATAACATAATTTTAATCGTTAAAATATTTGTGAAACTCAATTTGATTTTGCTTATGTAACATTATGATTAACAATGTGATGTGTTAGAAATTCATTAATAACACATTTCACAAAAATTTTTGTACAATTTTTTTTTTTTTTTTTTTATGTTTTGTCCATTTAAATTTGTTAAACTATATCAAAAATTGAATGTGTAGTTAACATCCTGTCATTTTTGACAGGGGTTATATACTAGTAGGTGAATAATAGGGGAAGCTCAAGAAAATGTAGGGAGGCGGGAGGAGGGGGCTTATGTTCTCCCTATCTCTCTGATGCAGAAAGATAAATTAGTGCATATTCACACTGTAGGTACTATGTTTCTTATTAAACTATTGAAATAACTTAATTTTATGCTAAAAAAAGAATACGATGATGAAAAATTAGAGTTTATAACTAGTGGAATATTAAGCATCATTTTAGCTTTATGTGTGCAAATAGGATGAGTGAGTGTTGAAACACTTATTTTAGTTGCAATTTAGCATTTCTGTAAAACTGTGAAAGGGCTTCAAAACTAAATTAAATTTTTGAATAAAATTTTATTTGGATTTTTGGAACCTAAATTCATTTAGTGACAATATAATGAATTCATCTTATGAAAGTGGAATCCTATCTTGAATGAAAATATTTCAAGGTAAATTTCCATGAAAATAATACAATGCAATTTCATCTATTAAGATGAAAAATCTGTCAAAAATGAAATGTTTCGGAAATAGTAATTGAGTATCTTAATAGAGATGTCCATTGCTTACTGAAACCAGTTAAGCATGCAACATGAGAACCTGTCTATAATATAAACTAGCATTTAACTAGTTTTAGAAAACACATTTTCCTCTGCTCAACATTGCAAAACACATTCATAGACTCAGTCTAATGCATGAATATAAAATTGGCATTGATAGCAATAGCAATGATATGAAAAATTTTAACCTTTTATTATTTGTTTATTTAAAGCTTCGTGCTAAATATATGCATGTCAAATTCATCTTTACTCTCTCCAGAAATGCATTTATAAAAAGGCATCAATGAAATTACCCAAGTGTTGTATAACTAGAAAAAATACATTATTTTAAAAAGAACCTAACAAAAATTTCCTTTCCCTTTTAAGTAGGTTGTCAATAATTTTAATCAGTTCATTTAAATCAGCAATTGAATTGAGATTTAAATCAAGCAATTTTTTTAAATCATTGATTAAAATAAAAAAAATTTCTAAATGTTCAAAATGACATTAAAGCGACAAAATCTAAAATGAATACAATTTGGAATGTTTCTATATATCTTCTGAATAAATGGAAAAAAAAAAAAAAGCTTTAAATAATAATTCCTGAAAATTATAAAGCATTAAGAACTGCAATTTTGTAAATACATAAAAAGTACTTCATTTAAAAATTATATTTAAATCTAATATGATTTGTAATGTCATCATAATTACCTTTAAGTAATCAAATTATTAGTTTTTTTTAATATGAAATAAGCATGGCATGTATAATTAATTTCTGCAAATTTAAGAAAGCAAATAACCCAAATTCTATTTTCTCATTCTACTTTTGCAATAAATTTATATGAAATTTTGGAGCTAAAGGAGAAAGAGAATAACATCTGCTCAATAGCTTTTGCAAAAGAATGTATAAAAGAAAAAGAACTAATTAACATAAAAATGTTAAGCACAGCAAGAGATCCTCACTTAAGAGGTAACAATGCTGCTGTTTAATATTTTGAGGTTTTCAGATATAACTGGCTATTTATATATTTATACTGTATCTGTATGAGTGTATGAATATTAGTAATTCATCTTCATAATTTCTTTGGTTAACATATACATCCTGTAAGTTAAGATTTAGGCAATTAACAGTAACTTTTCTTAGTAGAAATACAAAAAGAGCTGTCAATAATATTTGTTAGTTTTGTTATTTGTGCTAATAAGTAATGAAGCTACTCACTAACTTTTTTTTATTAACTCTGTAACTAATTATTGTTTCTTCTAGGCCATTTTTTAAGGGTGCCGCGCCTTGCCCATTTTAAATTTGACAAAATGCACTTTGCTTTTTTAAAAAATAGAGAAATTTATCTGCAAGTGAGCCAGAGATTTTTTGTAAAAAATTTCTCAATACTGCAGTTTTTTTAAAATACATGTGTTCAAGTCCTTACAAAAATTATAGAATTTTATTCCTTGAGTAAAAACATAATAATAAAGCATGTTATTTAATTTTATTTTTCAATATGTAATCTATAAAATTATTAAAAATTAAAGATTTTTTATTTATCATATTATAAAATTACTAGGGAGCTCTGCCCCCTGCAAACTACGCCCGCCAACCCCCGCTCAGACTTTAAAAAACGGGTACATGACATTTCGGTCCCGCCGTTTCGGTCCCGAGACATTTCGGTCCCTGGACATTTCGGTCCCGAGACATTTCGGTCCCTGGACATTTCGGTCCCGAGACATTTCGGTCCCGAGACATTTCGGTCCCTGGACATTTCGGTCCTTGGACATTTCGGTCCCGAGACATTTCGGTCCCTTGCCATTTCGGTCCCTGGCCATTTCGGTCCTTAATCATTTTGGTCTCTTGCCATTTCGGTCCATTGCTATTTCTTTACCGGCCACTTTATAACTTGGTTTCTGATTGATGAAGGCCCACTAAACGCTGTAAGCTCAACATTGTTCGGGCCTTTTTTAATATTTTTATTCTCCTGCCCCCCTTCCCTCAAATTTTATACAAAGCTGAATATAATAGTCTAATAAGTTTAATCTATTGTAACTCGTGATAATAAAATCACAGCGAGTTGTAAATTTGATTAAACAATGTTATATAATTTTACACTGTCTTTATTATTATTATTTAACAGAATAAATATTTTAAGTTTCATCATATATTTTTTTGTATTAGGTATTTTATCTATACTATAAACTATTATTTTTATTGATTAACTTTTATTTTTATTAATTGTTTTCACACACTTTCTCAGAATCTTTAAATTAGTGATTTCGTAACTAGGCGTGCTATAAAAAATTTTTGTTAAAAAAATAAAAATGCTCCAACGACCATTTTTTATGTAATAATTATTGGTTGTATTTTTTTTTAACAGTTTTCTTACCTTATGAAGACAATTTTTGTGAGTTAATTTTATTGAAAGTGGGCCTATTTCTTTGTAATAAAATGATTATTTTTAAATTTTATATAATAATGTAACTATTATTTTAAATAATTTTATTTTCGATTTTTAACTGACAAAACTAAGCTTTTTTAATTTATCGTTTATTTATTTATTTCCATTACCTTTTCGCTCCCACTTTCACAGAAAAAAATTGACAATTTTTATTTTAATTTTATTATTAATTGAGTAAATAGTTTTAAATTTCAGTAACTTTAAATATAAAATAAATAAACAGGTAAACGATAAGCTTCAGTTTATAACTACTACAAAACATAATGATAAATTGAATATAAAACAGATTATTTATTGAGTTTATGTAAAGTAAAATTCGAAATGCATATTAATAATTTTATCAATTTAATTATATAAAGATTCATTAAATTAAAAATACATAAATTTAATAAAATATCAATTTGATTTTCAATTTAAAATCACTAACTGTTTTGATAAAAATAATTTAATTTTTGAGAATTTTTTAATTTAACAACATAATTATTAATGCTTTCAAATTTTCTAAGATGATGTTAATCATTTAATAAAATAATGTATAACATTAAGTAAATAACAAATCAAAACCGTGTGCCGAGAATTTTTAAACACTTTTTTTATGTTGGTGTTCCTATAAAATTGGAAATGTATGCATATAAGTATCAGCTAAGTACTACGTACTACGATTAACCTCTTTTAAGCAAAAATTCTGCATGTCAATCAATTGTCAACGCCCATCTGAACAAATAGTCATCTTTATACAAGATAGCTAGAAGAGCTAGGTAGCTAGCTTTATTCTACGTATCTTGATCTTTATACACTTGTCAGATGAAACCCTTATTCTTTACAATGCCCTTTATACTCTGGAGTTCAAATGCGGACGGACCTCCCACATAATCGCTGGCATTTTTTAGAAGAAATATGAATGTTTTGAAAAGAACAGCATTTCTCGGTGTTTTTTATTCCTCTTGCTGTTATCTTCATTTCAAACGCTTTTAGTATCAATTAAACCAGTATAAAAAGTAGAATGGAATATTTTTTATCCTTATTATTACAGCTTATGAATGACATTGAAATATTCAAAACTTATAACATAACTAAATAAGATTGTCAGATAAGATATTTACCACCTAGACATAATATTTTAAGTTACCCTTTTTAATTTAACTTACTTTGACAGAAGGCTTTTTTTTTTCATATTTTTTATGAGGGTTTTTATATTTTAATGTTAAAAATAATTATTTTATATAATAATATCAGCTTTAAATGAAATGACAAATTTCAATATGCATTACATTAATAATTTTGTAATTAGTTTCTGTAAGCTGGTTTTAGAAAATTTAACAGATGTGTTGTATAAATGTGATATATGCATAAAAGTATGGCAATATAATTTTTTTGCTGTTGCCGTTATTTTGAAAATCATTAATAAAAACAGGGAAGCGTCAATATAATAAACATTCTAGATTGTAATAATAACAATCAAAAAAGAACTGTTGTCATGAAAAAATAGATGTAAAAGATGTAATTCATTTTTCTAAAATGTAAAAAAAAAAAAAAAAAAAAATCTTTAGGTTACAAATCATTTTAATAATTATTTCTGCTCGTGTCATATATTTATGTAATAAATATATTTATGTAATAAATATATATGCCACATGTGTCATATATGTCATATATTTATGTAATAAATATATATGCCACATGCGTGTCATATATTTATTACATAAATATATATTTATGTAATAAATATATGACACGCATGTGGCACAGGGGGTAAAATACCACCAGATGCAGTTGTTTTTTATTTATTTCAACATTTTTGCTCCTATGCGGGAAGTGGCGGGGGTGCAAAATAATGAAACACTTATAATTCTGAAAATTGGCTTCAGCGATGAAATCTTATAATATGCTAAGTGTCAGAATATAAATTCCATATAACAATAATTCTTTCTTTTCTCCTGGCAATTTAAAAACCTTTGTCTCCCTGGAGAGGAAACATGCATCTTAGAAGTTAAAATTTTACAACTATTATGGGGTGTGTTAATATCATAAGTTAATTGGGTTCTTTTATAAATTTAGTTATCAGTTTCCAAGTTAACTTCCCGTTTCCTCTTTCAAGAATTCAAAACATTCTGGCAATTTTTAAAAATGCCATTCATCTGTGAATTTTTTTTAGAAATCTCCATCGATTTCTAAATAATTGATCAATTTTTGGGGTACTTGTTACTTTTAATTAATCGCATTACACTAAAATTTTATGCAACTTTCAGTTAAAAAACCAGTGTTGAATTCAGACACTTTTCTCCGGGAGGGACTTCTGTGGCTCCGGGGGGGGGATTACACTTTTTTACCACTGAAAACACAAAATTTCAAATTTTCCGGGGGGGGGGGGGTAATTGATAGCTCTGGGGGGAATGACCTGCCCCTGAATTCAACACTCTAAAATGTTCCTTATAAAATTATGTCAGATATTTCCTGTGCACAAAATTTCAACTTGCTGGAGAAGGGACCGAAATGTCTCGGGACCGAAATGACCATGGACCGAAATGTCTCGGGACCGAAATGTCTTGGGACCGAAACGTCTCGGGATCGAAACGTCCTGCTTCCTTAAAAAACATGCTAATTTTTTTTTCTTAAAAAAAATATAAAATTATGGAAGATTTGATGATATTGTCCAGAACAACCACATTTTTTTGTATTCGGGTTACCATGCTTTTCTGTTTGAATAATTCATTTTTCAGCTACCATGGCTTCAACCACTGCTGTTGCGACAGCTGACGGTTGCTTTGGGATTTCATTAATAAAATCAGTTACACATTTGAAAATCCACTTAAAAGCAATGTTTATGTTTAAAATATCTCTGCCAATCAGCCTTTTATAATGATGTTATAGACAATATTCTTCCGTTGGGTTCAGGATTAAAAAACTTCATCTACTTGGGAACAGTGGCGCCAACTTCTGGGTCTGCGGGTCTGCCGCGCAGACCCTGAAAATTTTCTGCAGAACTTGCAATATCTTGGCAGACCCTGAAAAATGCAAATATGAGATTTTTTCCGCTAATTTTACCGTTTTTTGCGGTAGTGATTAGTTTTGAAATTTAAGAAAATATGTCATTAATCCGAAAATTTGGAGATAACATCACGAAAAAAACTCAATTTTGTCAAAAGATCGTGTAATAAACGTGAACAGTGTCAAAAAATAACGGGACAAAATGTCCAATTTCGTCAAAAGATCGCGAAAAAACACCCATTTTGTCTAAGAGTCACGAAAAAAGATTAATTTGGTGAAAGGATCGTGAAAAAACACAAAAATCATCAAAAGATCGCGGAAAAATTCATCAAAAGTAGTGTAAAAAACACACATTTTGTCAAAGAATCACAGAAAAATTGCGAAATTCGTTCCAAGATAGTACGGGAAAATGCAAATTCTGTCAAAAAAATCGAGAAATAAAGGCGGATTTTTGCAAAAGACCGCAGAAAAATGTGAATTTCGCAAATAATAATGGGAAAAACGCGGATTCTTTCAAAGAATCGCAGAAAAAAATGTATATTCTCTCGAAAATTCTCTAGAAAATTGCTAATTTTGGCATAAAGTCTAAAAAAAAAATCGCGGAAAAGACTCGAATTTTGTCCAAAAAATAGCGATGAAAATGTAAATAATCGCGGAGAAAACTTTAATTTCGTTTAAAGATATCAGCAAAAAAATGAAATTCGGTGAGGTAATAGTGGGAAAAACGCAAAATTCGGTAAAAGATCGAGGGGGAAAAACGCGAATTTCGGCAAAAGATTGCGAAGAAAAATGCAAATTTCCAAAAATCCCGAATTTTAACAAAATAGAGTAAAAAACTCGAATTTTGCTCAAAGATAGCAGCGAAAAGCAGAAATAAAATGAAAATAACTTGAATAAAACTTGAATAATTTCATTTATTCTAATTTATACTTCTATCTTCAATGTAATTTGTATTCCAATTTTCTTTGACTTTTTTAAAAATTTCTTTTAAGATACTTTTATTTGATTTGGTATTTATTGCTGAGATGATTGAGCAAACTGTTATTTTCACGTGTAATAAACTAAAATTTTTGTCTCATACAATTTTTCTGGAATTTATGTGTCAAACTAGGGATGCGCAACCTGTGGACCGCAATGGGTTAACGTATCGCTCGCAAATTTCGTCAATTTACAACTAGAAAAAATTGCAATTTTTGTGCATATGTTGCAGGTAAAAATCGTAAATTTCATCACTTTATTGGGGAAAATATAAAATTTCGCCACTTAAGAATCGCAAATTTCATTGATGGGCACGGAAAAATCGCGAAATTCATTGATCATGGGCAAAAAAAGCGAACTTTGTCGATATGGCTCGGGCAATCGCAAGTTTCACTCATCAGATATGGAAAAATCGCGAATTTTGCCCATGAGGCTCGGAAAAAATAACAATTTTTCTCGATCGGACATGGAAAATTCGCAAGTTTTTTAGATAATGCACGGAAAATTCGCGAATTTTGTCAGTCGAACGCGAAAAACCGCACATTTCGTTGATCGGACAAGAAAAAAAATCTTTAGTTGTTTATGATGCTCGAAAAAATTGCAAATTAAATTCATCGGTTACGAAAAAAAGCATGTTTTCTCGGTTTATCGCGTGAAAAAACACAAATTTCGTTGATCGAACACAAAAAATATGTAAAATTTTGTCGATCAGGGCCAAAAAAGTCACAAACTTTGTTGATAAGGTATGGAAAATCGCAAATTTGACGATGTCGATCAGAAAAATTTAAAATTCAGTTCATCGGCTGCGAAACAATCGCGAATTTCGTCAATTTATCAACAGAAAAATCGTGAGTTTCATCTTGTCATGTAAAAAAATGCAGATTTAGTCCTATTTAGTACAAAAATCGTGAATTTCGTTGATCGGGCTCGGAAAATTGCGTATTTCGTCAATTAAGTGTGGAAAAAGTGCGAATTTTATTAATTGGATTCCAAAAAATCGCAAATTTTGTAGGTCCGAGACGAGAATATTGCGAGTTTTGTTGATCACACATGGAAAAATTGCTAAATCCATCAATCAGACTATAAAAGTCTAAATTTCGTCGATCGGGTGTGGAAAAATCGGGAAATTTGTCAATCATGCGAAAAAAAATCACGAATTTCGTCCATCCACTTCATAAGAATTGTGAATTTTGTCAATTAATCATGGAAAAGTCGCGAATTTCGCCGATCTGAAACGGAAAAGTCGCAAATTTCATCGATTAGCTTTGTAAAAAATGTGAATTTCATTGATCAAGTGCTGGAAAATCGCGAATTTCGTCTATCAGACGCGAAAAAATGTAAAATTTATTGATTATACAAGTAAAAATCGCGAATTTCGTCGATCAGCTTTGTACAAATCAAGAATATCGTTGATCAGATTCATAAAAATTTCGAATTTTGTTGACTGGGAACGGAAAGATCCTGAATTTTTGCAAACAGGCTCAGAAAAATCGCAAATTTTGTCGATCATTTTGTAAAAATCACAAATTTCGTCGATAAGGTGCTGAAAACTCACAAATTTTGTCGATCGGGTTTCGTAAAAATCGGGAATTTCGTCGATCAAGCGCAGAAAAATCACGAATTTTGTCGACCATGCGAAGAAAAATGGCGAATTCCGCCATAAGGTGCGGGAAAATCGCGAATATTGTCGATCGGATTTGTAAAAATTTGAAAACTTGTTGATTGGGAGCAAAAAAATCCTGAATTTTTTCAAGCAGGCTCGGAAAAATTGCAAATTCCGTCAATAAGCACGGAAAAAATTGCAAATTTCGACGATCATGCGAAGGAAAATCACGAATTTTGTCAATCATGCGATGAAAAATTGCGAATTTCGTCGATAAGGTGCTGAAAAATCACAAATTTCGTCGATCGGCTTCGTAAAAATCGTGAACTCCGTCGATCAAGCGCAGAAAAATCGCAAATTCTGCCGCTTCAAGCGCAGAAAAATCACAAATTCTGCCGCTTTAAGCACAGAAAAATCGCAAATTTCGTCATTAGGCTTCGTGAAAATCGTGAATTCTATTGATCAAGCATAGGAAAATCGCAAATTCTGCCGATCAAGCACAGAAAAATCACAAATTTCGACGATAAAGTGCGGAAAAACTGCAAATTTTAACGATGAAGTGCGGAAAAATCTCGAATTTTGTCAATCATGCGAAGGAATATCTCAAATTTCTTCTTAAAGTGGTAAAAAGTCTAAAGTGCTCTGAATTTGCATTAAAATTCTCAAATTGCATCAGCTTCCAGGGCTATGACCCAGAACCCCTAGTTCGTTTGTTTCTAGCCCGGCACCCGCAGACCCAGCTTTGGGACCAAAGTTGGCTCCTATGCTTGGGAATGATACTTAAAACAACACTGATGTACCATGCATTTAAATTTAATTCTTAGATATTATGTTTTGATCAAATTTTAGATATTGTCAGTAACACGTTTTAATTATTTTTTCTATTTTAATGCACCCGCAAGCATATTTTCATTTTATTTTATAAATTAAAATTACTTATTTTATTTATAAAGCTACTTATGAATTTTCTAAAAAGTAGCAAAAAGTAATTTACACAGAAAAAAAAAAAAAAAAAAAAATCGAAAAAGTTTGGTGCAGGCAACCTGCAATGCAGGCATATATTCATTTATGATGCATATATGCCTCAATTGTTTTATGACATATATCAAAACAAATTTGTTAACTGTGCTACTTCTACACCATGGAGTTCTGAATGTGAAGTCAAATTAACATTGTCCATGAATACATCGTTTTAAATGCATAGGTTTAAGTTACGGCCTAATTTTCATACATTCGTATGAAATAACTTAATTACTATGTAATATTCTAATTATTGTTTTTATAAATTTTTTTAATCATAATAGAGCTTTTCGCTAGAGGCAAAAATGCATAGGATACGGAAGAGTGATTTCACATGATGTCACAATCCACAGCAAATTGATTTCTTATCTTGCGGGAATGCAGGTGCAAGTTATTTAAAAAAATAACAAAATCATATCAATAATAATAATCCCTATTAGTTGCTTTTTTTCCCTTTTTTTAGTTTTTATACAAAAGACGTCATTTAGAAGATAATCATAATATTTCCTATATAGGAATTAAAATAAATGCTTAGAGAATTCTATATTTTCTCCCTAAACCATTCTTGTTTGTGCTAAAGGTCAACTTGGAAAAATACTACAGTGGAATTATTTTTTTGAATCACAGAGAAAAGAGATGAAATGTGGTAACTTGACGCCAAAAACATAACTCTAAAATTCGCTGCATTCGGAACAAACACAAACACATGTTTTCGGGAAAAGGAAAAAATCTTTTAATACCATTTCTAAATTCTAATACAATGAAATGCTATTTTAGAATACTTAAATATAAGCAGATCATTTTCATTTAGAGAAAAAATCCACGGATGAGGTCAGAAAATTAATTTGCTCCCTGTTTTGTTTCAGTTGACTGAGAGCATTTAAATCTGAATGATAACATGCATCATATTGCAAACCAGTTCTACGACATATTGCCTCTCCATGATTGCATCCATGATTTTTAAATCAATGGATTTTTTGTCAACAATTAAAACGACAGATGATTTTTCCTTTTCTGACATGAATTGATATTTGGAGATCGAGTAAATAAAAGATTTTGTCATATATTTTTGAAAAATCTAATTTAATCATACTATTGTCGTCAGTATTGATTGAAATAAAAGATTTCAATAAAATATTTCAAAGATTAAATTTGAAAATGGCAGAAGAAAAAGAAATCTAATAACCCCTACCGTTATCCATTTTCTTTCTTTTTGCCACAAAAATGATGATTTGATATTTCATACTAGAGAGCCCTAGCGCAGATTCGGCGCAATGCATGTCACAAACTCTTGAAAAGATCTGCAGATTATTTTCAGCTATTAAAATTTAAAAGAAAAAGTGTGCTAGAAATTATTTGCTATGTGCCATAATAATATGATCTGCACCACATACGATTGACAAACCTCTGATTCCTGTAAAACTATGAATCATTGCAATTTTTTCGAAAAATTAAGGTTATTTTTTCTAAAAAAAAAAAAAAAAAAAAAAAAAAAAAATCATAATTCCGATAATTTGGACATAAAATGTATCGCAAATTTCGACATATAGTCCCCGAAAAAAGTCGATTTTGTCAATCGTTTGAAGAAAAATCCAGTTTCAATCATGGATTGCAGGAGAAACATGAATTTTGTCAGAGGATCATATAAAAAATGCAAATTTTATCAAAAGAATACGATAAAACGCGAATTTCGTCAAATGATCACGGAAAATAACTTTAATTTCATCAAAAAAAAAAAAAAAGTATTGCAAGGAGTGGATTTTCTCCCACTTCCGGACAATGTATTATGGCATTAAAAATTCTGAGAACAAAGAAATAGACTAAGAACTTTATTTTTAAAAATTCTTTCCTTTTACGTTAATCATAAATACTTAGGAGGTTTGAGTGCTTGTAATATAATTTGAACGATTGGAAAGAAAGCATTTGTCCTTAAGTTCTGGAGACTATTTTTAAAATTTCTATATGTGTTGCAGACCAAAGAAAAAAATTCTGCTGCTGGGCTAGTGAGAATACCCATTATTCAGTAACAAATGCATGCAGTTTGCAGCAGTTTTATTTAGGACTTTCCAACAATTTAAAATTAGCACATTTAGACATATGTAAGATTTATGACCACAAGTTGTCATAAACAACTTCTTAACATTATGATGGCTGTTCTACGACCTATATAGATGTATAGGCTAACATCACACAAAATTAGTAACATTTTTTATAATACAAGCTGAATCATTCAGAGCTAAAAACTAAGCTAAAACCAATATGCACTAGCACAATAGCAGACAGCAAGTGACAATAGCCTATGAAATACAGCAACTCCAGCTCTAGCAGTAATCAGAGTCTGGCTACAACATGACAGTTATTTTGAGCAATTATACATCAGCTTGCTCCCTTTATACTTATATCAGCTAGCCTGTCCTGGAGATGTGCGTCATGCTTATTCAATGTGTATGTTATAAAAATGTTTATTTCTTTTCATCTTGCTATGTTTCTATAAGATGTTCTAATTTTATAAGAAACTAATGTAGCAAATTTCAAGTTTTTAGCTCACAGGCTATCATAGCCTGAGAGCTTATGTGCCCGTCCGTTCTGTATGTATGTTCGTATGTTCGTTCGTGCATAACGCGATAACTCATGATAAAAATATCAGATCCACTTGAAATTTTGTATATAGGTATATCCTGATAAGGCGCTTCCCTGATTAGTTTTGGGAGTTCATTCGATATGTATAAGAGGGGAAACGGGGGGCTCATGCCCCTCCCCTTAATTGATATAAACGAGATTTTCATGCAGAATTAAAAGTTTTCGTTCAAAATTTAGATATAGGATCATTCTGATGAGGCGATTCCGTGACTGTTATTAGGTGTTCATTGAATAAGTATAAACAGGGGGAACGGGGGGCTCATGCCCCTCCCCTTAATTGATATAAACGGGATTTTCATGCAGAATTAACAGTTTTCATTCAAAATTTAGATATTGGATCATTCTGATGAGGTGATACCGTGGCTGTTATTAGGTGTTCATTGACTAAGTATAAAGAGGGGGAACGGGGGTTCTAATGCCCCTCCCCTTAACTTGTATAAATGGATTTTTCAATCAGAATTGTCAGATTTCGTTCAAATCTCTGAATAGTTTTGGAAGTTTAATGGTTAAGTATAAGAGAGGAGAATAACTCCTCTTAAATTATATAAATGCTAAATGGGTTTTTATTAAGAATTATCCGATTTGCTCTGAATTTTGGATATAGGTTTTTTAATATGATAAAGCATGTACTTGATAGTTTAGGAGGTTCAATGATTAAGTATAAAAAAGGAGAAAGGGGAGAGCTGTTTCCCCTTCTTAATTTTTTTTTTTTTTTCGAACGAAATTAACGAAAATACAAGGCTGTAATGTACAATTAGTATGCGTAGCCTGTGAGCTCAATGCCATCAGTTTAACTGGGCAATATTCTTTTTTATTATATTACCTTTTATAAATTAAACACCATCATACACAAAAGGCTTTGTATCAGAGCTTCTAGAGGCTAGTGCCTCATAGAACTACCTCCAAAAGTTAAAAAAGTCCATTATATGATTTCAAACTTAGAACTAGAAGACACAGTTCATTTAAAAAAATTTCTAAAAACATACTGTATTTACATTGTAAACACATGAAAGCTACTTACAGAATGATGTAAAGAAGATGACCTTGGTTTGGAAGATGCAACATAAGCTAAGTACTGGATAACTTTTTTTGTGTTTTCTGTTTTGCCAGCACCAGATTCACCTCTGAAAACAAAAGCTACTATATCAGACACTGCCACATAAAGATAATTCAAAACAAACAGAAAAGTTACATAAATTTTACAACAAAATAAACATTTCTAGTTTAAAAATCCAATCTAAGAAAATCTGCTATGAAAAATATGGTACGGTGAAATAAAAATACAATAAATATGGCAGTTAAGAGATTTTTTAATATATTTTATAGTTTATTTTGTAACTTTTATGTTCCACCATATTTTTTTTTTTATTTATTATTATTTTAATAGCATACATTAGAGATCTGCACGAGCCGGTCCAAAGGATGAGCCCCTCCGATTTCCGTTAATGACATTCAAGCCAGGCCTAACTTATTTTTTCCATATAAAGCGGAGACTGATTTAATTCTTCTTAGTCTTCATGGACCAAAATAATCAGCTCCTGTTGAATCATCCCATATGAAAATCCTTTTTTCAATGTGGCCAAGTCAGTTCATTAATCAGAAAAATTTGGCTTGAAATCCAAAAATTTTTGCAAAAAAGGCATATACTGTTAAATTATCATTATTCTACAATTAAACATCAGAATTTATACTTTTTAAAGAATCATAGATTACTAGGCTTATTAAAATATAATTAAACACATGAAGAAAAAAAACATGATTATGATGAAATTTTCTTTTACACTGAAAACTGCAAATTTCTTTTAAACTGTTCATCCATGCAAAATGAATACAACAATATGCGAGAAAAAAATATATTAAACATTTACATCTGCTAAGAAGGGAATTTATTTTTTTTTTCTCTCCAATGCGAAGAAGAAGTCTTAGAAGATTTTAACCATTCTTTAGATTTTTATGTCTCCATTACTTGGAATATGGATTAATAATACTAATGATAGCAGAAACATTTAGATACAACAAACAAAGGTTCATTCAAAGCATAAATATCGCAGCATACGATACTTCTGCAAAAATGGTGATTATAAACATGACAAAAAAAAAAAAAAAAAAAAAAAAAAAAAAGAGTAAGATAAGTTTTTTTGGTTTGAACTTTTCTATAAGAGTAAAGATCTATGTTCTGTAGAAATTTACTCGGACCAGTCCGGATTCGGGCCGAATTTTTAACTTTTTTCTGGGCCGGGCATAAATTCTAACTTTCGGGCTGGGCCAATATATGTTCTTTCAGGCCGGATTCAGGCCAAAATTGTAACTTTTAAGCCGGGCCAATACTTTTTTTGTTCGGGCTGTGCCAAAAATTTTTTTTCCTATGGATTTTCAGCTCGTGCAGACCTCTATCATACATTTCTTATCTTGTTCAAAATGTGAGATGCTTCACAATAGAAATATAATGCTGTATGGTTATTTTTCAATTACTCTAATCATCTTAAAGTCATATCTGAAGCAACATATAAACAAGTTTAATCAAAAATATTTACTAAGATAATCGTTTTAAACAATATCCTTTGACATGAAAACACAAATCTCTATTCGTAAATATAAATGTTTAAAAGAAAGGCATGACAAAATAGAATAACAAGGTAGTAAATTTACTCAAAACAATCTAAAAATGTGTAAAATTTCAAGAAAATGAAAGAAATTTAAATTATTTATGAAAACATAAGTATGCAAATTGGGATAATCAGAAGTATTGCTTAGAGTACAGAGTACAAGGCATTTCCGTAGAGCGCTTTTTAATGATGTGTTTCTGCCTCAAATTCTTGCTTCTGTTTGAATTATGCATGTGCGTTTTGGAATATTTTGAATCCTCTTACTGGTCAAGTTAACACATGTGTCTTTCCTCCAAGAGGCATGCATTTATTTTGTTTTATAAATTAAAATTCCTTTTTGAAATTACAGATTCTCATTTGATTTTATTGAGACTGTCATTGTTTTAATTATATAATCAATTTAAATATTTATATTTGATTACTTCCTTTGTCCCAAAAATTTCATTTCATATACAAAATTTTAATAATTTTAAATCAGAATTTGGTTTGATGTGATCCTGACATTATGTAAAGTTTATTAACGCAGATTCACTATTACTATTATGCGATAGGAATAATTTGACATGCCATAATTTATTATTTAACTGTGCTGCTTTCATTGGAATTAATATGAAGAATTCAAATGTTAAGTCAAGCATTTTAATTCATATGAGTTAACTTTTCATTATTGCAGTGACTGTCTGGAAATATTCTTCTCTTAAATTCCTTCTTCTCTTTCTTGGATTGTTTCCTTAGATTGTAAAAATAAGCACATTTTGCCGAAATCTCAAATGTTCTTAGTCTAAAGATCATTTTATCTTAAATACCCACCTTTTACACTACTACAATAGACTCCCTCAAATCGACAACCCTAAAATCTGCACATAATTTATGGATGTAAACAATGAAACATTGAGTTCAGATACAGGAACAAAATTTTACTTTTTGTAGTTTTATATCAATTCCATACATATTTTAATTTGTAATTTTTGTTAATATTAGTGAATTCATAATTTTTCCATCAAGGAAGAATAAATTTATTTCTGAAAAAATTCAAGCTATTGCTGATATCATTGATAATTACGATCTTCTTACCAAATGTATTTACATGTTAATCAAGCTTTTTTGGTTAGTAAGTCTGGGTAAATCTGAAATAAAATTTCCTTATTTTATGATTTTGATGTGAGTTAGTAATGTAACTTTATGAGGCAAGCTTCCTCTAATAATTTAGGGGGGAAAATATTTCATGTTTATAATGAATATTTAATCATACATTGATTATAAACTTGATCTTTGCTTTTAATATTTTAAAAATTATTTAAATTTTTATTATTTTAGTTTATTATTTATTTTAATATTTTATTATATTGTAAACATTCATTATAGTTTTGATGGCATTACCTATTCATTACATTCAAGTTAATGTATCAAAAATGTAAAAGAAATGACCAGAAATTCACAAAATTATAAATTCTGCAAAACCTCTGGTCCCAAGCTGTGCAGATTTGAGGGAGTGTACTGTATTATTTTTTTTCTTCATTTTACACCAGACCATAAAGAATGCAATTTAGTTGTCAGGTTTATTGCTAATGTTCTATATACTGCAATGTACTCCACTCTACTAAAATATAGTCATCTCAATGGCTCTTTGATGAATTTATTAAAACACCATTTATTTATAATAGTAATATCATACAGGGGAAAGGGGGGGGGGACAGAAAATATGACACAGTAAGAAACAGATGTGGTAACATAACAAATGTGATGTTACACTTATAATATTGGACCAAGGCAAGGGACAACTTTCCCCTCAAAAAATCTTCCCCAATATATGTACCTCTAGCAACCTAACTACTCAATCAATCAAAAGGAAATTTCAGATTTAGTTACCTGAGATCATGATGATTTAAAACAATAGCTCTCATGATTATGATTACAATGAAAATACAGTCGAGTCTCTCTATAATGAAACTCCATACATCGAATTTTTCTATATAACGAATTTTTAGTAGGAACGGTACCCTTTTCACATGATTACATTAAAAACAGTCTCTATATAATGAAATATCAATCTCCATATAACGAATTTTTTCATAAATTGGTCTTAATTTATTCAGTTTTAAAAAGTTTCAAAATCACATGGAATCAATTTTCCATCACTTATTTTTGATTTATCGTCAGTGCTGAGTTTCTTTTTATTACTTCTCTCCTTGTTCTTTAAATCCAACGAATTCATCCCACCTCCCACACACGTTTCCACATCCTTCTCAAAACAGAGTCAATTGGATTGATACACATGTAAAAGAGGAATCAATGACAGGCACATAAGAAAGGGCCTTTACATGGAGGGAAATGTTAACTACAATTTTTCATTCCTTGCTAAAATTTGAGCATTTTTTTGAGAGCATAACAATTTTAAAATTAAAACAACAAAAAATTACAGATTTCTTCATCTGAAATTAATGCAAGTCTTTAAAGGTTAAAATTCACGGTCGCCACCGGCCACAGGGCGACTAAATGTAAAAAATTGGCGACTTTATGTTATGCATCTGATCGCCAAAATGGCAATCAAGCATTTCCAGAAAAAAAAAAAAAAAAAAAAAAAAAAAAAAAAAAAAAAAATCGGTCATAAATCTGAAAATTAAGACATAAAATACATCGCGAATTTCGACAAATGGTCGCCGAAAATAATTAATTTCGCGAATCGTTCGAAGAACAATCGCTAATTTCGTCAAAGGATCGTGGGAAAACGCAAATCTAATCAAAGGATTTCGACAAATTTTGGTAAAAAATCGCGAAAAGTAAATTCGTCAAAAAATGATGAAAATGCAGCAAATTTCATCAAAATAACGCAAAAATATGACAAATTTCATCAAAATATCCTGGAAAGATCGTGAAAAAACGGCAAAACTTCTCCAAAAGATCGCGAAAAAAACGGCAGATTTCGTCCTAAGATCGCGAAAAAAGGCAGTTCTCTTCAAAAAAAAAAAAAAAAAAAATTTGCGAAAAACGGCAAATTCTGTCAATAAATGCGGAAAAATGGCAGTTTTGTCAAAAAATCGCTAATAAACAGCAAATTTCGTTCAAAAATCGCGAAAAAGCGACAAATTTCTCCAAAAGATCGCAAAAAACAGCAAACTCGCCAAAAGATCACGGAAAAAAAGCAAACTTCTCCGATAGTTCGCGAAAGAACGGCAAAACATCTCCAAAAGATGGCGAAAAAACGGCAAAATTTCTCCAAAAGATCACGAAAAAACGGCAGATTTTGTCGAAAGATCGCGAAAAACGACAGTTTTCTTTAAAAAAAATTGCGAAAATGGCAAATTCTGTCAGAAAATGCGAAAAATGGCAATTTCGTCAAAAAATCGCTAATAAACAGCAAATTTTGTTCAAAAATCGCGAAAAAATGACAAACTTCTGCAAAAGAATTTCGGATCAGGATCGCAAAAAAAAAAACGGCAAACTCTCTAAGTGATCGCGGAAAGAGGCAAACTTTTCCAAAAGATCGCAAAAAAAACGGCAAAACTTCCCCGAAAGATCGCGAAAAAACGGCAAAACTTCTTCAAAAGATCGCGAAAAAAAAAACGACAGATCTCGTCAAAAGATCGCGAAAAAACTACAGATCTCTTCAAAAAATGATGAAAAAACGGCAAATTCCATAAAAAAAAAAAAAAAAAAAAAAAAAAAAAGCGAAAAATACACTGTATTTATTATAGAAAATGCTATAAAACATTTTAAAGGGACACCAGTCCTGTGAAACAATTCAACAAACTCTCATTTTTTTTTTTTTTTTTTTTTTTTTTTTTAATAACTATAAACTTGAATGTTAAATCCATATACAAAAATATTAAATACACCACGGAAAAAAAGTAAAAAAAAAAAAAAACTAATTAGGAAGAAAAAAAAGCCTTAGTATTTTTCAAATAAGCAAAATATAAAAATCAGTTTAAGGCTTTTATTTATATGGGTCATTGTGCTGGATCTATTAACATAACTTACAATGATAATATAATTGTCGTGTTGATAAAAATGAAGTGTCAAAACATTCACAATTAGAGAAGCTTTCAGTTAATATTAAAAAAAAAAAAAAGAAAATCTATATTTTGATCAATTTCTAGGCACTGTGATCCCTTAACATAAGAAATATGTCAATGCAATATCCAATACATTGTAATTCACAAAATCTGAGCATAAATGTTGTTAAAAATGTCGCAACTTTTTCCTTTACACGATAATTACTTCTCAGTGGCATCCCTGATAGTAATTAGTGGCCACTAACTTGACAATAGTGGCTACTAAACATTCAGCCTCTACTGGCCACTGGCTACTAATACAAATATTGAATTTTAACCTTTACAAGTCTTCCTTATTTGATTTTCATTAAGCTTTCAAATAAATGTCTGTTCGCTTTTTTGAAGCAGCTTAAATAATCAAAAAAAAAATGTTAGGTTAATATTTACTTTTAAACATTTCAAATTCTTAATTCAATAGATCAAAAATAATATTTGTTCAAATTTCACACATTAAACACGATTTTTAACATCATTCTCTATACAACGAATTTCTCTAAATAACGAATTTTTTACTGGAACGGTGGATTTCGTTATATAGAGACTCGACTGTATTTCGAAATTTTCTAATAGCAACGTCCTTTTTTTCCTACATAAATTCATCGGTGCATTAAAAAAACAAATAGCATTGGAACAGTACACGTATTACTAAGATTGCTGGGGTAACATTGTCAGGTTGCTGAGCTTTTTCTGGTTTAGGCCATTTAAAGGCCATTTTTTATTAGAAAAAATCGGCTTTTATTGATTTTTTTTTTTTTTTTTTTTTTTTTTTTTTTTACAAAAATTGTTCTTTAAACAAAATGTATTATTAATTAGTGACTTTTTAATTACCATTGCCATAAAAATGTACATCAAGAAATGTATAATAAATATACTGTCTATTAAAATATAAGTGAATTGATAGTAGAAAGTTCCCTCTGATCAACAGATAGGAAGAATGTTTATTAGAAAAATTGTGCAATAAAAACATTTTAAAATAGTTCAAAAGATTTTTACCAAATAACATATTTATTCGAAAAGTAATATGCTACTACTGATCTATGCAATATACTAATCATTTGGCTCAGTTTTTAAATATCAGTGCACATTAACTAATTTTTTAGCATCTAAACTGTTTCTGATCTTGTTCCAAGGAAAATCATAAGTTGAAAAATTTTCTCAATTGCCCTTCCGATATCCACATTACTTTAAGAGTAAATAGGGTAGATGTGCCAGTAATGGGCCACCTTCCAGTAATGGGCCACCTCGCATTTTTTGGTTTATAAAAAAAATAATAAATAATAATTAAGCATTTATTATTTTTTTCTTAACTCTACCTTGCATGCTTTATAAGATGGATTAATTTTTTACACTTTTCGTTAAAACAATTAGGAAGCAGAAAATAAAGTTTCACAGTTTTTCTGTTTTTCACTGAAAATCTTAATGAACATGCTAAGAGCAGACTTAACTTACTTAGTTTATATCTTTTTTATTTTTTCGTAAAAATTGAATGTTTTTGTTTGGTTAGCAGTATAAAACATTGAATTTAATATACCAATGGCCATTTACAAAATTTTATTTATTTTTAAGATTTTAGGAGGGGTGGCCCATTACTGGATTGCTTATTTCGTGATTTTCCAGTAATGGGCCATCCAAGTGACCAATACAAAAAGTGTTATTTCAGTAGAGATAAAATATTTTGATTTAACTGAAAAGCTAAATAATCAAATTTAATATTTAAATTTTATCTATTAGAATTTAATAGAGGCAATTTCTTTATAAATAGTTGTTTTAAAAAAGTCATCCAAAATTGGTACAAAACACAAGCAGAACATTTGACAAAATCTAGATGTACCGTTACAAAAGAAGTTGTTTTAAGTTGGTTCAGAAATGTAAAATCATATTTGGAAGAAGATATTATTAATATTTTCTTCCGAATTGCGAAGCGTAGCAATGGATGTGCGTTCGTACAATAACAAAATTTTAAAAATAATCAGACCTTGCTGATATAGTACAGCGTACTTCGGATACAGTATAGTGGTCGAAATCTTTGTGTTCCTGTAAATATGCAGGAAGTAATTTTTATTACACCTCAGCAACACATATCTTATTCATAAAATATGAAGTATTTTATTATAATTAAAAACACGCCTTAAACTATGTTTCCCCATATAGCATTATGTAGTGGAATACTTTTGTGTGGCCCTGTAATTTAATAATAAATATTCTTTGCATCTCAGATTGTACAGAATTTTTATTTTATTATATATATACGTCATAGGTTCATGTCAATTTTATTATGTTCGAATGAGTGTAACACCATTAAAATGCATTTGCAATTTTTTTCCCCAGTGCCTGTAATGTAACGGAATCCTTTTGATAGTCCCTGTAATTGATCTATGCATCTGATTATCATAAGACCTGAAATGACTCGACAAAATCATGTAATAATTATATGTTTTAAATTTCAAACGATGAAAATGCATTTTAAACTATTTCCCCCATTGACCGTAATGGAACAGAATCTTTTTGATTTTCCCTGTAATTGATCTATTCATCCGATTTTCATAAAGTTTGAAATGACTCGACAAAATTATGTAATAATTATGTATTTTAAATTTCAAAAGATTTGGTTAGATAGTTTTTGCGTTGGTATATGCTGACAGACAGACAGACAAATAGACAAACGGACAGACAGACGAACACACAAACGGACAGACAGACGGGCGGACTGAACGACAACTATAGGTGCAACATATTTACATAATTACGAACGCACCTAAAAATAATTATCTGTTATTTTTTGTAGGGTGGCCCATTACTGGAACATAGGCAGTCCATTACTGGAACATAGGTGGCCCATTACTGGGCACTTGGGTGTTTAGACATATTTCTATTATTTAAAATGAAATTTTTATTTCTATTGGGAAATGTAACTGTTGGATTAGTTAAATATTGTTGAAAGATTAATCTAATATGAAAAAAATTGGAATACAATAATTATAACTATTAATAAAAAATTATTTTTTAGAGAAATTCCTTAAGGTGGCCCATTACTGGCACATCTACCCTATATTAGTTCTCGTAATCGTGGCACTATTGTATCTTATTAGATTAAACCTCTCCTATTACGAGGAATTTGGGGATGGAAAATAGTAATATAACTGACCTAAATCATTTCCTTCCCTTTAAGTGTGTGAGTAGATTTGTGGAGAAACAAGAACAAAATATTTAATCAATGTATATAATTAAAGGGCTTGTTTACAAACATCAATCAACCAATCTACCACACCACTGCATTTTTGTTGCATTTTGCATCTCTAATGTTAAAGTCAAAAGTCTGCCTCTTGATAACTTTGGACCCAATCATCCAATCCCGATAAAATTGAAAAAGGCGAAGTGCCCTACTATAGACCTCAAAGTTTACAAAAAATCATCCAGATCCACTCATTAGTAGGGATGGGATGAATATTTGGTCACAATTCGGTATTCGGCCTATTCGGTCCTTTTGCCGAATATTGAAGGCTTGTTGACTGAACACCTGTAGCCAAATATTTGGAGATATCTTGCTGAATATTGCTAAAATCTCGCCGAATGTGAAAGATATCTTGCCGAATAAATTTAGGATTTAAAGAATTTCATTTCTTGAATTTTTTTTTTTTTTACTCCAAATTTGCTATTTCATTTATGAAGTCCTTTTCATTCTTACTTACAAAATATACAATTATTCAGATACTAAAAAAATATACAGCCTTTCTGTATTTCCTATAAAAGTTGGTGATATTTTAGAAATTGCTGCCCAAGTTGGAGATTTAATTGTACGGGAAATGTCTTCATTAAAGAATGATACATTACAATTCAAGATATAATAACACTTATACAAAAAAAAAAAAAAAAAAAAAAAAAAAAAAAAAGAAAAGAAAAACACTGCCTTCTTTAAAACACTTGAATATTTATTAATGCCTGCAAATTCCATGAACATATAAAAAAGACTCTTATAAAATTCATAATTGATTTTCTATAAAGTAAGAAATACAAAAATCCATTCACTAGGTGTATTAACGAAGATTCAATTTCAAAATTAAATATCGAATTTCACTATTCTAAATACAACAGTACATCTGAAAACATAACAGGTGTCAAACTAGATACGCATTAGATGGCACAACTTATTTTATGAAGATGGTTTTATAAATATTTGGTACTACTAAGTTATCCCGTCGACCAAAAAATTATCGCCAAATTATATGATTAAATGCCAATAATGGATGATCGTGAATGTCACATTCAATGACATTAAATACGATTCATGTGTTTAAAATGACATTAAGTGATTTTTATTCAGACCTTTTTATTAATATTGTACTAATTATTTGTTTTTTCGTTATTTAAAATAAAAATTAAGTCAATATGTATAATTTGGCTATTAGTATGGCGATTTGTATAATTTGGTGAAATTGGTCGACAGGACAACAGAGTAGAACCAAATATTTAAACAAATTCTAAATACTGAATAAAACAATTTTTTTATTCTATAGTTTTCACTTTTAAATAGTTATTAGCATAATTGCTGACTTAAATATGTAACATTATTATGTATATATTTTTAATTTACCTCTTCCTTCATTCATCTTGTTATCAATTTCTGTTTATCCTTTTAATGCTTGTTGAATAAGTGGAATATTGAAGCTGAACATTGTATGCCCCGATTCAAATGTAAAAGATTTTGTTAACATATGCATTCTACTTTAAGCATAACCTTTTGCTTTAACATAATTTGTAATTTAAAGCTTGCCAACTGATTTCAGAACAGTCTCATTCTTACGAATTTACTTATCATTAGGGACACAAACTCTAAATGATCAAATTTACTTTATTAAAAGTTATTTCAGAAAATATCTTCTCGTGAGTTCTGAGAGAGAGATGAAGAATATTATTGACTTTGAATGCAAGAAAGGGTAAAAGTATTATTTGATAGTAAAAGTGAAGTACATTCTTCTATTCTTCATAGTTTAATGGAAATATTTTCCCATCCTGACTTACTCAAAATCAATTTGATGTACATTAAGATCATACAAAAAACTGGTGGAACCAGAGAGAAAAGTAGAGCTTGATTTAAAAAAATGTTACAGTAAAATTTAGGAAATATTTTCAATGTGCATATAAAAGAAAGGGAATACGATGATCTGTAAAACTTATGAAATAACCCAAATTTTTGTTAGCTGAAAATGAGGACTGAGCTGTACTGGTGCCTTATATTCAGAATTATACTATTATCCACTCAAAATGATTACTGAATAAAGTAATCAATAGAATATATTTTTATGTTGTCTCAAATCGGTTAAGCACCACAATGCTAAACAAATATAAACCATGATGTGATAAGTATGTTTGAACAAAAATATTTAGTATATGATTGAATCGTATCTATTCAAGGTTTTGAATTTACTTGGAGCTTTGATCTTCCAGTTATTAAAACAGCTGGTATAGAATTGTGTTCACACTTTGTACAGAATGAACCATTCTCATACTTCATTACATCAGCCTGTAACATATAGTTATGAACCCAAATTTTTAAACTGGTTATGGATGATTGAAATACGGAAAGAGTTAAAAATGCCTCTTTTTCCCTGATTGATTTTAAAGTACCAATAAAGCTCAGTCCTCATTTTCAGCTAACAAAAATTTGGGATATTCATAAGCTTTACAGATCATCCGATTCCCTTTCTTTTGCACGCACATTGAAAATATTTTCCAAATTTTACTGTAAGATTTTTTTTTAATCGAGCTCTACTTTTCTCTCTGGTTCCACCAGTTTTTTGTATGATTTCATAGCTTTTTCAGATCCTTTCAGGAACTTTATCTATCACCTTCAACTACAAATCTAAACTACTATTAGTATTAGTTTAAAATTATTAGTAGGCATATTAGTTTGGCGAAATACTTGAAATGACGCCAAGTTGGCTTTAATTTTGGACGCCAGATTTGGCGATAAAATGCCAAGTTGGCAAAAAATTTGGCAACAGAACCACCCCCTCCCAGATGGTAGTCCCACTGCATTTTTTCGGTATCTACATAGATTTTCTTATGACGATAGGTATCTACACAGATTTTCATGGCTTCATTTTCAAATAGTTATTTTTATAAATATAGAAGATTTTTTTTTCCTAATTATCCCTTTTTAATTGAAATATCTATATTGTAGTAACTGTTTTACTTCGAAAACACTCAAATAAAGTCGCGATGTTGTTTTAACACATATTTAATTACAGTTTATATATATGTTTATGAAAAATATGCATTTTCTGTTTCGAATGACGTCAACTTCAAAGGTTCAAAACTATCAGGAGAATCGGAATTTTTATTGATCGATAAAAAAAATAACACGTGTTATCATTTATTTTTTAAATTATTGAATTGTTTTTTAGTTGGTGGCAATTCGAAAGCAACAATTGAATTAGCAATTAAAAAGGAGAGTTTTCTATAATGTTAAATTATGAAAGGAATAGTGTTATATAAATTTTAAATGGGCGCCATTTCCTTAATTTTTGATATTTTTTTACTGGACCTTCGAAAGGCACATCCCTAAATTAAAAGCTTTCGAACAAGCTATTACACGTCGCTGAATGTTTCCTGGTTCGGGTTATAATTGAGTTGTTTCTCTTTTCTTGTTGTTTCACGAGCAAAAATTGCCAAAACAGGGGTTCTGGATCTCAGGGGTTCTGGAAAGGAATCAGATGATCTGTAAAGCTCATGAAATAACCCAAATTTTTGTTAGCTGAAAATGTGGACCGAGCTTTATTGGTACCTTATATTCAGAATTATACTATTATCCACCCAAAATGATTACTGAGGAAAGCAGTCAATATAATATATTGTTATGTTGTCTCAAATCAGTTAAGCTCCACAACGCTAAACGAATATAAACCACGAAGTAATAATTAAAGTATAACATTAATATAATCAGGTTGTTTAGGAATTGATGAAGATAAATATATCTGAACACAAATATTTAGTAAATGGTTGAATCGTATCTGTTTACAGTTTTGAGTTTACTTGGAGCTTTGATCTTCCATTTATCAAAACCGCTGGAATGGAATTGTGTACACATTTTGAACTGAACAAACCGTTCTCATACTTCATTACATCAGCCTGTAACATATGAACCCAAATATTTTAACTGTTTATGGATGATTAAAATACGGAGCGAGTTTAAAATGATTTTTTTTTTCCTGATTGATTTTAAGGCACCAGTAAAGCTCAATCCACATTTTCAGCTAACAAAAATTTGGGTTATTTCATGAGCTTTAAGATCATCTGATTCAATTTCTTTTCTATGCATATTTTGAGATGGAAATTATTTTCTCAGTTTTTACTCTAACATTTTTTAAAGATTGAGCTCTACTTTTCTCTCTGATTCCACCAGTTTTTTATATGATACAAATGTTTCAAGCAATGCCTATGTCAAACTGGTAGTGCATGACACTTTTTTTCTACAAATATTCTGAAATTAGTTTATTAGAAACATATTTCTGGATAATTGGTTTTCCGGTAAACTGGTTTCCAGATAAATGGTTCCATAGTGTATTTAGAAAAATAAATGATTATAAAAGCCTCGACAAAATTAATTATTAATTTATATTTTCTTATTTTTAAAATAGAATGCTGCCACATGTAAAAACTATTTATATAAACAACGAACACATTTTTATTAATAGTACTAATACGCTCATATATGCTAGAAGTCATTGTCCAAGTGAAGTACTTTATAGACAGCTTCATTTTGTGTACTATTTATTTGAATATAATTCTTATTTATAATAATATTAAAATAACTTTTACTAAGCATAAGAAGTGCCACTGGATCTATAATATAGATTTCTTTAAATCTTTTTGGGTGTTTGTAAGACTTTCTTGATACATTAATTATTAACTGGCTATAAAAATACACATATGAAACATTATTTTAAATAAATTTAATAAGATTTTAGTTCCAATTTATATAAAACTAGCTGACCCGCCCGGCGTTGCCCGGGTCCGTATTAACAATATTAAACGAACTTGAAATTTGTATGATTTTATCAATAACTGGAAGCATGCAGAAATGCATTGTCTGAAATACGTTGCAGCTGACTTTGTGAAAAATCGGTTTTAAAAACAACAACTAATATTAAGCTCTAAAAATACTTAAAATGAGCAATGAGAAACACGGGAGGGAACATGTATCCAACGATTGTGTTAGTTTCGTGTTAAAGTGTTGATATTTACCCGTAAAAATCACTGTTAAATCACGTAACTAATTATTTTTTTCACATAGAAATCCCAAGTGAAATATTTTGAATTTCAAACTAATTATATCATTCTTAAATCCGACTATACCTTGAATGAATCGATACGCGATGATAAAAGATTGGTATATAGTATTATAATTTCAGAGCCATTTAACAAAAGTGTATATTTTTAATCAAAGCATGCGTAATGTTGACTCTGTGGACAAATTCCTAACCGTAAACTTTTGTACCATAACCATAATCTGTCTGTAACCTAACTGCGACTTAACATTACCCTACCGTAACTTAAATATAACATAAATGTAACCTAGCCGTCACTTTGAAATATCAATATAGAAGCATCATTTAAGATTTTGCTTGAAAAGTTAGCATTCTTTCGTTAATGTCTTAAAATCGTCTGCACTCTGAAATCTAGATTTTAGACTAATATTTGTTATTTAAGTTTTCGCGCATGATTTTAAAAGAATGTTTTCATAAATATATTTTATATATTGATATAGAGTTATTAATATGTTGTTATATTAAAACCATATTTTCATCTACGTTATAAAGTATTAAAAAGTTCTGAAAAAAAAAGAAACCTTTTAGTAATACAATTTTTAGTTCAAATCAAATGTTTTCAATATTTTATTTTATTTTATTTTGACATTTAATTATTTCGAATTTATCAATTTCAATTATTTTAAAAGCAAACATTTTTTTAAAAATAAATAATATAATAGAAAAAAGACCATTTTAAAAAATTACTATTTCTTCATAAAATACGCTTCGGCTGTAATTCATTTCTTTCAATTCGTCTTATTAATACAAAATCACTTCCACATGCTTTTGTTTGGGACATTAAAATTTGAGCGATAAATGATTTAATATTGCAACCCTTTTTTCGGTTCACTTCACCACCACCTATCTTTTTCCGCCATGGTTTACAACCGCTGTGATAAAAAATCATCATTTAAACTGACAGTTTGCCAGTCTATGAATTTTAAAGGTCTATTCCCAGCTTTTTTAATTATTTATGCGAAAATTTTATGCAACCAACCAACCATAACTGAATGAAGAGAAAAAAAGAAGAAAAAAGGCGATTTTTTATGAGAGTGATCTTTGGAATTTAATTAATTACTCAGTTAATAAATAGAATTTCGAAATTCTGAAGCTCAGGTGCATCAGGAGAGATATTGGGCTACTCTCATAAAAATTTTGAGCTTCGTACGTCCCATAGATTTTGCTAGCCATCGCAGACACACACACACACACACACACGCAGACAGAGCGATTTGTTATTTTATTAGTATAGATGGCCATTAATAAAGTAAAAAGTATTCAATAAAACAAGTTTTTAAGAATAAATCATATGCACTGAAAAAAAGGCAATAAAAGCCATAAAAAATGGTTTTTTACAATAAAAGCTGGCCTGTCTAGCCTTTTTTAGAAAAGGCCAGCTTTTTTGCAGCCCAGAATATTGTGTCACTCAATCCTAATCAATTCCTACGAACGGTCATTCCATGGTAACTTACGTTACATTTTGAACTATTTTCAGTAATTTTAGTAATATAACACACACAAAAAATTATTCAGAATGTAAATTTGAGATGGTTTGCTAATTAAAATAATCAAAATCACAATTTAGACAAAAATTATCTAATTTTAATGTTATTTTTTAAGTTGTGGTAGTTTTATTTACTATGGTAACTACCATTATTGAAAAAAGAATGTAAGTTATCATATAAAGTGTAATTTTCATTATCATTTTTTAGGTAATTTTCATTTATATTGACCCTTAGATAGGTTTCACTGACAAATCATGCTAATTTTACATTTGAATATTTTTTAGAGTTATATTACTAAAATAATTGCAGTAAATTGTTCTATATGTAACATAAGTTACCATGGAATGACCGTGTAATGTAATATTCAATACAAACAAATGTTTATATTTTTATTTTCACAATGTGTACACAATCACAACTCAAAAATACATTTTAAAATAAATCTTACAAAATTACTCAGTTTACAAGTTTTTTTTTATTTATTTATTTTTTTTTTTATTTTAAGGCAATCAATTTTCTGACTAAGGAGAACAATCTAAAAATACCTATGGAGAGTTTTCATTGGTCAGAAAATAGATAGCTTTTAAAAAGAGAGGTAATTTTTCACAATACTTTTAACAGTGCACTCCTTCATTCTTAAAATAGTTAAGTCAGCTAGATGGAAGTTAAAATGACTCCAATTCAGGAGCAAGTCCTGTTTTTGTACCTGATGATATATCCAGAGTTTATTTGGGATTTCAACATTACGAAAAATCCCATATTCCAAGTAATATTTAGGATTGTTACACCGGGATTTGCAATAAAAAGCATCGTAAAGAACCAATAACAATTTAAAGATGAAGTGAACTGACATACGTTGAAAAAGTCACATGAATAAAAAGTAGAAGCACCAATAACAGATAACCATATGCAAATCACTGTGTGTAGAAAATTAATAAATAGTGTGGGAAGATTGTTTTGTCAATTAGTTGGTCATATGTGCCACTAAGATGACACTTAGAATAAAATAACAAGGTGAACTGATAAAGTTGTTTTTATATAAAAGGGGCAAAGCACCTGAAGTAGTGGGAGTTTATTTCTGAAATCATAAGTTACTTCAAGGCCCATGTTCTGTAAAAACTGTATGTGATTTTGTGAAAAAATTTGAAGAAATTGGATGCACATATGGTAGATGACCATCTGTTTCTGTTAATACTGCTGCAGATGTGCATAACAGTATTACTACAGATCTATTGCATACTGCAAAAACAAATGCATGCAATTTAGATGTACCTAAAACAATAGTCCTCAAGATTCTGCCCAGTGGTGCCAACTTTTGAAAAATACTATGTTGGCTCAAAAACATTTTTCTAAAATACTGCGACCAATTTGTTTGAAGGCAATGGTTGACAGATGGTTGAAAGATGAGAATTTTAAGTCAAGATATTCTGTTTTAATTAAGTTGCAATTTTGTTAAATTATATTCTTGTGTGTTTTTCCTTATAAAAACACTGATATTGTTGTAATGTAGGGGTGTACAAGCTTTCCAAGAGAAGGGCCACTTAAAAATACGTCTGGGTGGTCGAGGGCCACATCAATAACATGAAGAGAATTTGTTTTCGAAGGTGGATCATGTGGTCTATAATCGGATAAAAAATATGTTTTCAAAGGAATTGGGGGGATACCCTTTTAGGTTCGCTTAACCAGACAAAATATCCAATTCACTTGGATATATCAGCAGTTTTTATGTTTGTATATATAACAGATATAGCAAGGTTTATTCTCACGGTGTAATACTATTTCCTTGACTTTATTCAGGAGTGAAAATTTTGTTTTATTAAAAGTGCTAAAAAACAAAGTTAAGTGGCTGGTGCCGAAAAAAATGTGAACATTATGAACGAAGGAGAGGGAAGGGGCTGATCAACAAGATTTTTCTGTGCCGCATCTCTGAAATTCCGGATCAAACAAATTTGCAGCTATCAATGCATGATTGACCAAATTTGGGCTTTTTACAAAAGTGACTGACAAAATTTGATATTTTTATGAAAGTGATCGAGAAAATTCAATCTTTCCGTACCTGATCAATGTTATGTTTAATTAAAAATTTTCTAACTATTTTTCTTTATAATTATAAAGTAGAATAAATGCAAATATAATAAAGTAGAAAAATGTTTTATCCCCATTAGTTTTCCCAGAATTCTCCATAACCAATTAGCAGATATGTTTTTAAAAGATGTTTGTTTACTTAAAACATGCTATTTATTTTCAAAGTGCTTTTATAAATTTAATGAAGTTTCATAAACTGTTTTGAATAAAAGATTTAAAGTATAGCAGCTAAAGTTTCCTTAAGATAAATTATGCAATATGTTTATTAAAGCAAATGTAATTGTAAGTGTTGCCTGCAACATGCAGTGGTGTGACAGGTGTTCAAATGTAAACAAATGATTGTTGCCACTGCTGGTTTAGAAACTCTGCAATGCTGGACTTGTAAATAATTAACTGTAGCTTTGACATGGTAAGTGGGTGTGTCCAGTTAAACTGGTTTTAGTTTTTGCATAATTTTTGTGTCTGACTGTAACAGTAATTAATCAAGTTGACTTTGACTGTTTTTATTTTTGATAGTATTTAAAGACCAAGCTGTTGGTGAGATAGTGTAGCACTAGCATGGCAGTTGTGATGGCAATGACATGGCAGCATTTGTGAAAGTAGTTTGCTTTTGCTAGAGATAGAAATGCTACAATATTTTTATGAATTTACTTTGTATTTGTGTGCCTTAAAGGTGGATATGAGCTGTGCTCTTTTTAGTTCACTTTTAACAAGTTTTTATGAAATAGTTTATATTATTAACATAGTTTAAATAAAGAAGTTTAGTTTGAAAACTTTGAATATTTTTCCTCTTGCCATGACTCACCAACATAGGAAGGATCCACGGCCTAACAATCAACAGAATTTGTGATTTTTACGATATCGATCGAGATAATTTGTTATTTTTATGAAACTGATTGACAAAATGCACATATTTTACAAAGTTTGCCAACAAAATTCATGATTTTTACAAAGCCAATTGACGAAATTTGCGATTTTTACGAAGCAGATTGATGAAATTTGCGATCTTTAGAAAGCTGATCGGCGAAATTCGTGATGTTTCTTCGCCTGATCGATAAAACTCATGATTTTTATGTGGCTGATCGAAAAAATTATCGATGTTTATGATGTCAAACGACAAAATTCGTGATTTTTTACGAAGCCATTGACAAAACTTGCGATTTTTACAAAGCCAATCGAGGAAATTTTCGATTTTTACGAATCTGATCGAGGAAATTAATGATTTTTACAAAGCCGATCAGCAAAATTCTCATTTTTTAAGAAAGCTAATTGATGAAATTAACAATTTTTCCATGCCTGATCAACAAAATTAGCGATTTTTACAAAGTCGATCGACGACATTCGCGTATTTTATTTAGCCGATTGGTGAAATTTGCACTTTTTTCTCACATGATCATTAAAATTGGCGATTTTTCTGAGGCTGATCGAAGAAATTATCAATTTTTAGGAAGCCCATGGATGAAATTTGCGATTTTTACAAAGCTGATCGGCGAAATTCTCAATTTTTTTCTGATAATCGACGAAATTTGCGATTTTTACCAAGCCAATCGAGGAAACTGACAAATTTGCCGCGCCTGATCACGAAAATTTGATAGGGAAATTACCTTAATGGTAATTCCCCATACAATGGAAATGAATAGATATGCAGAGTTTATACGCAAGTGGGTGTATAAGCTGAATTGTCTGCCCAGTAATAACTTGTCATTAAAAAAGTATTGAATGTCAAATGAATATATATTGAGAAACAGAAATTAAACAGTTTTCAATAACAAATAACAACCTTTATTAAAATCATAATTAAAATCAAAACAGACAAATATGAATGTAAAATCAATTGGTCAAAAAAATTAAATATTGATATAAGTTCTTATATTGAATTCAAAATAATATCATTCACTTTACATATAATGAACCAGAGCACCAGATGGAATAAAGAAAGAAGTTTATTTTTATATTGTAAAGGAAACACAGGGTTCATACAGAGTTCGGAAGAAAAAATCCAAGGAGTGCATAAAAAATCCAAGGAGTCCAAAACATTTCACGGACTTGCCACTTTGTTGTTATCTATGTGGCATGCACTTGCACAGCCCCAATTCCGTAGGGATTCTGCGAGTTATTCCCCGCGACAGAGGGGGGGGGGGGGGTATCCGAGATCTTTAGATTAAATCGGCGCTTTCCCACGATCTTCAGATGAAATCTGCGATTTATCTGTGATATTTTAGCAAAATCAGCGATTTTTCTGCAATATTTTGACGAAATCGGCATTTTTCCGAGTTTTATTTTTTATGAAATCTAAGTTTTTTCGACGATTTTTAGACAAAATTTGCATTTTTACATGATCTTTTCTCGAAAACGGAATTTTATCCTCACAATCTTTTGACGAAATCGGCATTTTTTCTGTGATATTTGATAAAATCGGAGGTTTTTTTTTTTTTTTTTTTTTTTTTTTTTTTTTTTTTTTTTTTTGTGATCTTTAGACAGAATATTTGTAAGCGATCTTTTATAGAAAACGGCATCCCCCCCCCCCCATCTTTTAACGAAGTTAGCGTTTTATCTGCAATATTTGGTGAAATTGCCATTTTAACCACGATCCGCACAGGAAATTTGTGTTTTTCAGCAATCTTTTGACAAAGTTCGTTGACAAAAACATTGACGAAATGTGTGCTTTTTCGACAATCCTTTCATGAAATTTGCATTCCTCCATGATTGTTTTTTCCGTGCGTAAAACCGTACAAGATGGCAACTAAGCGGAACTGATAACCCAATTTCAAATTTTCGGCAAAGGATGCCTTAAACTTTGGATATTTTCGGACGAGAATCACCCCTGAATTCACCGTTACCAGCAAAATTGAGCATGATGAATTGTATTATGAAGAAGAAATCAAAGTTATATACATCTAGCTGTGAAGGAGTTAAACAGTGTAATCACTTTTTGAAATTAGAAGCTTAGACGTGTGTCTGGATTATTCTTTTCAATTTTCTTTCCTTTAAAGCCATGAAAAATAAATCACTTTGGTTGCTATTAGTATGATCCCAACTAATCACTGCTGTGCTTCTGATGAATGATGTTCGTAAAGGGTTTACCGTGCGCTTTACAATCGTGTTTCTTTTTTTTTTTTTCTTCTTTTTTTCTCGGGAGCAACATCGCTTGCGTGCAATATGCATGCGAAGCGGTGCATGTGCAACCGCATAATACAATTTAAGGAGTTTCTAAGGTGTATTTTGTTTATCTAAGTAGTTCTAAGTACTACTTGGGAACGTTTTCATTTCTAAGTTTCTAAGGAGTCTAAGGAGTCTGTACGAACCCTGGAAACATTATATTTTTACTTTAAATGAAAAATAAAGTTTTTATGAAAAATATTTTATCTTTAAGTTCAATTCAAACTATAATTCCCAGCTCATCTTAAACATGTGCTTTCATAATAATTTTAATCACTGACGTTAAAAAAATAAATAGCAGAAACTTTAAATTTAATTCTTAAACATGCATCTCCCCTTCCTACTACTACAAAGTCAAGTCAACTTTTTTCTAATAATAAAGGCTCCTAAGGAACTCAAGCTGCCACTCAAGAGTGCCTTCCAAAAATGTCTCACCTGCCACATGAAACATTCTCCATTAATCTACCTCTGCCACAAGAAGATTTATATGGAGGGTGGAGCAAAAAAATAAACAATGAATCAGCTCAATTACAGCAACATCCCAATGGAGATCTCATGCATACCAGCTTCAGATCCTCCCAGGGAAAACGATTGTCCAAACAATCCTCAAGTCATTACTAGCTCGTCACATTCACCGGCTATCGTAATGCTTGTAAAACAAAATACCACTGCATTAAGCTTAAACTCATTGTCGATAAGTTGAAGTCGACAAGATTAATTCTAAATGAAATATAATAGACGGAGTCTAAATTAAAAAAGGTATGTATAAGAAGGAGAGATTAAAAGAGATATTGTTCTTAAAAGAATAAATAAAATAAAAGTAAAAACTCATCTGACATTTGCCATAGGTGGCCGGCACCTTGCTGTTTACGTTGAAATATCCATTTACACGTTATTTCAAATTGTCAGTTCCTTTCTTCCAGCAGCATATTCATCTTAAAACTATAACCCCATAAATTTATTTAACTGGACTTCATAATTTCATATTCACTTTAACAGAAAAACAGCTTTGCTGGCACAACTAATATTTCAGCTCCGGACTTCAAACATAACGACACTGTATGAGAGAAGGCGAACACTCACCGGCAAAACAACAGAGTTTAAATATCCCATCCTCCCTACTGACAACGCCCCCTCACGTGACATCCGCTGCCTGATTTAACGCCACTTCCGGTATCTTGAATGTTCCCGGGAAAGACGATCCAATAGCAGTCAGCCACAGGGAAACTATGTATGCTCATGGACATACATAGTTTACGCCACCTATTGCTAGGTCTGATAACTCTAGAAAAACATCGTAAGTATTCTATGAAGGATGGAAGATATTTGCCGGGAGAAACGAAAATGCCGATGCCGTAATGATGTAATTATTAACAAGTAGTGAAAGGTAAGTAAATGGAATATCAGTAGCTGTTACTTATGTTAAAGTACAAAAGAAAGATAATAGCTATTGTATTTATTATAAGTTGAAATTTAAACACAGGAAAAATAAAGATAAATGTTTAAATTGAAACTTTGTTTCCATTTTACTTTAATTATTTAAAAGCAAATAAAAAATAAATAGAATTTGTTTTTAATGTAACTTTACTTTAAATTATTGTAAATAAATATAGTAATAAATTAAATAGAAGAAAGGTTGAGTGGAATGACAAGAACTTAGGGAAAACACATCTATTTCCTATCAAAATTAGCAATTTTTATGAAGCTGATCGGCGAATTTATGATTTTTGAAAGCCGATTGACAAAATTTGCAATTTTTATAAAACTGATCAATGAAATTCGCAATTTTTTCGAGTCTGATCGAGAAAATTCACATTTTTGCACGTGAGCAGAAAAATTTGCAAATTTTACAAAGCTGATTGCCGAAATTTGTGATTTTTACGAAGCTGATGGACAAAATTTTTGTAATTTTTCCTCACATGATTGATAAAATTTGCAATTCACCCATACCAGATAAGCGAATTTTGCGTTTTTTACAAACCTTATTGATGAAATTAGCAATTTTTTTTAAAGCCAATTGACGAAATTCACAATTTTTACAAACCTAATCGACAAAATTCGCTTTTTTTTTTTTTTTTTTTTTTTTTTTTTTGATCGACAAAATTTTTCATTTTTCCGCACTGGATAGGCGAAATTCATGATTTTATTTGAACCTGATCAATGAAATTTGCAATTTTTCCGTGTGAAATCGATAAAATTTGCGATATTCCTGTTTCCTATTAAAAAATTTGTAATTTTCCGTAACCTGATCAATAAAACTCGCGATTTTTCTGCGCTCAATCAACGAAATTCGTGATTTTTAACTAATTTTGACGAAATCTGCATTTTTTACACGGCAAGATTAAATGAGCGATTTCTGACAGGAAATATGAGTATATTTCCCTCCTATTCTTGTTCCTCCATTCAACCACTCATGTATTCATCCTATTTCAATCCCTAATATTTATCATTAAAGTTTAAAACCATTTCTAAAATAAATTCTATTTTATTTTTCCATTTATTAAATATCTAAGTTTAAATAAATTAAAGTTTCAGTTTAAACATTCTTTTTATTTATTTCAATGTTTAAACATCAACTTAAAATAAAATAAATCTTTGCTTCATTACTTATTTATTGCGTGCTGTCAACTTCATAATGACTAGAGATATTCGAGTACAGCGTATTCCCTCAGCCTGCCTTGTCATCAAACGCCGATATTATCAAAGTTCAGACTGACAGATTACCGGGAGCATCGATAGATGGCGTAGCGTGTCTGCTATCTCCGACGCGTGTCTCTCCTTCACAGCAGAATACCATTGGTCCGTTTTCCCCGATCCTTCTAGAGATCGGATGTGACGTATGACCAGAAGGAGGAAGTCACGTGAGGGGGAGTTTCCCAAGACAGAAGCCTGAACTATTTATATTCCCGGTGGAACTTTCGCTTTTCAACTTTGACGGAGGCTAGTGTTGACGTGTTCGGAGTATGTCTTTTTAGTGGAAATGTCCTTTTAAAAAGTGCTAGTTGGAAACATGAAGCGATGAATATCCTTAAGGAAAGTAGATTATATTTTAAATATTTTTATTAAAAACTAAACTGGATTTTAATTGGAATTTGAGTCTTTCATTACGACCGCTACTATTCTGCCGTGGATTTGGACTTAGTCTCGGAGCTCGTATTAAGGGAGTGGAATCTTCTGAGCGAAATGTTTTGGCTGCGGAAATGAATACCATGTGAAAGAGTAAACATGGGAGGTCAGCCACCGGCAGTAAAGGTTCAGACAGGCCCTTTTTATGTTTTTCAAATTATTTAAAATAGTTTTTCAAAATGTTTTTAATCTCTCTTCTTTAAGGTCTTTTTCAGTTTAGTTTTAATCAAATGTATTCTAAATAAATCTGGCCAACTCATCCAGTTTTTAAGTGAATCTCTTTCTATGAATGTTGTTAGACGGTTCCAAAGGAACCGGGAAATATTTCTTTCCGTCTCGGCGTCACGATATCGATATAGGCAATAGTGGTCCGGGATCTAGGACATGGACGACCATGCCAGATACCTAGAGTTGTTTATTGGCGGTGACGCGTGAGATTCTTTTCTTTTTGCCTTTCTATCTTTCCTGAACCCGAAAGTCGGTAACCGCTGCGTGGTTCGTTTGGAAATTAACTTTCTAGATGGGAGGTTCACTTAGTCTTTCCTTTTTCTCCTTCCTCCAAACAGGTGTTGTGGCAGAACACTAGTTTAGGAATACACACTTAGTGGCAGGAAGTGTTGTATTAGGGAAATGCTAAAGTGGCAGTTTAGTGTTTCGAGGAGACCAGTAAAATAATAGAGTTGGCTTGACTAAGGTCTTTTTGATAAGTCTTTGGGAGAGAGATTTAACATGTAAAATTTAAATAAAATATTTAAATTTCTTTTTGGTCTTTAAAGTGGCGTCGGCATGTTGTAAATATGTTTGGTCAATATGATGAATTGGGATGGATTGGATAAGGTGTTTAAACAGTTTTTCAATTTAAATAGATATTACTTTTTGACAATTTAAATTATCATTTCATATATTTAAAGTAAATTAAACCTTAAGTTAAATAAGCTAAAAATACATTTACATACATTTTTATATAATTGAAATAGCTTTTTCTTTTTGGTGCTCTAGTTCATTAAATATTGATATAGAGTAAGCAATGGATGTCTGATTTACATTGTGAAGAACTTATGTCATATTTAAGAAATAGATTTTAAATATTATTTTTCTGTTTTACTTTTAATGTTACTTAATAAAGTTGTTATTTGTTTTTTAAATTTGCTTAGTCATTGTATTAATACACTTTTACATAAAAATCCTTTTTCATAGTTGGAATAAATTTGGTAGGGCTTTCTAATTCAGCTTTCGCTCCACTAGCGTGGAGACTCTGCAAACACTTTTTAACACGATAGTGACACCTATCTTTGGTGTTCACATCAATTTCTTTTCTCCTGATAAACTTACAAAACTCACGATTCTTTCAATGCCGATCAAGAAATTTTCAATTTTTCCGTGCATCATTGCAAATTAGCAATTTTTTTTAGAGTCTTATCAAAGAAATTCAGTTTTTTTTCAGGCAATAAACCAAGAAAACGTGATTTTTCCATAGCCAATGAGTTTCATTTGCAATTTTTTTGTGCATCATTAACAAATCTGACGATTTTTTCTTGCCCGATAGATGAAATGTGCAATTTTTCACATCCGATTGACAAAATTGATACAATTGAATGACTACATAACAGAGCTAATGACATTATCTAAACGCTAATTAGCAATTCTCTTTAACGTCACTCATTCCTATTTCCCATCATTCTCTTACAACTCTATGTCTAAAAATGCATTTTCGTCTTGTTTTCTGGTCTGGTGTTATGTTTGTTTCGACTTTTTTTTTTTTTACTGAATTTTATTTGGTCATTTTTCATTAGTGTATCAAATTTATGGTGCGCGTTATACACGAGATTTTAAGAAATCGCCATTTTTACTTGTAAAGTGGGGGTGCGCTTTATAAACGTGTGTGCCCTATACACAAGTAAATACGGTAATTTTTTTTTCGAGCCTCATAGGCAGAATTCTCGATTTTTTCATATCTGATGGACGAAATGAGTGATTTTTCTGCATTTGAACCAATGAAATTCGTGATTTTTCCATGCCCGATCTATGAAATTTGTGATTCTTAAGTGACTGATGAAATTTTGTACTTTCCTGCGGTAAATTGATGAAAATTTACGATATTTTTCTGTGAATTTTGCACCAAAATTGCAATTTTTTCCTGTTTTAAATTGACGAAGCTAGCAGGCCACAGGTTGTGCATCCCTATTGTAATGTCATATTATGATAAACATGGCTATAAAATGAATTAGCAGAAAGTTAAACATGGAGCAAAACAGTTCAGTCATTTGGGATTTACGGGTGTCAGTCGAAGAATTAAAACACATGGTCATTGGCAAATAAATTTTATTCTAAGGAGAAAAATAAATAATAAAATAAAAATGAAATAAATAACTAGAACAATGAAAATTGAGTACACTATGATTCAAAATTATTGGGTGGGCTGGGGCCCCACAGGCACATATAAGTTGATGTCACTGATACTGCCCATTGTTCTGCAGATGTTTATCTATCAATTCGAGTGCATTCGGAGGTTGCAACCTGGGGTTGGACAAACTCCAAGAACTGCGTTCACAGGGCTGATGAAAATTCTCACAACGTAATACTAAACCCTTAACACGAAGCTAAAGTTACTGCCACTGTGTGGTGCAACGTAGCATACACATTTTTTCTTGTCCATACTTCTTTAAAAAGGCCACTTCCATAGGTATGAAAATGTGCTTTATCACAAATGCTCAATATATAACAATGTTGCAAAATTATGTATTTCCAGAATTGCAGCAGCGAAATGTCATTAATGATATTGTATGGATGCAAGATGGCACGCCTTTACATACTGCCACATCTGTTCAACAAGTGATGGAAAAGCAGTTTGATGATAGAATCATCTCTCATACTTTCCAGTTTTGTGGCCACCACGATTCCCCGATGTCACTCCAATGGATTTCTGGCTCTAAAGTTACCTGAAATCCAAGGATGTAGTGGAGGGTACAGGGGGGTATATGCCGTATAACCTCTGTTTTTTTTTAAAAAGGAACACCATATACCCTCTGCTTTTCTTACGACTATACCACTGCTGAAATCAAAGGTGTACACATGAAATCCAAAAAATTTGTCAGAATTGAACGATGCCATAAATTGTGAAGTTGCGCAGATTTCTTCTGTGATGTTGTATTCAGCATTGTTGTCAACAATCTCACACATGCAATGCATTATTGTCTGTGAAGGTGGGCATGTTAAAAACTGCTAATTCAAATAAATGTTGTTTTTTTCCTCTCTTCTCTCTTGTGTTGGCCATTGGTCTTTCAGAAAGGTCTTTTTTGCAAATGTTTTATGCTGACAATTTTGATCATATGTGTATCATTTAAAATGCCATTTATGGTTTTACAATGTGCTGATGAATTTGTGCTTGGAAAAAAGATGCTGCCATTCAAAAAAATTTTCACTGTAACTGTAATTGTGAGAGTTCTATTGTTTTAAATTATCACAAACACATATTAAGCATATTTAAAATTTATTTTTGATTCATTCAGCAATTAGGCAGCTAGAAATTCATATATCGGGGAAGTTTTTTTTTATGACCACTCTATATTGACAAACAACTTAAATAAAGTTCATAAAAATGGGTACTTTTACTCAAAAGCTCCAGTACATTTTTCCTATGAACTGAAATACTGAAACAGCTTGAAATAAAAACCACTCAAGATTTTGAAAATCTTATTGTATTTATTTTAAATGATAATAAATAGCATATAAAAGTAATAAAATTTGTGTGACATAATTATCAGATGATAATTAAGCAGTTAAGAAAACATAACAAAACAATGAAAGATAAAGCAAGCTTACGTGCAAAGTATCGATTGGTCCTCTCGATCTGTAATATAATAAAAATGACTTTAATGTCATCGTTTATACATCAGAAAAGAAAATTGCTTTTAATTATTCAAATAGTCAATCAAGTAAGATCAAATAATTACTACATCACATTTACACAGCTTAAAAACTAATTTGATTTCATAATTATTATTACTAAAAAAATTTAAAATATACCTAGGTGAGTTAATGAAGTTGGTCATTAGTATGTAAATTTGCAAGGAAACAGGTGTACGCTTCTCCCCCCCCCCCCCCTCCACACACACACATTAATTCAGCAGCCAGTTAACTTTTAATTTTTTTTTTTTTTTTTAACTAAAAGAAAAGAAAAATATTAAATAATGCCACAAACCATGATATTTAATTTTCATTTCAAAGCATTGTTTCAATTTACCAAGCAAAAAATTATCTACCATCCGGCATCCTGATAACATAAAAGTATCACAATTTCTTTGCAATCATGGCAATTTTTATGTAATTTTATTCGAAAAAAAATATATCTATAGATATTTTTTTTTAATCAAAACGGAAATTATGCATATGAAAAGTGATAAAATCAGCTTGTAGTTGTTTATGACTGGACTAATATAATATAGGTAAAATTATGGTTATAGAACAATATTTGACGACTTTTCACCTGCACCTAGCTAATATTAAAGTGCAAAATTGATCTTCTGGCATATAAAAAGTGAAACGGTCAGCCCGGAACTGTTGATGACAGTCACACGACTTAGGCTTTTATTATATAGATAGATGGATAAATGAGGGGGAAAAAAGAATTTCTAAAGTATGAGTTTTGGCCACTTTCATTAATTATTCTGTTAGTTTATTAACCCAAACCCCTTCATTAAAAATAAGCAAGTTTCTTTATATTTCATCAAAATCATTTTTAAAAAAGAGTTATCTTTCTTAAACAATCAAAAATTTTGCAAAACCTATCTTCCTAAGTTATGGAAAATTTAAGAGAGTACTATACTAGAGCTGACTTATTGATCATGGAAATCTTAAAATTTAATGAAAGACAAAACTGGCAAACTTAACTTATTAAGTGGCAATGCTCATTCCAGAAGTTTCCAGCAGCATTGCAAGATTGGGGATTCTGTCCCCATTTGGGAAAAAATTTGAACCTTCAGGGGAATTTTTTTTTTTTTTGGGGGGGGGGGGCAGGTAGTTCTTGGGTAAAAGGTTGGGGACAATCAGCATTTTTTGAAAAAACTTGGGAAGTGTTTTTTTTACTATTTCATATTTACTTTCGGTCTTTAGAAACACCGAATCTGTCTCGAATTTGATTTGGGAAACAAAAATTAAATACTGAAATCAGAAGTATCAATCATCATTTTCTTGGTCATGCTCATAATTATAGGAGTTAACAACCTTTTCAGTAGAAGGGCCCCTTAAGCTGCTATTAGACTCACAGACTTTAGGCGAGACAAACTTTTCAGCGGATTTTAACTCCAACATTTTCCCGTTCAAAGGGGGACAAAGGTTTGCAATTGTCTTTGAAAAATTCGGAGGAAAAGCCGTAAAACCAGTTTCCACTCATGCCAGGCGTTAACATTTATCGCCTACTCGTATCAATAGCATATCTCTGATTCGTTGAAACGTTCGATGTTGGATGAAAAATCTAAGCTAGGCCAGATTTTTTTTTAACATGTGGAAAAAAGTCTGGGAGACATTGCAGTTTGCTATTACACTGGATGTTAAGAGGATGTTTCCTGAAAAGTTGGAGGAAATCGAGTGTTGGCTCAAAAGTCTTACTAAATGTTGGTGAATTTGATAGCGGCTTTACAAATATAAATATGTTTGGGTTGTTGTGGGCCACATCAATAACAGAGAAAGAATTTTATTTCAAGCAGGTGATCTGTGGCCTATAACCAGGTAAGATATATGGTTTCAGAGGGATGTGTCTATGTGTATGTGTGTCTGGGGGGGGGGGGGGGGGGATACCCCTTTAAGTTTACTTGCCCAGACAAAATATCCAATTCAGTTGGTAAGAATGCAGCGTTCGAAATCCTTGGTGGTCCGCTGGTTCGAGACCACCGATAATTCAATCGGACCACTAATTTAAAAATTTTAGTGGTCCGCAGGACCAGTGCCTTTTTTCAGGCCCTGGGAGAACTGTAACCGATCGCACATAAGATTTTTTTTTTAATCAGCGATGCCGCGGATGCGCTATAACGCGTAAATTACGCAAAAAATCGGCGATAAGGACGGAAAAAAAAAATAGCTCTTACGCATCCCACAAGAAGCGTAATTTTGTTAAAAGATCGTGAAAAAACGGCAAATTTCGTTAAAAAATTGCGAAATAACTACTAATTTCCGGCAAATTTTGTAGAACAATTCTCGAAAAAATGGCTAATTTCATTCCAAAACCCGAAAAAAAGGCAAATTTCTTCAAAAGATCGTGAAAAAACAGCAGATTTCGCCCAAAATAGCGATTAAATGGCAAATTTTGTCAAAAAAATCATGAAAAACGGCAGATTTTTTCAAAAAATTGCGAAAAAAGACATATTTCTTCAAAAAATCGTGAAAAAACGAAAAATTTTGTCCGAAAATCTTGATAAAGCGGCAAAATTTGTCAAAAAATCGCAAAAAGCGACAAATTTTGTTAAAAAAATCACTAAATAACGGCTGATTCCCGGCAAATATCGCGAAAAAATGGATAATTTCATCCTGAAATCCGAAAAAACGACAGATTTCTTTAAAAGATCGCGAAAAATCGGCAAATTTCGTCCAAAAATATCGCGCTAAACGGTATATTTCGTCAATAAATCCCGAAAAAACAAAAGATTTTGTCAAAATAAAGCAAAAAACAAAAATTTCGACAAAAAAGCACGAAAAAAAAATTAATAAGTGAAGCCGGGAGAGAATTTTTCTTTTTTAAAACTAATTTTCCTGCTTCAAAATTGTTGTTGCTGCTCCAAAAAACTTATTTTCCTGCTTCCCAATCTTTTTTTTTTTTTTTTTTTTTTTTTTTTTTCCCTCCAAATTTTTCTGAGTGAATGCGACTCCTGAAAGCACCATTTCATTAAGCATCTTTTGAGTATGTACTATTTACTCAACAAAAATATCCCTTTTTTCAGCAAAAATGTCTTTCAGTAAACCTGTCTTGTCCCATTTTAAAATGGGGCAGACAATAGTGATACTTGCTATCTTTTACACTCAAATAAGCATTATTTTATAATTAAATTTGTATCTTGAACATTTATTCTTTAAAAAGTACAGAAAATTTCTTTTAAATTAATATTGGTTTTAATTATTTATTATTATTAAAACAATTATTGCATTTTATTTTTCTTGTGGAAATGAACAAGTTCAATTTTTGCGTCGAAAAATATGACTTATTATTAGTGGGGACCCGCTTCTGTAGAAAAGGGACCCAAAATTTTTCAAGTCCAGCTGCATCACTGACACTAGCTACAATTCCATCACTCTGGCTAAAATCTGGAGAAAAATCGAAAAAAAATGTGCATTAAACTTTAGTCAGTTAAAATAAGTAATGGCAAATAAAATATCTAATTAATAATTTGTTAGTTTTTCTTTACGTACTGTTTATTTAATTTTTAGCAAGTTATAATTTTATATTTTATTATGCTGAAAATTTTGGATAAATGCAAAGTAAGATTGGTTTATTTTCCAGGGGGGGGGGGAGCACTCTAAGTGTTAAAATTATTTAATAGAATTTTATGTAGCGGACCAGTAAATTTTCATGCTTACTGGTCCTTGGGACCAGTGACTTTTTTTTAGGAATTCTAACGCTGGAATGTATCAACAGTTTTTACGTTTGCATATATAACAGATATACAGGGTTCATACGGAGTTCGGAAGAAAAAATCCAAGGAGTCCAAAAATTTTTAGGACTTGCCACTTATGTTGTTATCTATGGGGCATGCACTTGCACAGCCCCAGTTCTGCAGGGATTCTGCGAGTTACCCCCCTGCGGGAGGGAGGGGGGATATCTGCGATCTTCAGCCGAAATCAGCTATTTATCTGTAATATTTTAGCAAAATCGGCGATTTATTGCGATCTTTTGTCGAAATCGGCGGTTTTTCTGCGATCTTTAGACGAAATCGGCGTTTTTCAGTGTAATTTTTTTTTTTATGAAATCAACATTTTTTTCGACGATTTTTAGACAAAATTTGCCTTTTTACACGATCTTTTCTCGAAAACAGCATTTTATCTCTGCGATCTTTAGACGAAATCGGCGTTTTTCCCGTGATCTTTTGATGAAATCTTCGATTTTTTTTCAACGATCTTTTGACAAAATATTTGTAAGTGATCTTTTCTCAAAAACGGCGTTTTACCCCCACGATCTTTTGACGAAATCTGTGTTTTTCTCGATCTTTTGATGAAATCTGCGTTTTTTTCCGCGATCTTTTAACTAAATTAGCGTTTTATCTGCGATATTTGGGGAAATTGCCGTTTTAACCGCGATCCGCACAGGAAATTTGCGTTTTTCAGCGATCCTTTGACAAAGTTCGTTGACAAACAGCATTGACGAAATCGTCGTTTTCCCACGAAATATTGACGAAATGTGTGCTTTTCGGCGATCCTTTCACGAAATTTGCATTTCTCCGCGATTGTTTTTTCCGCGCGCAAAACCATACAAGTTGGCAACTATGCGGAACTGATAATCCAATTTCAAACTTTCGGAAGAGGTTGCCTTAAATTTTCGGACGAGAATCACCCCCTGAATCCACCGTTATCAGCAAAATTGAGCATGATGAATCATATTATGAACTAGTGAAAAATGCTCCAAGGAGCAGTGCAAAAGCAGAATATGATTTTAATTGAGCATTAAAAAGTAATGGACAAGTGCTTCTGTTAATTACTGAGCATGAGGAAGGATAAGGGATCCCTTCTTGGCTACAACTCACTTCAATGCCAACTTTGAAAAAATCATATTTGCGCTTTTTCCATATAAAAGAAATTTGCGGTTCTTTAGTAGAATTTTCCACCGTGCTTTAGATGTTAACCAGGGGTGTAGTCATAAAAATAACATAAGATATATGCTCTAAGCAGAGGGATATTCTAGAATGTGTATACTATAAGCTTTCTTGAAAAACAGAGGGTATATGGTGTTCTATTAAAAAGTCCAGAAGGTGTGCGGCGTATAGCCTGTACTACATCTCTGATGTTAACTGCACTGTTCACTCTGCACTATACTACAAATCAATTTCCTGTGCAATTATACACTTAGGGTATGCTTGGTGGCAGTGCATGAATGTGATACCTGCAGGAACTAGGTATCTGGCATTATGTCGCCTTCCTTTACATTTATGTCTAATTAAGCTGCATCTTTAATGGTTACGTCTTTACACTATACATTTTTATAGTAACTGCGACTGATTTGTTTTCACGAAAAAAGCGCAAATATGATTTTTTCAAAGTTGGCATTGAAGTGAGTTGTAGCCAAGAAGGGATCCCTTATCCTTCCTCATGCTCAGTAATTAACAGAAGCACTTGTCCATTACTTTTTAATGCTCAATTAAAATCATATTCTGCTTTTGCACTGCTCCTTGGAGCATTTTTCACTAGTCCTTCTATTTTTCCATATTCCATAGGGATACTGCACAACTTGTTTTGTATTTTATATATAGAAAACAAAATCTTATTTGTATTGAAATTAAAAAAGGCTACATACTCTAATACTCTGGTGTTACAAATTAAAAAAAAATTTTAAACAGGTTTTTCTAAACCAAAATTCTACGGTGGTTTTCAAAAAAAAAAAAAAATCAGTTTTTTACTAAAGTGAATAAAATAATAAATTCTTTCAAAGAATAGATTTTTCATTCAAATATCCATTATTTTTGCCAAAAACAGGAACTTTTTTTATGCAAGAGTAAAGTTTGATACAAAAACCATGCTTCTTTGTTTTCTTAATCCGTATTTATTACGGACTTATTAAAAACGTACTCCACCGCTTTTATAGGAAACGATTGCTTTACTGTGTTATGGAGCATTCTCATTGGCCATAAAGAGACATTCTATAAAAGCTGTGGAGTGACTCTGCAACAAATGGGTCAAATTTTTAACAGTGCACTGTTAAAAATCTGCTGCATTTTGCTGCAACGTCCTCCACCACTTGTATATATCTCTATTCCAACCAATGAGAAAGCGCCATTTCACGGCCAAGTAACCGTTTTCTATACAAGCAGGGGAGTGCGTTGCAGCAAAATGCAGCAGATTTTTAACAGTGTGCATATCCTTGGCGCTATAGTTTACAGGAGCGGTACATTGTTCAAAATTTGAAACTTTTGCTGCATCGCCACTCCATCGCTTTGATAGAATAACTCTATTTTGATCGATGAGAATCCTCGATAATGCATTTAAGTAATCGTTTTCTACTTATCTACTATATCGTTTCCGTATATTTATTTTTTCAATCAGCACCAAGGTGCGCACTTTATTAGAAGACGCGCTCTATTAGAGGGCGCATTCTATTAGAATAAATACGGTATATACTTATAGTAAATACACTTTGTTAAAGTACAGGCCCCCAATATTTGACAGGTATGCCAGGCATTTTTGCCATTGATGCCATTGTGCTAAAAACAAAATATAAATAAATGAAAAAAATGGATAAAATATAAATTTGGTATGGTGCAAAAAATTGCCTAATTTAAAATTAAAAATCAAATTTAACAGCCACCAGGGCTAGACACCGTGCATAATTATTCAGTAAATGATTCATTAACACTAGAACGCCCGGAAATTCTACTCAAGTTTGAAAATAATATTTCTCACCAGAATTTTTATTCAAAATTATTTAATTGATTTATTTAACGTAAATTTGCGTGGATTAGATTTAAATTATTTCAAGAAAATTTTTCTGGTTCGAATTGAAATTTAGTTACATGATTGGAGTCGAATCGACTCCATCCGGGCGTTCTAGTGTTAAAAAATGACAAAAATCAGCATGTCAAAAATTTCAAAAAAATTCATAATTCGTTAAAAAATTAAGTTAAAAATAAAAGAAAAAAAAGCATTCTGTATTTTTTTATGCTTAATCGAATGGTGTAACTGGTTTTTCTCTCCGATGATCACAAGTACCTTAGATTGATGACTGCCATTCTTTTATTTCATCTTGTAAAAAAACTGTTTAACGTAAAGCTATGAATTTTTGCAGGATTAATTAGCATCGCAAAATCTTTAAAATAAACTTTACCGCAACATTCTATCTGCAATAGAACGTTAGATATACCCATTTATGACCAAGTTTGGAAAATACGCAATTTCAGAAAAACCGCCCAGCGAAATAACGTTTTCTCGATGACTACCCCGGGAAAAAAAGTTTGTCTTTTGTTTAAAAAAAAAATTAAGTTTTTATCTTTAGTAGTTTTCGAGAAAAGTGCTGTGACACAAAATTTTTGTCCGATTTTCAGAATACTCTACAGTACACCTACAGTATGCCATAAAAAAAAATAATTTTTGTGCTATGTTGTGCTTCTTGGTCAGACGAACATTTAAAAAAAAAAATCATCAAAATTGGATAAGTATTTAGTTAGTTATTGCAAAAAGAAAAATTGAAAAATCCGTGTGCACCATCGCTCAATCATATTATTGTAGCGCGCTGCCGCGCGCACAATGAGAAGAAATCAAAGTTGTATATCTAGATGAAGGAATTAAGCAGTGTAATCACTTTTTGAAATTAGAGGCTGTCTGGATTATTCTTTTCACTTTCCCTTATCGCCGTGAAAAGTAAATCACTTTGGTGGCTATTAGTACGATTCCAACCAGTCACTGCTGTGCTTCTGATGAATGACGTGCATAAAGGGTTAACCGTGCACTTTACAATCGCGATTTTTTTTTTCTTTTTTCGGGAGCAATATCGCTCGCGTGCAAAACCGCAATACAATTTAAGGAGTTTCTAAGGAGTATTTTGTTTATCTAAGTAGTTCTAAGTACTACTTGGGAACGTTTTCATTTCTAAGTAATTTCTAAGGAGTCTGTACGAACCCTGGATATAGCAAAGAATTTTTTCTCACAGTTTCCCCCAGAGGGACCGTTCAAGTATTACGTAAGCATATTTTTAGTCATTTTGTACCCCCTCCCCCCCCCCCTTTGAAAGAAAATATAAGCAAATGCTAGCCCCCCCCCCCTTTGCTTATGTAAGATTTTATGAAAGTTTATACATCAATACTTCTTGATTTATAAAAAGTTACCAATCCTTTACATTATTAATCCTACACGTAATGCTAACGTAAGAATTGTCGTGACCCCCACCACCCCCTTGTCAGAAAAAATAAGCAGACTCTGGACCCTCCCCTCCCCCTTTAGTGCTTACGTAATACTTGAACGGTCCCAGAGGGTTTCAGGGGGGCGCTGCACCCGCTTCTGAACTTTAGTTAAAAAATAGCGCTCCTCTTGCTCTTCATCCAAAAACTAGCACCCCTTTTGTGGCTCATTAAAAAAAAATAATGCCCTTCTTGTCCCTCATTTAAAAAAAAACCTCGGCCCTTATTGCCACTGCGTCCGTACTGAACGCGTGATTCTAATTGTTTTCTCATTCATGCAATTAGGATCATGGGTTCATCAAGCTTGCATCGGGGTAAAGTCTTGATAGGTCAAGGTCGCGATACACAAATTGCCGGTCGATGACAAAATGCCTTCTAGTCCAAAAAGAACAAGCACCAATAAAATTGTATAAGAGAGGAAACATATATAAAAAAAATAATTTTGTTTTTCTAACCAAAAATGATTTTGTTCGGAAATTTCCAAAAATTCAAATCCCGGTTATCAATCAGAAAATTCAGGCATAAAAAGTATCGCGAATTTCAACAAATGGTTATCGGAAATTCTCATCAATCATTCACAGAAAAATAAATGGGAATTCCATCAAAGAATCGTAGGAAATAGCATAGTTCGTTAACGAATCGCGGGGAAAAGCTTACGAATCATGGCAAGAACAATTTCGACAAAGAACTGAGCAGAAAAGCATTAATTTCATCCAAATGTGGCAGACAAAAGCGTGAATTTTGTCAAAATACTGACGAGAAATGTAAATTCTGTCAAAGTATAGAGGAAAAAATAAGATTTTTGTCAAACAGTCACAGAAACGATGCAAATAAGAAACAGGAAAAAAAAAAAATTGAATTTCATCAAAGAGCCATCAAAAGAACACGAATTTTGCCAGAGTATCGCTTGTAAAATACGAATTATGTCAAAGGGAGCGGAAAAAACGTGAATTTTGTTAAATGATTGCCGCAAAAAGCAAATTTTGTTAAATGACTGCAGAAAAAATGCGATTTTTTTTTTTTTTTTTTTTTTTTTGAAAAGTATATTGAAGAAATGCGCATTTTATCACAGTACAGCAGACAAAATGCCCGAATTTCGACAAAATACCGCGGCAAAAATGTGAATTTCATCAAAGAGCCGGGGAAAAACGCGTTTTTTTTTTTCCTCTTTTCCACGATCTTTTGACACAATTTGCCTTTTTTTTTTGCAATTTTTTGACAAATATTTCGTTTAAATCATTTACGAAAAGGATTTTTTTTAAATTAATTTGTCAAAATTCATTATATTTTGTATCCGAATAAGCAATGACTTTTTTTAATTTTCGAAAATCACTGCCTTAATTTTTCTTAATTTTAAGAAAAATCTGACAGAATCTCAAAAGTAAGCAAAAAATTGAAATTTACAAAGGTTCTGAAATGGTACGACAGAGGTGGTGGATGGGAGGGGGAGATTCCATTCCACGCACAAACGATGTGCTTAAACAAAATTCGCCGCGTCTTTTTTTTTTTTTTTTTTTTTTTTTTTTAAATCTTAACAAAATTTGTCGGTTTTTTCGCGATCTTTTAGCGAAACTAGCCGTGTTTTCACCATCCTTCAGCGTAATTTGCCTTTTTCAATATTTTGACCAAATTTTTGGATTTTTTCTTGATTCTTTGACGAAATTTCCGTTTTTCCACGATTTTTGCGCAAATAATTGGCAAATTTCAAGATTTTCCCCTCAATCTAATAACAATTTTTCCTCGTGATAAATGAACGTATTTTGGGAATTTTCTCTTGCTACTAGAAAAAGAAACGGCTGCATCAAAAAAGGTAGTAAAGCCGCTATCAGATCCACCAACATTTAGTAAGACTTTTGAGCCAACACGCGATTTCCTCCAACTTTTCGGGAAATATCCTCCCAACGTCCAGTGTAATAGCAAACTGCAATGTCTCCCAGACTTTTTTCCACACGTTCAAAAAAATCTGGCCTAGCTCAGATTTTTCATCCAACATCGAACGTTTCAACGAATCAGAGATAAGCGATTGATACGAGTAGGCAATAAATGTTAACGCCTGGCACGAGTGGAAACTGGTTTTACAGCTTTTTCTCCGAATTTTTCAAAGACAAATGCAAACCTTTGTCCCCCTTTCAACGGGAAAATGTTGGAGTTAAAATCCGCTGAAAAGTTTGTCTCGTCTAAAGTCCGTGTGTCTAATAGCAGCTTAAGAATCTAGACACAATTCTATAAAAGTACCCTGAAGAATATAAAAATTCCCTTTCCACAACAGCAGCACATTTACCCTTTTTAAACCTGGGGAAACTCAAGACTTTCAAAAGGTGTAATAATATTTTTTACTTTCATTCAGAAGAGTAAATTTGTTTTATTAAAAATGCTGAGAATCAAACTTAAGTGGCTGGCACTGAAAAAATTGTGAGCTTTATGAACGGAGAGAGAAGGAGCCAATCAACGAGATTTTTCCGTACCTGATCAATGAAATTTTCGATTTTTTGTAACCAGATCAACGAAATTTGAAATTTTTGCACGCCTGATCGACCAAATTTGCGCTTTTTACAAAACTGATCAACAAAATTTGCAATTTTTACGAAGCATTAACAAAAAAATTCACGATCTTACCGCATCTGATCAACAAAATTCGCGATTCTTACAAAGCCAATCGACAAAATTCATGGGAAAAAATGTGAACTTAAGATTTTAATTATTTAAGATTATTGTGAGCTTCAAGAAAAATTAAGATTTTTATAAAAACAGTCCCAAATTTTGCCAAGCTTTTTGCTTATAGTTCTTAATGAAAAACAATGTTCTTTTCAGAAAATTTGAGAAACAACATTGTACATAACACCCCGTAAACAAAATTTAAAAATATTTATAATTTTATGAAAATTGAACAGGTTTATGAAATGAGGTGCGCATGCGTGAACTCAATCAAAGTATAATTTGCATAATGTGTTGGCTAAATGTACAGAGCAGCTTTTATGAAAGTCTCAAAAACATAGCTTGAAAATTCTAAAAATTATCGTCGATAGAATAAAATATAAATCCGTTATTCCCAAAATGAAGCAAAAAAGATGAGGAGCTGTATCCAAATATTGTAGTACTTGCAATATTGTGTAGACATTAATCAATGGAATATGGATACAGCCCCTCATCTTTTTGCTTCATTTTCGAAATAACGGATTTTGATCTTATTCTATCAACGATAATTTTCAGTTATTTTATTTAATTTTCAGTTGCAATCAGCTGAATTACTTTTCATGCGCCACTCAAATGCTGGCGATTCACCTTCAGCCGCATCCATATTCCTCTCAGTTATCAATCACAGCTGCCATTCAACGATTATTTGACCTCCAATGGTCGATTTGCGACGTCTTATATAGCGCGTTTAAAATAAGTACGCCAATTGGTGTAAAAAGAATAATTTGATTTTGGAATGAAATATTTTAAACTGCCATTAAAAATTATTTCGCAATCTTTAAGGGGGGGGGGGATCTAAAAATCATTGCATAGCCAATAAATCGTTCAAATTTTTTTTTTTTTTTTTTTTTTGCATTATATACTATATTACCGATTTTAAAATGAATTAAAAATGATTGTTAGGAAGTTTGTTTGTGCAAATAAAATGCTTGGAATCCATCCGAACAACATAAATCAGGTGATGGCACAAAGCCCAATTTGACGCGACTTAGAGGACACGTCATTGAACTGTTTACACACTTGTGCCACGCAAATACAAATCTAAGACTCGCTAATAAATACAATCTATGCTAAAATTAAGTTATTTACTATAAAAATAATTTCCTGAAAAGGTAAAACAAAAATAATGCAGAATGGAAACAACGGCAAACGGTCACTGTAATTTTAATTCTAATTAGTGTAAAAAAAAAAAAAGAAAGAAAAAAAAACGTTTTTTTTTTTAATTAAAAAAAAGTTTTACATTTAATTATCTCCGACCCACCCACCCCCTCTTTTCAGCGTTAAAATTCTGATTAGATAACAAGAGATTTATGTTTCCAGAACAATTAAACCACTAATTACTTACATAATCTACATTTTTACATATTAACTAATAAAATTTAATTAACAGTTATTACAAATATTATAAAAATTACAAATTAGCAGATTCATTAGTTAGTAGAATACAATAAACTTATCAACATTAATATTTTGTAATTATGTAAGACTATATAAAATACTAGTGATACTTACATTTATCAAAATAACTGCACTTAATATTAAATTGTTAACACTTTTAAAAATTAATTATTAAAAAAATAATTTTTAATTATGTATATTATAATGTACATATAATGTACATATTTATACTTTAATTACTAAAGTAATAATTTATATTTTAGCATTCATTTTAAAAGGACAAAATGCAAAAATATTAAATTCTTGCTTTGAAGCGCCATCACTTCGACAAATTAAATATATCTACGGATAGATTGCTTAACGGACTTTCATTTAAATACAATTTCGTTAAGAATATAGTGTTCTATATCGCTGTGCATGCGCAGTACACCTGCTATACGGTACCGTAGGCAGCGGTGACCCGTTTCGAGGTATGTTTGGTTCCAGAGTTGTGTAGAAATTAGAGATTTGTTTGAAAAGGAGGGGCCGTGGAATGCGTGCGCAGCACACCTGTTACACGGTGTCGCAGGCAGTGGGCATCGAAATCGCCCACCTGTGGACAGACAACTGCGGTTCGACGATGATTCGGTTAAAGATTTGCGTTGTGTTCGTTTTCACAATTTTCGACAAAATTCGCGTTTGTTTTCGCGATTATTTGACTAATTTTGCGATTCTTTGAGGATATTTACGTTTTCTAGCGATTCTTAGACGAAATTTGTGATTCCTTGACGATAGTTGCGTTTTTTTTTCGCGATTCTTTGACGATATTTGCGGGTTTTTTCACGATTTTTTACGATATTCGCGTTTTTTAGGCGATTCTTAGACTATTCTTGCGGTTTTTTCACGATTCTTTGACAATTTTTGTGTTCTGTTTGCGATTCTTTGACAGTATTTGCGTTTTTTTCGCGATATTAACAGAAATTTCTATTTTTCTTGCGGTTCATTGACGAAATTTGTATTTTTATGCCATCTATTGACGATATTTGCATTTTTTCCACGATCTTTTCTGGAATTTGGGGGAGAAGTGCGATTTTTTGACGAAATTCGCAGGAGTTTTTTTCATATTTAGTCGAAGAGTGATGAATAGCGAGCACTTATTTTTATCTTTACCCCCTCCCGCCCCTCTTTGTACGGCCCTGAAGGTTATATATGCACAACACCATACCAGTGGAAGGATGATGGAACGTGCCGCATGATACGAATCGACTTGGTTTAAAACTTAGAGGAAAAATACTGTATCTCACAGATGCATTTCCTTTATTTCTTTACAAATAAATCAGAAAATTTTCCCTGCACTGAAATTAACAACGCATCCCCCCCCCCCCCCGCAAAAACAACAACATATTTAGCTAGTATAAATAGTTTTTTAAACTTCCAATATCCGGCAGAGTTTTTCTTGATCGCACAAAAATTATGCTTTTCTGCACATCATGGACGGGACCTTAAATCACTATTTTGAAGTTTTTTAATCATAATACTTAAGTTGCAATTCATTTTTTTTTTCGAATATTAATTTTATAATTAGTAATCCAAAAATCTTATTCGGTGTGTCTTAATGCTTAAATTCGGTGCTGCCAGCGCCGCGCCGTGCGAAAGGTTGGGGGGGGGGGGGGCTGTCGCGAAAATTTAGGGGGCGCCAAATTTATACTACCAAATGTCATTTTTGATCTTTCACAAAAAAAAAGTTGGAGAGGGGCGCGCCAAATTGAAACTTTGTCCCGGGCACAGTTTTCTCTTCGCAAGCCCCAGAGTGCTGCCCTTGTAAAACAAAGTTTGGTCTAGTCTTGATTTGTAGATGGCCACCCATGCAAATTTGATATACACATTATATAAGTAGTCTTATTCCCTACAGTACAGTATGAGTAATTGTTTACTATTATAATGAGTTGCAGAGTTAGAAAGGAGTGTTTATCCCCCCCCCCCCCCCGACACTGAATACATTGCGATTGCTTGCTACTTAAGCAATAATCTGGCCAAAAATACAGTAACACTTGTAAATTAAAATCCTCATAGATAGTTCTTTCCAGCAGCCATCTTCACTCACTTGAAAACACTCGCTCTGTAATCTCAAATGAATGGGCAGGTTGTTTTCGAATTTCTCGTTTAAATCTGAATATTTTTAAACGACTCCCCCCCCCCCCTTCCTCTGTATAGAATACCTGTTGCGAAAGTAAAAGCACCTTAAAAAAATTACAACTGAAATCGAAAAAGTAAAAAATAGCCATATTTTAAAAAAATTAAAATTTAATCGAGAAATTCGAAAACAATCTGCCCATTGGTTTAACGTTACCGAGCGGGTCTATTCAAGTAAATCTTCTTAACAGCCTACACTAAGATCCTAAGATCCTACTAAGACCTAGTCACACGAAGATACTAATACGCTGATGTTAAATCTATGGGGTCGTTCTTTTGAAATTTAACATTTTAAAATGTTTTTGTTTTGAACAGGATAAGTGAGGACGATCTCTAATCGGGATATATCTATACATATACATTCTTTAATGAGAGTATTTTCTTTTTGGAATCGATTCTGAAAGTAAAATTAACTTAATAACGCTCTAAAAGGTTTAACATTAATTTGCGTATTTTTCAGGGACTAGTGCAGACTTTCAAAAAGTAAATTTTTATCCGTGCGTCCCGCAATAGACTTCTTTCTTTAAAAATTATATAAATAATAAAACAAGCACAATTTTAAAATTAACATAATTTCAACAATTAAATGATGACAAGAAATGACAAAAACTTTTTTTTCTCCCGTTACTGTTATTTGATTAAAATGATTCGCTAATGAACATTTTTAATCGACTACATCAATCAAATACACCACATTTTTAATTTCCATGTACACAATCACAAATTCTAATAAATTTCATTATTTTAAGTAAAGGGCCATAGATAAATGATGTCACGCTTGGACAGGGGGGGGGGGGGTAAGAAAAAGTGTGACATCATACATTTTGGTTAAAAAACATTAAAAGTCAGTAGATTAAATTATGAAATTTGTATTAATAAAGTAAAGATAAGATATAAATATGTATTGAATTCCATTTTAATTTCCAAAATACTACTATTTTCAATTTTTTTTTCACATTAATATTTTTTTTATTATTGCATGTTAATTATGTTTTTTGCTGTAAAGGTAAACCTTGGTCTTATATCATACAGAATAAGTTCACGAATCATTTTTATTGTTATGCTGACAAATGTCGTTAAATCACATAGTTAAAGTTAAAAAATAAAATTTTAAATATGATCTATAACATAGTGCTTTGTCGCTGAACTCTAAGTATATGTTTACCATATACTGTGACATGTGACAAGAGAATTGGAGGGGGCATGATGAAGTGTGACACTTTGTGACAAAGGAGGGAGGGGCGGGGGGGGTCAAAAATACTGGAAAAATGTGCGACATCATTTATGGATGGCCCCTAAGAAAATTCTGAAACATTACTATCAGCTTACAAAGCGATTCTTTATTGCTTCTTTCATTGGACGTTAAAAAAGAACCAAAAACTGTTGTTCAAACTAAAGAACAACAAATTAAACATATTTTTCAACCTGCAACTGTTATAATATATAAAAGATATCTGCTTTCAGTGTGTAAACTTTCTTTATCAACGGAGTTACTTGTTCAGGTGACAATGCTCAAATGTTACCTGAGAATAATGAATTAATTGAAACAACCCAATCGGCGACTTAATTACTAAGAATTAACTGATTGTTTGTATTATGAGTCAGTCGAACGTATTACATTTCTAATTCTTCAAATTTTGCTCACGGCAAGTTGGGGGAAAAAAACAGGGCTGCCACTCCAAAAATTATTTGAAATAGTTGCTTTAATAGCCTTCAAAGCCAAAAATAGTTTCACATCACGACTGAATTTAATTGCAAAATAGTTGCATATATAACGTACAATGGTTCAAAGTAGTACGTACACTTGCTTTGTTTTTTACACATTTAATTCATCTATAATAATAAAAAGACTAGTTTGTGAGTGCGTCAGCGCTGTTCTGAAGAGACCGCTGCACGTAGATATAGAGTTATTTGGAGGGAAGGTACCTCTGTATAAGAAGTTTTGCACCTCAAAGGCTGATTTTCGATTTTTTGATTAGATTTTTTTATTTAATTTTTTAAGTCGATTTTTAGCGTTCTTTTTTTTGTCCCGAGGAGATTTTTCCACATTATTGAAAGGGACGTTTCTTCCTTTTAACCCGACATAGTAAATTTAGTTCTCCTTTTAATAAAGTCTATTTGTAATTTGTGCAGCGATTTTTAAATTAAAAAAAAATTAATGCGATTTTTAGTATTTTTTCGCATTTTGCGGCTATTTTTTGACATAAAGAAAATTGTTTCAAACATTAGGCCTAATTTACTAAATATTGTCTGTTACGATTTTTGAATTTCATCGGTTTTTAATGCGATTTTCGAAGTAATTTTTAACTACTTTTCGAGTTTTTAAAATCCATTTGTTTTCATTTTTATCAATATTATACGGTTTTTTCTATGCAACATGGTATTATCTATTTTTAAATTGCATATAAAACAGGCGAAAAAAAAAAAAAAATTATGAATCAGCAATAAAGGAATCATTTACAATATTCACAGTAATCTTCTTCCTATAATAATAAAGAAGTTTTCGAGTATCTCAGCGCTGTTCTGAAGAGACCGCTGCACGTAGACGTAGAGTTACAAAATTTGGAGGGAAGGTACCTCTGTATATGAAGTTTTGCACCTCGAAGACCGATTTGCGATTTTTTGATTAGATTTTTTTAAATTTAATTTTTAGTCAATTTTTTGCGTTCTTTTTACGTTTTGTGGCGATTTTTCCACATTAGTTAAAAGGAATACGGTTTCACTCTTAACTCGATAAGCAAATTTAGTTCTCTTTTCAATAAAGTTTATTCGGAATTAGTGCGGCAATTTTTGTATTTTTCATGAATTTTTTAATGCGATTTTTAATACTTTTTCGCATTTTACGGCTGTTTTTTTATGTCGATAAAAAGGAAAATTGTGTCAAACTTTTAGCCTAATTTACCAAATCTTGTCTGCTTCGATTTTTAATGAGATTTTCAGTTTTATTTTCAAAGTATTTTTTAACGATTTTTCGAGTTTTTGTGCTTTTAGAATCGATTTTTTTTTTTTCATTTTTGTCAATATTATAGATTTTTTTATGCATCATGGTTATCATAGACCCGGGCAACGCCGGAAGGATCAGCTTAAAAGATTCTAAAAAATAAATAAACGGAAAATTACACATGTTAGGTAATGAAAAGGATCAGGGAATGGACGCGATTATGAAATGGAAAAAATTGTTTTCTGAAAGGGGACAGTGGGAACTAAACCTCCTTAATCCTTCACACTTGTCAATGCCTTCTATGTATAAGGGACCGTTCAAGTATTACGTAAGCACTAAAGGGGGAGGGGAGGGTCCAGAGTCTCCTTATTTTTTCTGACAAGGGGGAGGTGGGGGTCACGACAATTCTTACGTAAGCATTACGTGCAGATTAATAATGTAAATGATTGGTAACTTTTTATAAATCAAGAAGTATTGATGTATAAACTGTCATAAAATCTTACGTAAGCAAAGGGGGGGGGGGGTCTAGCATTTGCTTATATTTTCATACAAAGGGGGGGGGGGTACAAAATGACTAAAAATATGCTTACATAATACTTGAACGGTCCCTAATGTACACTTAACTCCTCCGAGAATATGAGGAATTGGGTGAACATCAATTATTCATAAGATTATGAGGTTCTTATAACCGGGATCGAAATCTTATACCATAATGCGAGCAAAAATTGTGTGTGTAAATTTTATCTCAAAAACGGCTCTAACGATTTTCGCAAAAATTTGGATTTTACCATTTTCGGGCACGAGAAGACCATTGTGCTAGGTCACATGTTCGAGAAAATTCGATTATTGGGTCATAATGGGTCAGGATCAAGCTATTTATGTCTAGAGAACTGGATCGATTTCAAGGAAATTTTGTATCCAATTGTCTTTTGGCAAGAGAAAACTATTGGGCTGGGTCACATGTTCGAAAAATTTCGATTAGTGGGTCACTTTTGGGTTATTATGGGTCAAGCCCATTGACGTCTAATACCTGGACTAAGAAATGGCAACCTTTCTTGAATCCAGCATTACCTACCCACTAGCACGTGATGGTGGGTAGCAATGTGCGCCAAACCGGTTATTCTCCCTCCAAAAACTGTTGGAATTTCCGTACCCACCAGTAGCTTATATTTCGTCTGTGTTGATAGAGCTTCACGGTACACCGCCAAAAAATGTCACCCTTTTGGCGATAAAACCTCGATCATTCCAGCTTCAAGTATTTCGGAAGAGAACAAAGGGATCCGTTATCTAGTTGTTATTTCTGATCTATGGTCAAGCCATATTTATCTAAAAACGACTCTAACGATTTTGACCAAATTTTAAATTTTATCGTTTTGGATTACAAGAAGACCATTGGGTTAGATAACATGTTCGAGAAAATTCGGTTAGTGGGTCATTTTTGAGGTCATTGTGGGTCACGCTAATTTTATCTAGAAAATGGCTGGCACGATCTTGACTAAATTTTGTATTCTATAATTTTCGGACTCCAGAAAATCATTGGGTTAGGTCACATGTTCAAGAAAATTCGATTAATGGGTCATAAAGGGTGTTAATAAAGTTATTTATATTTAAAGAACGGCGTGATCGATTTTAATGAAATTTTGTATGTAACAGTTTTTTTGGCATAAGAAAACTGATGTACTAAGTCACATGTTTGAGAGATTTCAATTATAAGGATCATTTGTGGGTCATGATGGGTCATGTCAAGCTATACCTGAAGTACAGGTGGATCGATTTTAATTAAATTTTGTATACAACATTTTTTTGGCACGAGAAAATTATTGAGCTTGGTCACATGTCCGAAAAATCTCGATTAATGGGTCATTTTGGATCATAAAGTGTCTGGGTAAGCTATTTATATTTAAAGAACGACAGGATCGATTTTAACGAAATTTTGTATGTAACAATTTTAGACATGCGAAAACTAATGAACTATGTCACATATTCGGGAGATTTCGATTATAAGGGTAATTTGTGGGTCATGATGGGTCATACTAATTTTATGTAGAAAAGGCTCTTATCCTTTTGACTATACTTTGTATTATACCATTTTCAGGCAAGAGAAAACCATTGGGCTAGGATACATATTTGCGAAAATTCGATTAGTGGGTCATTTTGGGTCATAATGGGTTAGGGTCATTCCAAGTATACATAACAACGACTCAATTTTAGCTAAATTTTGTCATTAGTTTTTTGTCACGAGAAAACTGTTAGGCTGAGTCTCATGTTAATCAAAATTATATTAGTGGGTCATTTCGCTTACTGAATGCTGTCAAGTTAATTTTACCTAAGAAATTGCTTAAACGATTTTGATTCAATTTTATATTTTACTTTTTTTGATTACCTGAAGACCATTGAGCTAAGTCGCATGTTTGATCAAATTCGATTAGTGGGTCATTTTGAGTAATAGGGGTCAGGGTTACGAGAATATGGCAACAGCCAATAAGTTGACGATATTTAACAAAATTTTGGCATCATTTGGCCGGAAAATCGACTATTAAAATTATGAAAGCCAAAACTCGCAATTGGCGCCAAATGAAAAAATTTCTCAAAATTTAGCTATATCTGGCAAAAAAATATTGTCTTTCAGAATGTGAAGAAATTTTTTTTATACATTCTTAATATGATTTGAGATGCACGGTTAAACCAATTAGAGTAGAGCTAAAAAAGTGATTTGGATCGATATCCTTTTGTTGTAAATTTTAAAATAAAGTAAAATTTATGAACGTGTGCATACAAACAGTTTTCTTATATATTGTTTTTAAAAATAATACTATTATAAATAACATGTTTTACAGTAATAATACAAAGTGAATGATACAGTGATAATACTATATCCAGTTGAACACAGAGTTAATTTTAACCGAGCTGAGCTCGGTCAATCCTGCTAGTATAAATTAATTACCGAATAATTATGGCATTAACCCTACGTTAGGTGCGCGGGTGACATACCACTTATGAGAATTGAAAACTTGGCATTTTTTATCCACTTCCTCGGATTCTCCTCTTTCACATTCTTTTCGTCATAATTGTATTGTTCTTAAACAGTTGTAACTTTTAAATATAAACGTTGAATGTGTATTTTATTGCTTTAGAATGCTGTTTTATTATTACAGCAATTCTTTAACACCCGCGAGTTTTGATTATTCGCAAAGTAAAAAATAAAGAACATTTCAACATTCGCGAATGATTAACTTGGTTATTCGCTAATCTTTTTTTTACATACATTTTTTTTTATTTCTCTTTGTTTAACCAATTCCATAAACTATTTGATTATGGACAGCAGCATGCTACTGTATAGCCTATTTTAGAAAATATTTCAACCCTTACACTAAGGCAAAATATAGAGTCAAGAATTCCGAGAAACCAGAAACAGGATTTGAAGCTAAAAATAAAAAGTTCCTAATTTTTTATAAAATTCAAAATTTCTGAAAAAATTGTACGGGAAATTTTAAAACTACAATAACAACTTGCCCTTCACTAGACTGGACAGGGGTCTTAAATTTAATGGAGACCACATCTTTTCATTATATGGAATTTCATATGCGAAAGATCAATCGCATATCAATAACGTAAACTAGCAATTAAATTTTGCGCAATACGTTTAAAATTATTCAAATTTATCTACAGTGTATACTTTAAAAAGTTTAATAAATATATTGCATTTTAAGTTCTTTTGTCTATTTAAAAAAATCTTAAAACCTAAACCTTTTTATGCACAGAAAGCTAGTCTCCATATTCGCGATTTTGACATTCGCGTAGGTTTCCGCAAACTTTACATCCCTAGTGGAATTACGATTACTGTACTTTCTTGCAGCACATTGAAAATAGCTGACTTGTGTCCCCCGCGCAAGTAAATGCGTAACAAATATTAACGTGCCTAACGCAGGTTTAAAAGTATTTATTATGGGGGGAAAAAAAGAATGAAAATTTGCATTTTTCTATAAAATTATAAAGATTGGTTCAAGCCAGTGCTATCCTATATTTACGCCACTGATGATATCTAATGATATTTTTTGTTTTAATTAACAAAATACAGTGAAACCTCGGAATAAGGGACACCTATGGGACCGGAACTTTTGTCCCTTAAATAGAGGTGTCCCTTATTCGGAGTTTTTATCATTTTTTTTTAATTAATCGTCCTGAAGGATATGAAAATAACATTACATTAAAGGGGAAGTTTAAAATGTAATCAGAGTGTATAAAAATATGTTAATCAGACACAAAAGGTATAGAGAATTAATTAAAACTTTTAATTGATTACTAAATCATTAAATGATTTGTATTTTTATGCAAACTGTATGCATGCAAAAAGTTTAAAAACATTTAAAAGAATCATACTTTAAGTAATCAATCAAAAGTGATTTTTTTGCAAATTTCAAATTTTCACTATAAATTTTTCAATCTTATAGATTTTAGGTCTTCCTTATCAGCAATATTTACAAAAAAAAAAGGAAAAAATAAATAAATAAAAAAAAAACTTTATTCAACTGTTTTGTGTATTTTAAGGCAAAAAATTTCTCAACTACTCAGCTCAGTAAGCAGAAAACATTTTGACACATTTGCAAATTCCTTTTTTAACGGAAAGGTATAAAATTGGAGCTTCTGACTACGGAAGCGATTTGGAATCAAACTGTGTTTTTAAGTTTTGAATAAATTGCCTAGTTACAAGTGATTTTAATCATGTGACAGACATTTTTTCACACCTTCTTGAATACTTATTCTTCTTTTGCATATAAATTCGGTTCAAAACACTTATGTTGAAATTACTGCCTAAAAGATTTTTTTTTTTTTTTTTTCTTTGAAAAAACAGGAAAAAGAGTTCAATTACATAGATGACACTGAACAATAACGCCTGCAAGTTTCATGCATTTCTGAATAAAAATAAATTAAAACTTTTGTCATAAAATTTGCCCTTTTGGATTTGAGAATAGCCTTAAAGCATCTGTAAAGTTCTTTATTTCCCAGTTTTCTTTTATTCTTCACTTTCATAATTTTCATCATTACTTTCAATGGGGATAAAAGCACTGATGTCGAATCAAGATTGTGGGTAAATAAATGCTTGTCAATTGTGTCGTATGCCTTTGTTTCAACATAACTGTCTATCAGTTTAATAAATTCACAAAAATCTGTTTTTTCATTTTCATTTCAGACTACTTTATTATCTGAAATTCAAAAGCCAGTCCTTTTAATCTCATCTTCAAGTGTCCCTTAAATCGAGTGTCCCTTATTCAGAGGTAAATACATTACACGTCCTATACCAAGGGACTGGGACCGGAGGTTTTGTCCCTTAAATAGAGGTGTCCCTTATTCGGAGTGTCCCTTATTTGGAGGTTTCACTGTATTTACAGAAGTAAATACATTTTATTTAATTTCGATATAAGTTTACTGGTGAAATCACAAAAAATAATAATAATAATCAGCCACTTCCAGAATAACACTTTTGTAAACACATAAAAAACAGTTGTTTTAAGTTGCAATCAGTATAAATTTACAATCCCAAACCATTTATTCCAAAGAAACGATTAGCATCATTTTAAAAACAACCATAGAAAACAAGAAAGAATTATATCACCAAAGAGCTAAAAACTGCGCTTTTAAGTTTTTCCAGTTGGAACAATTTCTCAATCAGCCTTCAGACAGAGGTTAGTCAGCCTAACTAAGTAGGGCAACGACAGAAATAAATAAAAAGAAGGGATAAAAACTGAACATTTGCAAAGTGACAAACCGCATTTTCATTTATATTAATAATATAAACGATTTTTGTCTGTATGTGTGTTTGTGATGAAATGATTAGGAAAATTACCACTGCAAACTTATGGTTAGATGAATACAGTTACGAATGTACCAAAGACTCATCTTTTTCCTCATTTTTTCCAAAATATTAATTAAAAAGTTAATGAACAATCGCCGGGTACATTACAGCAAGTATGTCCAATTCGGGCGCACTGTTGATGTTGAACTACGAAGATTTTCTCTTTCAAGGGTTTTCTGTTATTTATTGCCTTAAAAAATAAAATTTAATTTTAGAAATTGCTTTCTTTAAAATTCATTACATAAATATTTGCATCAGAACTTTTTTTAAACATCTGAAATTAAAGTATATATCGTGAATAATAAAAATATTTATTCATTAAAAATTTAACCATGCATACTTGCATGGTTTGTAATTATTCTTTTATAAAATGTAATTAAGATGTGTGAAATTGAAAATAGATTTTCCCAAAGGATTTTGATCTGGAAAAGAAAAAAAAGTAAAAGACTTTCTACAATACTTAATATCAAATATTTCAGCACAAAAATTATACACAGGCTTCGGAAACATGCTTACAACTTATAAAAATTTTAAAGATTTCTGACAATAAGAATTATTTTGTTTTTAATATCAAATTATCCAGTGAAAAAAAGAGAGAGAGAGAGAAAGAGAAGAAAATATTTATTACAGGTCCTTAGGTTCGTTTGGGAGGATTTTTGTTTAAATAATAAATTCATTAAACACTGATTTTAGGAATATTTAGAGTTATATACCACATTGGCAGAAACATCGCGACACGGCGACATAGTCGCAGACAAAGAAAGTCTCTTGCAGACAATGTCTGCACTAATGAAATCAAACAAACAAAAAAAAGGTGTCCAGATATTTTTACCAACGGAAATTAAAGCAAGTTTCGGCAAAGGATCGCATAAAAAAACGATTTTCGTCAAACGATCGCGAAATAAACGCCTATTTCAAGAAAAGATCGTGAAATAAAAGTAAAAATCGTTAACGGATCATGACACAAACGCTATATATTTGCCTAAAGATAGCAGAAAAAACCCTGTAAATTTCGTCAAAACATCGCCAAAAACGGCAAATTTCGTCAAAAGATCGCGAAAAGATGACAAGTTTTATTAATTTTTTAAAACTTGTAGATAGCGTTTTATTAAAACTTATCGCGGAAAAAAAACAACAAATTTCGTAAATAAATCGTGAAAAATTGGCTAAAATTGCGAAAAAAAATGACTAATTTGCCCAAAATCGCGAAAAAAAAACCCCAACAAATTTCATCAAAAAATCGCAAAAAAAAGCACATTTTGTCAAAAGGACGCAATAATTAATTTTGTTGCGATAAAATTTATTTTTTCTTTCTTTGCTTTCTTCAAAAATTGATTTTCCTGTTCCATTTTGTTTTGTTTTTTTGCTACTCGGAAAACGATTTCTCCAGCTCCAAAATCAGTTTTTGACTGCCCCAGATTGAGTGAATGTAACCCCTGTATGTAGTGCATGTGATTGTGAAATGGAAAGGGGGGGGGGATGTGTACACAATTTGAAGGACGCCACCCTGGTCAAAATATTAGACAACCTGGGGCTAAATATGTGAAACATTTTGAAAAAAAAAAAAAATCTCAACTCCAAAAAAGCACGAATCAGCTCTGAAGCTTCCAAAGATTTTTAAAAGCATCTTTATTGTCTACTAGCTGTTCTGCCCGGCGTTGCCCTGGGTTCATCAAAAAATAGCAAGAATTGCGAAAAAACTTTTCAAATCATAATAAAAACCTCGAAAAATTTAAAAAATGCTGCACGAATTTCGTCTAAACTTCGTTGAAAAGAGATGGGCTAGAAAATTGAAGTTGGATTATTTTTACTAATGTGGAAAAATCTTACAAATCGCAAAAAACATTAAAAATCTCATAAAAATATAAAACAAAATTCAAAAATTGCGTTTCAAAATTCGAATAAACTTTGAAGAAAAGAGATCATAATTTAATAAATTCGGCCAAAAACTGAACCTCTAAAAAATCGAAGCGGGTCGCGAAGAAACGTAAACATCGCTTTAAAAATGGCAAAATTTTCAAAAATCACGGAACTCAAAATTTACTCTGCTTGGATAAATGTTTTGAATCTAATTAATTTGATAATGTAAAAAGCATTGAAATAGGAAAAAAAAAAAACTGCTAAAAAATCGCAATAAAAATCTTTAATCGCACAGGAGAAAATTTACTATATTAGCGAAGAAATTAAAAACCGAATTCCTTTTCCGTATCTGAAAAAAATCGCCGTGAACTCAAAAATTAAAAATTGCTATAGATAAAAATAAGAGAGCAAAACAATTACCGCAAAGGATAAAAGTTTGAAACCAAATTCTTATTAGTCTAGAAATTTAAAATCGAATTCCTTTAAAAAATGTTAAACAAGATGAATGTAGATTCTACCATTGCAGAATTCAGTTTCGCCTCCGATTAGAAAAAAAAAAAAAAAAAAAAAAAAAAAATAGATAGAAGTTTTTTAGAAGGGCGACCCCGTTTAGATTGCAATGAACTAACTTCATTTTTCTTGTGTTTATCAATATAATAGCAAACAGAACGGCGTGACATACCCAATTGATTAGCAATTTCTCTCTGAGACATTGGAATTGCGGAATAATAAAGAGATACAATTTGACGTGCTACTTCTTCATTGACTAGATTCATCAAAAACGGATTCTTTCTTTAGTTTAAACGCTTTTTTATAGACTCGGAGTAAAAAGAAATGCAATTTAACAATAAAACGAATGGAATCCCGTCGAATTCGACGAATGAAATGTTTAAAAGACCCGATCGATTTGGTTAAAAAAAAAAAAGCAAAAGTAATTACATTATTGAATCAATATATAATAAATATATTTACAAAGTAAATGTCAAATTTGCCAGTTACAATTTTGCATTCATATATTCGCACATCTACAGTTAAAATTGTAATATGAGTGCCGGCGAAATCCAGAAATTTTATTTTATATGCACTCACAGAAAAATAGCTTTATTTTTTTTTTTTTTTTTTTTTTTTTTTTTTTAAAGAAAAAATAATAATATCGGGTACTACTAGGTTATCCCATCGACCAAAAAATTATCGCCAAACTATAAGATTAAATGCCAATAATGGATGATCGTGAATGTCACATTCAATGACATTCAATACGATTCATGTGTTTAAAATGTCATTAAGTGATTTTTATTAATATTTTTATTAATATTCTACTAATTATTTATTTTTTCGTTATTTAAAATAAAAAATTTGTCAATATGTATAGTTTGGCTATTAATGTGGCGATTTGTATAATTTGGCGAAATTGGTCGACGGGATAACAGAGTAGTACCTAATATCGTTATGAGTAAAAATACAATGTTTTAAATAGTGACGTCATTTTTTCTTCAAATGTTCTTTAAAAGTTACTGTTTATGAAAAAGGTCTCCATAATAACATTGTAATTCCCTTTTATCTGGTTGCTGAATGACATAATTTTCCTGATTTGAAATTTCTCTTATTTTGATTTAGACATTAATTTTTATCATAAATTATTTTCTGTCATTTTATTTACATTATTAATATTATTTCTCAGTAAATATATATATTTTTTAACTCAATTAGTGCATAATTATACGCAATCATTTTAGAAAATAAATTTTTATAATCGAGAGAAAAGTTAAACTGTGTTGCCACCATTTTGAAGAAATGTCATGAAAAAGCTTTTAAAATTAAAAATAAAATATAAAAATGGAAATAAATTAAAAAATAATTAAAATGGTCACAACTACAAATAAATAGCTTTCATTTAAAAAAATAATTATCAAAATCGGTTGAATAGAAAATTCAGGGCTGATGACACGACATCTTTAGCTTGTCTGAAAAAAATAGCATCGGATGCTAAAAAAGACTGAGAAAGCCCAAAAATTGCATTGAAAATTGTAATGAAAGTCATAAAACATCAAAAAATCCCTAGGGTGAAAATTCACTGTTATAATATAAAATATTGTAATCAAGAAAAAAAAACATAGTAACCAAAAAGTTTGAAATCGAAATCGATTTCCGGAAAAAAAAAAAAATCGCCACGGAACTTGAAGAATGGCTAAAAATTACATTGAAAATTGCATTAAAAATAGCTAAATATTTGGAAGTCAATGCTTAAAAAAATAATAAGGCAGGACGGGGGGGGGGGGGGGGGGGGATGATCGAAATCATTCATAAATTACAAAATGTAGGCATAGAACGCCAAAATCATATTAAGAGATAAAACATTGCATTCGAAACATAACTACATTAAACAAAATGTTTGATATCAAAATTGGTTTCTGAATGGCAGAAAATCGACAAGGAACTTTAAAAAATGAATAAAAATCGTATCGAAAACTATATTAAAAATCGCTGAATATTTAGAAGTCATGGCTGTAAAAATTTAATATTCAGTCGAAAATATTGTAATCGGAAATCGTTCATGAATAAGGAAAAGTCAACACGGAACACATAAAATCCCCCCAAACTAACTAAAAATTACATTGAATATCGCATTAGAAACTGGCAAAATTCATGAAAGCGTGGAGAACAAATTGTACTATTTATGCTAAAAGTTAGAAACCGAAATTCTTTTACCGATGTCAACAACTGTCACAGAACTTGAAAAATCACTATAAAACAGATTAAAAATCAGTAAAATTCAAAAATCCGTACAAAATTTGCCATAGTAAGATAAACATTTATATTAAATTCCTGCGGACTTAATTTACCACAATGGGACAAAACATTGAAATCTGAACTCTTTCATTAGTTAAAAAATATCGACACAAAACTTGCTAAACATTTTATGAAAATACACAAAAAATCTCAATGATTGACGTCAAAATTTACTTCATTAAGCTACAAATTATTTAAAAATTTCTTTTCCAATTGTGAAAAAATCGCCGTGGACTCGAAAACATCTAAAAATTGTATTAAAAAATGCATTACAAATCGTTTCAAATTTAAAAATAGCGGGGTACAACATTTACATTAATAGAGTAAAATAGTGTAATCTGAATTATTTCTTAAATACGAATGAAAAACTCGGCGCAAAGCGTGAGAAATAATGAAAACATTGCTAAAAATTGCATTAAAAAATCACTGAATTTCAAAATTCGTAAATGAAGAGTAAATGTTTGAAATTAATTTCCTTTTCGAAATTTCAAAAAATAGCCGTAAGATTCAAAAAACCAATACAAAACCATTGAAAAGTTCATTAAAAATCGCTAAATGTAAATACATCCCGTGAATAAAAAAAAAAAAATATTCTAGTCGTGTAAAACGTAGCAACCATTCACTTTTACATGAATTACAAAAAAATCAACGCATAACACAAAATATATCAAAAATCACATTGAAAATCGACAAAATTTAAAAAAGGTAAATGGTGAAATTTATTATATTAGGCTAAAAGTTTGAAACCAAAATAATTTTTTTATTGTAAAAACACCACTGTGGTGGGGATTGAAAAAAACAGTACTAAATCGCATTAAAAAGTTCATTAAAAACGCATTGAAAAGTGCACTAAATATCGCTAGTTATTTTTTAAATCGCAGTAATAAGAATTTCATCAAACGGATAAAACATTCTAATCGGAAATCTGAACTATTTGATTATTTGATTATCCGGTTGACCAAGAAACTATCTGGGTCAAACCATAAGATTAAACTACAATAATGGCGGATCGTAAATTCCATATTCACTTGACATTAAACATGTTACATATGTTTGTTACGTCATCAAGTGGTTTTTACTTCTTATTTTTATATGTATTTGTATTAATGTTTTTCTAAATTATCTCTTCTTTCATTATTTAACATAAAAATTACATCTATTTGCATAATTTCGCTTGTTTCACGATTGATATAATTTGGCGAAATTAATCGACTGGATAATCACGTAGTAAAAGGAAATCCTTTATAGTTAATAAAAAATCGACACGGAACACAACAATTCTTGAAAAATCGCGTTAAAAATCTCTAAAATTAGATTAAAAGTTTGAAATCAATTTTTACTTCCGAATATTAAAAAATCACCATAAAACTCGAAAATTTTCTAAAAATTGCATTGAAAAATGCATTAAAAATCACTAATATTAAAAAATCACAGGGGTCAAAATTTACTCTAATAGGGTAAAACGTTATAATTGGAAATATCTCATGAATGACAAAAATCCGACATCAAATGCAAAAAATCTCGAAACATCGCATTAAAATTAGCTGAAATTCATAAATCTTAACAGCTAAAATTTAATACATCAGCCTGAAAGTTTTAAGCAAAATTCCTTTTACTAATGTCGAATAATAGCTGCAAAATTTACATTAAATAATTCTCTAAAAATCCAAACATCGTTGCACGAAATCCAAATAAATTATATTGAAAAGAGAACAAAATTCACTAATTTAGGTCGAAAGAATGAAACCGCTTTCCTTTTCGCTAATGTGGAAAAATCGCCTCGAAACCCACTAAAATTCGCATATGAATTAAATTTAAAAAAAAAAAACTGAAAATCGGCCTTCAAGGTGTAAAATTTCATACACAACTTCGTGCAGCGGTCTCTCCAGAGCATCGCCAGTATTTTAAAAATTTTAACATGCGTTATAAACTACCTTAAAGTGTAAAACAGATCTCCTTATTACATGTCCTAATTTTGTTCGCGCCCCTCCTTTCACGCACCCTGAAATGTATCACACCATTCTTTGTTTACATTTTTTATCATGTATTATAAACCATTTTAAAATAAATCACATTGTTATATTTCCAAATTTTAACAAAATCGCGTTCTGTTAGTTCCATTTTTCACCACCAGCTAGCGCACTCTATTCTTCAAAAACTTTATCAAAACGATACTCTGTTAAACAACCTATCAGGTGATATATTACTCGAGGGGGTAGCGGTCTTAAGCAAGAATTTGAGATATTTTATGAAATTGCTATTCGAAAATAGTGGTAACTAAATTTTGACATTTTAGGTAAATTTCGCAAAAAAATACTACTTATTGCATTCTTAACAGCTCAAGATTTTGATAGAACAACTATGAAAAAAATAGATGCTAAAAGCAAAAAATCTTGAAAAAGCGTTAAAAATCACATTGAAAATCGCATTAAAAATCGTTGAAATCTAAAATTCGTAACAAACACAAAATTTAGGGCTAAAAGTTTGAAACGGTTTTCTTTTTATCAATCTCAAAAAAAAGAATGAAAGAAAAAAGAAAGAAAGAAAAAAATGAAAAATGAGAAAAAACACTAAAAATCACATTAAAAATTCGTTAAAAATTCAAAAATCGCTGTACAAATTCCGAATAAACTTTGCTGAAAAGAGAAAAAAAAATTGCTATATTGGGTTAAAAGAATAAAACCGTATTTCTTTCACTAATGGGATAAAACTGCAAAAAAAAAAAAAACGATAAAAATCGCCTAAAAAAATATTTAAAAAAAAACTAATCAAAAAAATGAAAATCGAGCTTCGAGGTGCAAAACTACATGTATAAAAGTACGATCACTCCACATTTTGTAACTCTACGTACTGCAGATTCTTCAGAACAGCGCTGACACGCACACAATCTTGTCTCTTTATTATTATAGATTTTAAAAAATAGCGTTCCATTAGTTCCATTTTCCACCACCAGGTAGAGCACTCTATTCTTCAAAAACTTTATCAAAACCATACTCTGTTAAATAACTTATCAGGTGATATATAACTCGAGGGGGTGGCGGTCTTAAGCAAGAATTTAAGATATTTTATAAAATTGCGATTCGAAAATAGTGGTACCTAAATTTTTGACATTTTAGGTAGATTTCGCAAAAAAATACTATTTATTGCATTCTCAACAGCTCAAGATTTTCATAGAACAACTATGAAAAAAAATAGATGCTAAACGCAAAAATCTTTTAAAAACGTTAAAAATCGCATTGAAAATCGCATTGAAAATCGCATTAAAAATCGTTAAAATCTAAAAATCGTAACAAACACAAAATTTAGGGCATTAGGCTAAAAGTTTAAAACGATTTTCTTTTTATCAATCTCAAAAAATAGCCGCAAATCGAGAAAAAACACTAAAAATCTCATTAAAAATTCGTTAAAAATTCAAAAATCGCTGTACAAATTCCGAATAAACTTTGTTGAAAAGAGAAAACAAAATTGCTATTTTGGGTTAAAAGAATGAAACCGTATTCCTTTCACTAATGGGATAAAACCGCAAAGATAACGCTAAAAATCTCCTAAAAAATTATTTAAAAAAATCTAATCAAAAACTCGAAAATCGGGCTTCGAGGTGCAAAACTGCATCTAAAAAAGTACCTTCCCTCCAAATTTTGTAACTCTACGTGCAGCAGTCTCTTCAGAACAGCGCTGACAGACAAACATCCTTCTCTCTTTATTATTATAGAAGATAGAAGATGTAATATTCTGCTTATCCTTCACATTTTAGAAATACTACAAGTTAGATGGTGAAAAGTTACAAGTAAAATAAGAGTGCATCATGCTTACCATAATTTTAATAAAATGACAAAAGGGCGTGCTTGTTTAATTTATTACATATTTATTAAAATTACACGCAAAAATTAAAAAGTTTGTGGCAGACATCTACAAAACTTTCTGCCATTGGGTTATATAAGGGGCCTGGAATATGCCGGTGTTAGTTTAGGGGGAAAAAAAAAATTAGTTACAAGTCGGATATACCAATCCCAAAAGTTTCTTTTATCTCATACATGTTAATGTTTCAAAATTCGGCATTATCGGTGCCAAAATCAAGTGTTAATCTCGCAGATCCGTCGCCATGGGAGATTATCCCCCCCCCCCCCAATATATGTGAACTTGTGAAATTTGAGCTTAGTGTTGAGAAATACTTTATTTTAAAAGCATTTTCTTTTTTAAAGATAAAATAATAATAATAAAAAAAAATAATAAGAAAAATCATGCGTTCAGCATAGATTATGAAACACTTTCCGACACTTCCTGAAATCTTTAACAAAACTTTGTTATTTAGGGAAATAAGATGCTACTGTCCCTAGCCAAATATGTATTCCAATACTTTTGAACAGCCCTGTGTTTGATCCCCCGGTTGATATACAAATACTATACAATGGGAAGATTTAGTTTAACGAGAAAATGCCTAACCGGTTGAAATTTCTAATTCAGCACTTTATTCCAAAAGATGGAAAATACTTCAATACTTTTGTTCAGCCCTGTAATTTACCTAGTACCTATATAACACGCCAGTATTTTGTTAAAATTTAGTTCAAACAAACACACTCTTAAAATTTCTTAAATAACATTTCTAGAAATTATCATCTATGGGTGACCATGTAGCTAGTTCTTTGCGTGACCCTGTATATCATTTTATCTATATTCTCAAAGATTTCTTAGTAAATTGAAAGCAGTTCAATGTAAAAATGCATAATTAAAAACCACCTTTAAGTTAATTACGCTCATATTCAGTAATCTTTATGAACTCTTTTGTGTAACTTTGTATATCAATTATAACATTTAGATACACCATATAATTTGCAGAGTATTTAGTAGAGCATATCATAATTGAAAATGCATTTCAACCATCCATCAGCTATCATCGATAATATACGGGCCATTTTTAAATTTCGCTTACGTATGCTGTCCCAGAGTAAAAAAAAGAAAATTCAAATATAAATTAATATTTAAAGTTTGATTTCAGCTTTGCATTAGCTAAAGAAGATCATATTGATCATTTCTAACATTTAAAAAAAAAAAAAGAAAAAAAAAAAAAACAATAAAAATTTTTGATATATAAATCTTTGAAATAGTGTTCACTCTAGAAACAAAAAGGGCATGGTGCTATTCACTAAAAAGGGCACTACTGCAGCAGAAAAGGGCATTTTTGCAAGAAATTTTTTTTTATTGCTTTTAGAAGGGGAGAAAAAAAACCAGGAAAATACCTAATTTTTAAATCTGATAAATCAAGTAACATTAATTTCAAATGATTTTATGATACAAAAATGAAAAATACAATGAAATTAAAATATGATTGAATAGTTTCAAGTTCTTTTTCCTAAAGAAATGACAAAAAATATTTTGGGGCACACAAAATTAGAAATGCATAAAATTCAGAAATATTTTATTAAAAATATATCTGGGTAAAACTGGTGGTGCATTTTGCTACTTTTAGAAAGGGCAGTGTGCATTTTGTAAATTTGAAAGAGGGCAGGGTGCTGCGCACTTCATAAATGGCCTAGAATGAACACTATTTAAAATTTTGATTCTAAGCAAAAATGCCTGTCCTATTCCAAGTTTTATGTTTTTTATTTTAATTTGAGCTAACTTTTTTAAATAAAAAGGTTTAATTATTTTAAATATGAATTGTTAGTGTTCTATATTAATGAAAAAAATTATTACAAAAGATATTTTCTTTAAGAAATTAATAGAAATCTATTGTCCCTCACTTTATATCAAGTCTATTAACTGTGATTATTTTAATCAAAATAGGTTTCGAATTCTGCCTAAAGTTAGCAGCAAATGTTCGGCGATATAGTTAAACTATTCACGCAACTACTACTTGCCATTTTTTACTCTTCAATTATAAAGCAATGTAATAATGGCAAGAATAAACTTTTATCAAGGTTGGTATTTTTTTTCAATGTCAAGTCTGATACCGTAAATTTTAATATTAAAATAATGATTTTTGCACTTTTGTAAATAAATATTGTTTACTAAATAGTTTCAGAAGGTATGTGTATTATTATCTAAGTTAGAAATTATACAAACTAGTTCATTTCCAATAATTTTATTTGAAATGTCAAGTCCGTTACCATATTTGTAAGCGATGAAATGTAAGCTACTAAATAAGTTTACTAAACAGTTTTAGAAGGTATGTAAATTATTATCTAAGTTCGAAAATATACAGGCTAGTTCTTTTTTTTTTTTTTTTTTTTTTTTTTTTTAGTTTTATTTGAAATGTCAAGTCCGTTCCATGAAATGTAAGCGAATGGTGAAAACGGCCCATACAGTACTTCGGATAAAAATATAAGATTTGAAATATTTTGTGTGCCCCTGTAAATGCTGTGCACTTAATATTATGCGTTAAATATTAAGTATCAGTGGTGTATAATATCATTTTTATGATACTTGAAATCGTTTACCATTATTAAAATATGTCGCCAACATTTCCACCCTTTATTGTGTAATCGAATTCTTTTGAGTGGCCCTGTAAATGAATAATTATTATTTTGACTGCATAGTTTACAGATAAGTATTTTAGTGCACTTTGCGAATCCATGTAAATTTGAATAAGTTTGACAGGGTGTAAAACCTTTAAAATTCATTTTAAACGATTTTTTTTTTTTTCCATTGGCCGTAATGTATCGGAAAACTTTTGACTATCCCTGTAAATAAACTAATCATAGTAGAAACTTCATTTTCAATAGGGTTCGTGCTAGGGTAAACATGAATAACATATAAAAATTCATAGCAATACGAGAATATTTACGGAAGTTAGAGCGCGACCAGACGGCCAGACAAACCGAATGCATAAACACTTTTCAACTTTGTTGGAAATGTATATGTTTGCTGGTATATGTTTACTGGTATATTATATGTGAACTTGAGAAATTTGAGCTTAGAGTTGGGAAATTCTAGATTTTTGAGACATTTTCTTTTTATAAAATAACAGAAAAAAAAATAGAGAAAATTATTATTATTATTTCGGTTATTGCGTTGGTGAGATATATAGGTGAACTTGGAAAATTGTATTTTTGAGAAATTTTCTTTTTACAAAATAATTAGCGAAATTTTTATTGTTTTGGTGATTACGTTGCTGAGTATGATATATGTGAACTTGGGAAAACTGATCTTAGAGATAGGAAATTCTATTTTTAAAACATTTTCTTAGTTAGTAAAAAATAATTAAAAATAAAATAAAATAAAAATAAACATAAAAAAAAATTAGTAAAAAATAGCGAAATTTTTATCGTTTTTGTTAGAGGCGTACCGAGTACTCGGTAAATACTCGGTATTCGGCCTACTCGGCCAATTTGCCGAGTACTCGGTATTCGGCCAAATTTTGGCCGAGTACTCGGCCAATACCGAGTAGTTGTAAGAATTTCATTTTTTAAGCATATGAATTTATAACTGATCTGTTAAAAAGTTATTCGAATATCAATTTATAATATATGTAGCAATTCATAAAACTATTTACTCTGTATTTAACAATATGTCTGCAAAATACAAAAAAAGTTAAGAACAAAATCCCTAAAAAATTTTCACATTTATACAAATAAAAGTATTTTTTTATATATAGAAAACCGAAAAGACTTATTTTTGTTAAAGAAACTGAAAATATAATAAATGCAATAAAAAATTAATAATTAAATTTATTATATTTCAAATTATGGTGCAAAAACACCAAACGTTCTACATTATCAGTAGACAGGGCATTTCTTTTACTACTATAAATTTGGCTGGCCTCTATTATGTTCAGAATAAACAGTTGTTGAAGGTGCATATAAGAGTTTTTTGCAAGGTTGGACATAATCGAAAAAGTCTCCCCCTCACCATGCAAATGGAGTGTCAGTTTTACTTGTCTTAAGAAAGCCTGTATCACTTTTTGTACCAATTCTTCATGCGGTGATTTTAAACTAGTACTAGTGCCACAATCTTTTTGTTCATTCACAATTTCCTCAAAACATTGCCAGAAAATAGATGAACTTTTTGCTAGCATTTTCTCTTTTGATTCGTCGACATTAGCATTCTCATATTTCTTTTTTGTTTCTTTGGTGGATTTTCAAGTTTTCATCTAAAACTCATCAATTTTAGAGCTTGCTTTTTAAGGCAATCTTAATTTGCACATTTATAATTTTCATTGAAAAAGGTTAGTTTTTTACTGAGATATTTAAAAAAAAATAAATTTAAAATAACATAATACAATCTGTACACATGAAAAATGAAAAGAAACTGCAAAGACAATATATTTTTTTTAATCAAAAGAAAATAAGGTACAGACAGTTACAAAATAAATATGAAATGTTTGCATTATTCAATGAATTGTTACAGTAACAAATAAACATTTTTATTTTTGATAGACAGATTTCAGTGGTTGGAATAAATTGGAGGGTTAAAGAGTGTTTAAATTTTATATTAGTTAATAACTGTAGTTGTCATGTATCAATTCTCCTTTTTTATTAGTTTTGAACTGTCAAAAATTGTCTTTAAAAGGTGCACAAATAAATTTCAAATTTAATGAGTTTATTTATTTATACTATTATATGTATATTAGATATGTGTACACAGGTATATTTATATATATGTACACCTAAGCTCACAATATGCGCACATCAGTGTTTTTATTTTCTTATTATACAACTACTCGGTACTCGGCCGAGTAGTCAGTGGCCGAGTACTCGGTACTCGGCCAAAGTACTACTCGGTACACCACTAGTTTTTGTGATTACGTATTACGCTTCTGAGTGCTAAACATTAAACATGTTAAATTATCGCAAGAAATGCAAGTAAAAATCAGTTGCACTCAATCTAATATTGTGGTTTTCAATTCTTTAATAATATACACCTACTAGAGCTGAATTTCTGTATTTCTGTTTCTCAACAGCTGATTTTAATCCATCTCTTTCAATTTCCTATGAAAAACTTTGTACTCTTCTCCAAAATTTTACCATTCCTCCCTTCTTCGCCTAAAAGAAAATTCAGCTATTTTAATCCAAAGAGATTTCACCTTCTTTTGAAAAATGGAGGTCATTTGTAACACAGCAAAAGAGAACTTAGTCACTTGTTTTGAAACACAGCTGGCCCTGACCAAAAAAATTTGATGAGTTTTCACGAATTTCACTAATTTGTGAACTTATTTTGTGATTTTCAGACAATATTTACCCATTTACAGGATTTTTACAGGAAAAAATGTTTAACCGTTTGCTGGCCAAAAAAAAAGGGGGGGGGGGATTATGTGATAAATTGTGAATACAAGAAGTGGTTGATTTTGAAAAATGTATAATATTTTATTTTTGTTTGTATTTGGAAATATAGATCGGTCCTTTTAGTTTACATTTATACATGTTTATGAAATTTAAAATCAAAAGATAAATGTTGTACTTTAACACCTTAAAAATAGCTTAATATTCGGGGAAAAAAAAACATAAAAAAGTACTTTTTTTTTTTTTTCTTTTTAAGAGGCAGATTTTATGAGTCAGGCAGGTCATTATACAAGCCATTTTTGATTTTGCCGAAATTTTTTAATGGTTTCTTCTAATGATTTTAGAAGATATGTATTTTTGTCCCCCCCCCCCCCCCCAAAAAAAAAAAAAAAAAAAAAAATATCTGACCCACCAAAAAATTTTAAAGTGGGTCACGACCCAGTATTTTTTTTTCGAATCGACATCTTCCTGTATTCTATTATCTCAGTACATTGAGCATCAACCAAAGTTATTTTTGTGATTACAACATTACATTTAGTAGCTAAATTGAATTATTTTGTAAATTTCATTGCTGACCTTCAGTGACACCCGGCGTGGCTCGTCAAACTTTGTCGCGGAAAGTGAAAAAACGCCATATTTGGGACCCCATGCGCTGAGGGTCAGCCAGAGTTTTGGGGTTTAACTTGTGTAGTACACTACTCACTATTAACTGAAATAGCTCATTAGTTGCATGGCTCACCCCCAGCGCTGCCGAAAAATAGTCAATTTTGTATCGAATTAAACAAAAAATGGTCTTTTTGGTGACCTTGTATTTCAGTGCGCTGAGGGTCAAAGGGGAACTTGATAATTGTACTTTACAGTATGAAACCTACCCTTTAACAGACATATGACAGAACTTTGGCTAATGGCCATGCGAACACATATGGCTTACTTCAAACCATTGTCGAAATGGAAAATATGGTAACAAAACATACAATTAACTTATATATACTAGATTATGACTTATTCACTATATGTCACTTTTTTTACGCTCTTTTATCTTTTCAAGAAAGTGTTGGATTCGTGAAAAGTTTCGAAGTCTGGTTTTCGACTGATTAATATGTTTTAGAGATCGGAAAATCCGAAAAACATGTTTTTACAAAATGTCTGTCTCTGAGTCTGTCTGTCTGTGTGTATGTGACAAAAATTTTGAGGGAGCTCTATCTCAAGAACTAATGCACTTAAATTTCAAAAAACTTTAGATTCTGTGAGACTCTGATATAAACTAGACCTGGTTAGTTTTTGGTCATCTTAATGCTTTCCTATGTCAAATCAAATGAAAAGAAAATGGCTCTTTTGATTAATGGATTTAAATGATAAAAGATGGATATTGAAATTTCCAAATACGGATCTTAAATTTATCTTATTATTTTGAAATTTTGTCTAAGCATTTGTCAGATTTTTAAAAAATATTTCTGCTAATTTTGGGGATTTTTTATACATGAGTTCAAATAATATAAAACATTTTGTTTTAGAATTTTTTTCATTTAAAATGTACATATTTCATTATTTCTCTTTCTTTTATTTGTTGCACAGCAAAAACTGATCTTTTTAACGGTAATTCCGATGATTTTCAAATTTCCCTCCATTGAATGAAAATGGCGCGTTTGGTTAAAGTATTTAAACGTCAAATTATGGGTGTTAAAAGTTCCAACTAAGATTTTAAATTATTCCTATTCTTTTGAAATTTTGTCAATATATTTGTAAGATTTTTTTTTAATTAGATGTATAATTTTTCGTGGAATTTTAGAAATGTTTTTAATAATACAAAACAGTTTATTTGATCAATTTACATATTTGACATGACATATATTTCATTTTTTTTTCTCTTTTGTCTGTTGCATAACAATGAAAATAGCCGATAAAAAATAAAACATTTAAATAATTCTAATTGCGAAAACTTCAGAGGTTAAGTATAAATTACATTAATAACATATCTTTTTTAGAACATTCCAATATAGCTGAAAATTGCTTATGTATTTTATTTGTCTGTTCGTCTGTATGTCTATTTTTTCTAACTCGCGTAAATATAGTCCGATATATTTGAAATTGATATATATTATTGTGGTTTACTGTGGCATATTCTGTATTGAAAATGAAGTGTAGAGCATTTCCTGTTTATTTACAGGGTCACTCAGAAGAATTCCTTGCATTACGATCTACGGCGGAAAATCGTTTGCTGTGTGTTTTCATGATATCTTAAACATATTGAAATTGATACAAAAATCTTTAAGGTTTATTAAAAGTGTCATACAATAGATCATGGCGTGCAAATAACTTAACATTCATTTACAGGAACATGCAAAAGAATTTGGTTATAGAAGAAAGTGAGCAATAATTGAACTTATGAACAAAATAATAATAAAGTTTTGTCCAGTTTGTTATTTATCCTTAAAAATCTCAGTATAAAATGAAATTTAAGATGCATTCTAACCATTTGCAAAATCAATAGAAAATTACGAATGCAAATTTAATGAGTGCACGGAGGGTTTAGGGGGGCAGAGCCCCCCTTAAGAAATGTGCTTTATTACCTAAAAAAAAAATCATAACATGTAGTTCATAAAAGTTTTAGAATATCATTGCATAAAAGAATTATCAATTTAACGCATCAAATTTCTGAAACCTTGTACGTACTTCTAGGTGGGCTCATAATTACATAAATGCGTAGTACTCATATTCGTCGTCTGATCTGTACGTCTGCCTTTATATCATTCTGTCTGTCTACCGCAAAAATATATAAAAATAGTACCCAACCAAATGGTTTGAAATTTAAAATATATGATTGTTGGAAAAATTTGTGGAGTCATTTCTAATTTTATGAACATCGGATCGATAGTTTAATTACAGGGACAGTCAAAAGTATTCCGTTACATTACACCAATGGGGAAAATACCTTCAATTGCATCCATCTAGATATGAGAAACTAGCTGTTTCTGACTTACAAATTCAAGTGGAAATAAAGTTTGGTTTATGTACAAGACAAATCCAAAGACACTTTTATCACGCCGTCACACTATAAACTATAACATCTTAATAATCGCAGCAATTTGTCCTTATAGTCCAAGAGGCAACAGCACAAAAACCTGAACCTGAAGCATCAACGCACAAGGAAAACAAAATATTGAAGAGAGGAAATAGGAGAATCTAATGATCCATGTTTGCCAGAATTGAAGTGGTGCATGAACCAAAAATAATATCACATAGTGGTTGACTCGCAGGTTTATCATTGTGTTTGGCTTACAATCAAAGACATAAAAACATGGAGGACGGGGAGCAGGAAAACACAATCCTAATAATGACGAGTCAACCACTAGTGGTATTAATTTTTTGCTTATGCACCACTTCACTTCCGGCAGACATAGATCATTAGATTCCCCTATTTCTACTCTTCTATAAAATAAAGGGCCCCCCCCCCCCCCTTCTCTTGTGCTAAATACTTTAGGCCTTTGTGCTGTCTTCTATTGGACTATTATGGTGTTGCATCTAATTTAAGACTTTGTAGTGAACTAAAATTTTAAAAATGTATTTCAAATACTACTAATACTACCTAATGCTTTTAAAATGTGAAAGTGGATTTGGGGGAGGGGGGGGGGAGTTTATTAAACTAGACGATGTTATCATCAGGTGAGCTTCTCTGAAGACTAGAAGAATTAATGTTAATTGAAAAAAGGGTGTTTATTTTTTTTTTATTAAAACAAATCAATAATTGGAATTATGTTTTTAAGTATTCAGAATTTTCCTTTGGAAAGAAATTTTTTATGCGTAAGAATCATTACTATGATTTCACACATTGCGCATATTATTTTAGTTGAAGACTGGAACAATTTGATTAAAGTTGGAAAATTTTCGAAATCTTTATATCTATTTAAACTTTGGCAACAATTATAAGAGAAAACAACAACAAAAAATGAACTGATGATATTAAAATAAATATTTTAATTAAAATAATAGTCTTTTTCAAACTTTTATGATTTGTTGTGTGACAAGATGTATTCAGCGGTAAGTACAAAATTTGAACGCTCTTACTTGTACAGTTTTTGTGTACGGACTCTATGACAGACAGGGGACAGAGACGAATAGGGTTCGTCAGATGAACGAAACCCTGAAAAAGTTGGGAGGGAGACTATGCTCCTAGAAAAAATTGAATTTCAAGCCTTGCCTTATGGAGTTTAACATGAGGCTTCGATATGGTTTATAAACATGAGGCTTCGATAGACTATTCTGGGAGTGTTTTTTAGTTTATGCTTGATGAATGACTTATCTTTTTGTCGCTTTGTTTTATATAGGTATTCATGACTATATACTCAACAGTGAATGTTGATTAAGATCAGTTAAATGAGCGATTAGAACCACTTTGCATATTATTATTCACTGTACAAAAATGAAATTTTCTGCCAAGAAAATATTGAATCACTCACTAGTCAAATTATTAATATATCTGCATTTTTCGAAATTTTTCTAATCTTTGTAACCTTTTTCAGATGCAATAGCTTTATTACTCATATAGAACTTGAAAATTTTAGCAAATATACAATTACATTATTCGCCATCTGTGCATGCTCATGTTTCCATACGCAGAAAATAAGAATAAATGATTGTAATAGTGGGAATGAACAAGAATTTTTAAAAATTCATACTCTACAGTGGTTATTAAAAATATTAACGACCATAGAAACACGGCATAATTGTCTTCGTCTATTTGGTCTTAAAAAGAACTTAAAAACGGCAATAACTCTCAATTGGAGGGGCTGGCGTATGGAATACACCAATCTGTTCTTTCTGGCTGTAGATAACGGACTTGGAGAATATAAAAAATATTTTTTTTACATCTGTTCTTTATCTAATTTTCTTCCTTAATTTATTTTTAATACCGTTCCTGATCAGATTTATAAGGAAACTAGCAGGGGTGACCGAGCTCAGCTCGGTCAAAATTAACTTTGTGTTCAACTCGATATAGTATTATTACTATAAAACATGTTATTAATAATAGTATTATTTACAAAAACAATCAATAAGAAAACTATGTTTGTATGCACATGTTCATAAATTTTACTTTATTTTAAAATTTACAACGAAAGGACATCAATCCAAATCACTTTTTTAGCTCGACTCTGATTAGTTTAACTATGCATCTAGAAGACTATTAAGAATGTATAAGAAATTTCTTCACATTCTGAAAGACAATATTTTTTGCCAGATATAACCAAATTTGGACACATTCTTTCATTTGGCGCCAAATATGTGTTTTGGTTTCGTAACCTTAATAGTCGATTTTTCGGCCAAATTTCGCCAGTATTTTGTCAAATATCGCCAACTTATTGGTTTTTGCAATAGTCTCGTGATCCTGACCCTTATTACCCAAATGATCCACTAATCACATGTGATCAAAGATGTGACTTAGCTCAATGGTCTTCAGGTAATCAAAAACAGTAGAGCAGGGCTGTCCAACGCGGCGCCCGCGGGCGCCATTGCGCCCTTTGAAGGTTTCCTAGGCGCCCTTTTGGAGGTTTCCTGTTATTAAACATTTTAGAAGTAAAATTCCATTATTAAGAATGTTTTCTTTAAAATCATTATTATTAGTATTTTTTTTTTTTTTTTTTTTTTTTTTTTTTGAGATATTTTTAAAACGTGTGTTTGGCATGCTGTTTGCTTGCCATTGTACACTAAAAACTAGAAACATACTTTGAAAATTTAAGCATGCATACTTTTGCAATTTTTAGTTATTGTTTGTATAGTATAATTACGATAGTTAAATTCTTTAAAAGTTGGGAATAGTTCATTTTAATACTTAAAAAATAAGAGAAAAATAAACGTTTTCACCAGCCCCATTCCCCTTTGAGATACGTGTGCATGAAAGCTTATTCTTTTTCTTTTTACTGCTTTCACACTGGCCCATTTGTTGTTTTGTATGAAGGATAAAAGTTTAATTTTTCTTTCTAGACTTTTGAAACTTTTGAGGGTTTTTTTTCTTTATTTTATTTTAATTTTGCTTTAAGAATAATAAACAGTGCATAATGATTCCCATCTTTGAAAGCACTTCCAGACTATCCCTCTGAAGACACCCACGTGGTTTGGGCACTATCATGCTTATCTGTTTTTTGTACTTTTCATAAAACTAATCCATGTCTTCAAAATAAATCAAATCGCATCTATACATTCTAAAAGAAACAAAGCAATATCTCTGATTTTCATATTTATTTATTTGTTATTATTGTTATTACAGACACGATTAAAGTTTCTGGCACCTTACCCTACAAACATTTTTGAAATGGACTTCTCATAAATAAAAATGTATAATTTGAAATTCAATGCGTGTAACTTCAGAACTGCAGGGCAGGGCCGTAGCTAGAAGTGTACGATAGGGGGGGGGGGGGCTCAGGGGAATATAGGAGGGGCTCAAGGGAATGTAGAGGGGGCTCATATTTTTTTGTTCTCTTTCTAATGCAGAAAGATAAATTAGTGCATATTCACATTGTAGGTACTATGTTTCTCATTAAACTGTTGTAATTACTTCATTTTATGCTAAGAAAAGTATATGATGACGAAAATTTTGAATGTATAACTGGTGCAAAATTAAACATCCTGTTAGCTTCATATGTACCAATAGGATGAGGGGGTGTTGAAACACGTATTTTAGATACAATTTAGTAACTCTGCAAAACTGTGAAAGGGTCTCAAAACTAAATTAGATTTTTGAACAGAATTTCATTTGAATTTTCGGAACATTGAGTGACCTTGGAACTTTTTCCAGGGGGGGGGGGGCTCAAAATATTTTAGGGGGGGGGCTGAGTCGACCACATTGCCCCCTTAGCTACGGGCCTGCTGTAGGGGCTTTTGTTTACCGCTGTACGATTCCTTTTTTATTATGTTAAGACGTGCTTATATACTAATACAATTACCACATGTTTTTAGTCACATAAATAATGGCGCCCTTCATGGAGGGCCAAGAGTCAAGCTGCGCCCCTGGTTGCTGAAAGGTTGGACAGGCCTGCAGTAGAGTATAAAATGAATCAAAATCGTGTAAGCCATTTTTTAAGTAAAATTAGCTTGTCAGCATTCAGCAATGAAGCGATATGACCCACTAATATAATTTTGTTTAATATGCAACTCAGCCCAATAGTCTTCTCGTGACAAAAGACGTTTCGTTGCAAAATTCAGATAAAATTGATTGAGTGGTTGTTATACATAATTAGAATGACCCGAACCCATTAAGGCCTAAAACGACCCACTAATTGAATTGTTACGTGCATGTGTCCTATCTCAATGGTTTTCTTTTGCCCGAAAACGATACAATAGAAAATATACTCAAAATGGTGAGAACAATTTTCTAGATAAAATTAGTATGACCCACAAATGACCGTTATATCGAAATCTCTCGAATATGTGACTTAGTTCATTAATTTTTGCGTGCCGAAAAACGTTAAATACAAAATTTAGATAAGATCGATTGAGCCAATTTTTAGGTATAAATAGTTTGACCTTGACCCATTATGACCCAAAATGACTCATTAATCGAGTTTTCTCAAACATCTGACCTAAATCAATGATTTTCTTGTGTCCGAAAAAGATACAATATAAAATTTAGTCAAATTTGCGCGAGACATTGTCTAGATAAAATTAGAATAACCCAAATGTGACCCACTGATCGAAATTTCTCGGACATGTGACGTAGCCCAATGATTTTCTCGTGCCATAAATATGCTGTATACAAAATTTCGTTAAAATCGATTCACCCGTTTTTTAGATATAGCTTGACCATGACCCATCATGACCCACAAATGACCCTTATAATCGAAATCTCTCGAACAAGTGACTTAGTCCATTAGTTTTCTCGTTTCTAAAATTTGTTACACACAGAATTTCGTTAAAATTGATCCTGCCGTTCTTTAATTATACATAGCTTGACCCAGACCCTTTATGATCCAAAATGACCCATTAATCGAAATTTTTCGAACGTGTAACCTAGTCCAATTATTTTATCGTGCCAAAAAAATGTTGCATACAAAATTTCATTAAAATCGATCCACCTGTTCTTTAGATATAGTTTGACCATGACCCATTATGACCCATCATGACCCACAAATGACCCTCATAGTCGAAATCTCTCAAACATGTGATTTAGCCCATTAGTTTTCTCATATAAAAAAACTGTCACATACAAAATTTCGTTATAATCCATCACGCCGTTCTTTAAATATAAATAGCTTGACCCAGACTCTTAATGACCCAAAATGACCCATTAATCGAAATTTTTTGAACATGTAACCTAGTCCAATGATTTTATCGTGCCAAAAAAATGTTGCATACAAAATTTCGTTAAAATCGATCCACCTGTTCTTTAGATATAGGTTGACCATGACCCATTATGACCCATCATGACCCACAAATGACCCTCATAGTCGAAATCTCTCAAACATGTGATTTAGCCCATTAGTTTTCTCATGTCAAAAGACTGTTACATACAAAATTTCGTTATAATCCATCACGCCGTTCTTTAAATATAAATAGCTTGACCCAGGCTCTTAATGACCCAATATGACCCAGTGAAATTTTTTTTCGAACATGTAACCTAGCCCAATGTTTTTCTCGTGCCCGAAAACCATAGAATGCAATTTTTAGTCAAAATTGCGTGAGAAAATCGCTAGATAAAAATAGTATGACCCACAATGACCCCAAAATTGACCCACTTACCGAATTTTCTCGAACATGTTACCTAACCCAATGGTCTTCTTGTAATCCAAAACGATACAATATAAAATTTGGTCAAAATCGTTAGAGCCGTTTTTTAGATAAAAATGGCTTGACCCATAATGTCCCAAAAATGACCCACTAATCGAAATTTTTCGAACATGTGACCCAGCCCAATAGTTTTGTTGTGCCAAAAAACGATTGGATAGAAAATTTCCTTAAAATCGATCCAGCCGTTCTCTAGATATAAATAGCTTGATCTTGACCCATTATGACCCAAAACGACCCAATGATCGAATTTTCTCGAACATGTGACCTAGCCCAATGGTCTTCTCGTGCCCGAAAATGGTAAAATCGAAATTTTTACGAAAATCGTTAGAGCCGTTTTTGAGATAAAATTTACCCACCCACACACACACACACAATTTTTGCTCGCATTATAGTATAAGATATGTCTAAAAATTTGACGCAGAGGATATAAAAATGATCGGGCGTATTCCATAAGCCGCCCCTTCAAAATATACTATGTATGCAAGCCCCTTCCTCCAACTAAGGGTTAATAATTGAAACTGTTCATCTTTGTCTTTTATTGAAATGCAGATTTCATTGTTTATTTTTAAGCCCCCATTCATCCAAAATGCAAAAAAGTAAATCCTATAGTACAATAAAAAGCGAAGCAGCTAATATCGGAATACCTCTTAACAAGGCGCATCTGACAAGTCATTAAATCAAATCTTGAACTGTTAGCAGCTAAGTAGATTCGACTTTCTACGAGTAGGAGCGCTTAAGATAACAAGGAACACTACCTACTCCAGCGGTGTAATTCACTGCTCTTCTGGTAAAGCGGTTAATGCCGATGCTAATTCACTTCAGGAAGAATGACTCATTCCATTCTTTTCCGACGCGTCGACAAGAGGTACGGTACTACGCTCCGCTCTGACAGAAGGAAAGGCATTTTTAAATCGTTACGCGGGCAGTCATTTTTGGCTCTCTCTGAGATTGTGTGTGTGCATTGGGGGGAGACACTACCTCATGCCAAGAAGATTTTTTAAAAATATATGCATATTTGTACGGCGTTTTCCTTTTTTGTAAAAATCTTTTAAAAGTAACCCCTTTTTTTGAAATAACAAAACATTGGAGACAAGAAAAAATACTAAAATCTTCAAGATAAAAAACAAATAGTGCTGGGGAAGATTAAAATACAACTTTACTAATTCCACATTCCCTTTAAAAAATATCTACTTTCGGACTTCTCCAGCTTTTTTAATTTGACAAAATTTACTAAGTTAATTTTTGTGATATTGACCTGAAGCTTCTCAAATGATAAACAAAACTTTGGCATGAGAAATTAACTCAAAATCATCGTCTATTGAGAATTCAAATGATCAATTTGTATTAATTAGTGTGCTGGGAAATAGGATCATCAAATAAAATCGTGTTTCGAAACTTGATGTGTAAGTACGATTATGACCAGACTTGTATAAAACCAAAAACTTTCTGCGCACATAATAATGAGTCAAAAACTTTCTGCAAATTAATTTAATGTTAGGTGTAATTCGCGTTTTTTGGGCGATTCATGGTCGTAATTCGCTTTTTTTCGCGATTTATGAATGTAATTTGCGTTTTTTGAGCGATTTATGGACGTAATTTGCGTTTTTTATGCGACTCGTGAGCGTAATTCGCATTTGTTACGCGATTTATGGACGTAATTCGCTATTTTTATGCGATCCATAGATGTAATTCGCGTTTTTTATGCGATTTATGAAAGTAATTGGCATTTTTTTACACGATTCATGGGCGTAATTTGCTTTTTTATGACCGTAATTCGCAATTTTTACACGATTAATGGACGTAATTTGCGTTTTTAAAACGATTTGCGGACGTAATTTGCTTTTTTGTACGCGATTCATGGACGTAATTCACGTTTATTGTGCGATGCATGGATGTAATTTGCGATTTTTATGCGATTTATGAATATAATTTGCATTTTTTGAGCAATTTATGAACGTAATTCGCATTTTTCATGCGGTTCATGAACGTAATTCGCTTTTTTTCATGCGGTTCATGAACGTAATTCGCGTTTTTATACGAATCATGGACGTAATTCGCTAATTTTTTTGCGATTCATGGACGTAATTTACGTTTTTTGAGCTTTCTGTAGAAGAAATTCGCGTTTTTTGAGCGATTTATGGCCGTAATTCACGTTTTTTATGCGATTTATGAACGTAATTCGCATTTTTTTACACGACTCATGGACATAATTCGCATTTTTTGAGTGATTTATGGACTTAATTCGCGTCTTTTAAACGATTCATGGAAGTAATTCGCGTTTTTTGAGCGATTCATGGACGTATTTCACGTGTTTTACGCGATTCATGAATGTAATTCACGTTTTTTACGCGATTCATGGATGTAATTCACGTTATTTACGCGATTCATGCACGGGGTTCGTGTTGTTTATGAGACCCATGCACACAATTCGTATTTTTTACTCAGCTTTTGGACGAAATTCACGTTTTTTACGCGATTCTTTGTTGAAATTCGCGATTTTTTTCGAGGCTTTTTGATGACATTCGCGTTAACAGTAAATAATTCGTTCATAAAATTGAGGGAATATTTTTATTTTTTGGTACTAAAAAAAGTTATAAAACTAAAAATTGTTTCTTTCTTAAAATTTTCTGCAAACTTCATAAAATTTTCTGCGCACGGCGTGCGCGCGTGCGTCTATATTATGCGACTCTGATTATGACTTTTGGATATGTTGCAGATCTAACACACGGTGAATACTTTTGTGCAGCCCTGTATATGAAGTATAGCATTTATGTATAAAGAGTAATATGCAAAAAACTAATTAAATTTAAAAGTGCATACCGAATTTTAAAACGTATCCTCGATCAATTATTACGCAAAGACAGTACTGTAACCGATTTCTTTTGTGTGTCCCTGTAAATTAATAAAAAATGCTATGTTTTAAAATAATCGTGGTGAAATCCAATGATTTATATCAGTTTCTTTACATCTGAAATAGCATAGCGTTAACGTCATTAAAATACTCTCCAAACGATTTTTCCCCATATACCATAATGTAATCGAATTCTTTTGAGTGACCATTAATCGTACATAGCTCTATTATTCTATACCAAACATGCTTTGGCAATTCTAAATAAGCTTTATCAATTGCATGAAAATTCAAGTATATTTAAAGGAGTTAGAGCATGGAGAGACGGCCTGACAGACAGACAAACCGAATGCATACGCACTTTTCAACTTTGTTGGAAAATGCTAACATTTGCTGAAACTGAAAGTGGTCCATACTTCAATAACTTATTTTATTATTTTTAATTTAAAAAAATAGCAAGATCAGTTTACTTTTTGCGTTCTGATCTTGCCCAATTTGAAAAAAAGTTACTTTGCGTAAACTGAGTTTATAAGTGCTCCAAAACAGCGCTAACTTACAGGCGCGTTGTGCCAAATATTAAATATGTGAAAGAACTTCGAATTCGGCCAAATCGTTTCACGGCGATAATCTAAAAACCATAAAAAATAGAAAAATGTAAGGGAAAAAAAAATAGAAATCGATTTTTCTTTGACCGCAAAAAAACACCTTCCCTCTCGCCCTTAAAGACTTTCAGTTTTCCTTCACAGAAGAAAATATTTCTATTAAAAAAAAAAAAAAAAAGACAAATATTAGGGCATTAAACAACTATCGTTATTATAAGTAAAAATAAAAAAAAAATTTTAAATGGTGTACGTACCAAGACAATTTTTTTACAGCAAATGTGGCCGGGTGAAAGTCTTTATCTTATGCGTCATGAACCTACATAACAAAATTCTGATCGTGTTCGATATTAATTATGTATGATTGTTTTTCCTTGCAGGGTTGGTAAAAAACCTGGTTTTTTCGGGAAAAAAAAGAAAAAGAAAACGGTTTTTTTTTTTTTTTTTTTTTAAACCAGGTTTTTTTTTTTTTTTTTTTTTTTTTGTTGTTGTTGTTTAAACCGGGTTTTTTTTAAAACATCCTTTCTTATTACATATACATGCATATTTATTGATAAAAATAGACATTGTGGGATTATAAGTAGTGTAATTTCATTTTAAAATAATTTAAATAAAAAAATTACAGTTAAATTTATGTAGAAAATTGAAAAAAAAATCATATTTTAATTTAAACAGTATTTGCAAACAGTCTTATGATCAGCGAATAAACTACTCTACACAGTAAAACATTGATACTCTGAAAATCTTTATAAACAATCTTTTGATTATCTATCTATGTATCTATAATAATAAAGAGAGAAAGATGTTTGTCTGTCAGCGCTGTTCTGAAGAGACTGCTGCACGTAGAGTTACAAAATTTGGAGGGAAGGTACTTTTTTACATGTAGTTTTGCACCTCGAAGCCCGATTTTCGATTTTTTGTTTAGATTTTTTTAAATAATTTTTTTAGGCGATTTTTAGCGTTATTTTTGCGGTTTTATCCCATTAGTGAAAGGAATACGGTTTCATTCTCTTAACCCAAAATAGCATTTTTTTTTCTCTTTTCAACAAAGTTTATTCGGAATTTGTACAGCGATATTTGAATTTTTAACGAATTTTTAGTGTTTTTTCTCATTTTGCGGGTTGTTTTGAGATTGATAAAAAGAAAATTGTTTCAAACTTTTAGCCCTAAATTTTGTGTTTGTTACGAATTTTAGATTTTAACGATTTTAATGCGATTTTCAATGTGATTTTTAACGCTTTTTCAAGATTTTTTGCGTTTAGCATCTATTTTTTCATAGTTGTTCTATCAAAATCTTGAGCTGTTGAGAATGCAATAAGTAGTATTTTTTTTTTTTTTTTTTTTTTTTTTTTTGCGAAATTTACCTATAAATGTCAAAAATTTAGTTAACACTATTTTCGAATAGCAATTTCATAAAATATCTTAAATTCTTGCTTAAGACCGCTACACCCTCAAGTATTATATCGCCTGATAGGTTGTTTAACAGAGTATCGTTTTGATAAAGTTTTTGAAGAATAGAGTGCGCTAGCTCAATGTGATTTATTTTAAATTTTAAAATGGTTTATAATACATGATAAAAAATGTAAACAAAGAATGGTGTGATACATTTCAGGGTGCGTGAAAGGAGGGGCGCGAACAAAATTAGGAAATGTAATAAGGAGATCTGTTTTACACTTTAAGGTAGTTTATAACGCATGTTAAAATTTTTAAAGTACTGGCGATGCTCTGGAGAGACCGCTGCACGAAGTTATGTATGAAATTTTACACCTCGAAGGCTGATTTTCAGTTTTTTAAATTTAATTCATATGCGAATTTTAGTGGGTTTCGGTGCGATTTTTCCACATTAGCGAAAAGGAAAGCGGTTTCATTCTTTCGACCTAAATTAGTGAATTTTGTTCTCTTTTCAATATAATTTATTTGGATTTCGTGCAACGATGTTTGGATTTTTAGTGAATTATTTAATGTAAATTTTGCCGTTATTATTCGACATTAGTAAAAGGAATTTTGCTTAAAACTTTCAGGCTGATGTAATAAATTTTAGCTGTTAAGATTTATGAATTTCAGCTAATTTTAATGTGATTTTTCGAGATTTTTTGCGTTTGATGTCGGATTTTTGTCATTCATGAGATATTTCCAATTACAATGTTTAACCCTATTAGAGTAAATTTTGACCCCTGTGATTTTTTAATATTAGTGATTTTTAATGCACTTTTCAATGCAATTTTTAGAAATTTTTCGAGTTTTATGGTGATTTTTTGATATTCGGAAGTAAAAATTGATTTAAAACTTTTAATCTAATATAATTTTAGAAATTTTTAACGCGATTTTTCAAGAATTGTTGTGTTCCGTGTCGATTTTTTTATTATCTATGAAGGATTTCCTTTTACTACGTGATTATCCTATTGACCAATTTCGCCAAATTACACTGGTGTCCAAAATTTAAGCATAATTGGTAATTGAGTAATTATTTTTAAGTAATGAAAGAAATATGATTCGGAATGGGCTGAAACTCCAGGTGTGTAAACAAAATAGTACGCGTCACATATTTTCGCGAAGAGTTTTCCCGAAAATCGAACAGGGGACCGTCAACAAATTGAAAAAGAACGAAGATCTTTTGGATAACCCTGTCAAAACTAATGTAGCAAAAGCGTTCAAACTGCACATTATGATTAATTGGCTTATTGTAATGTACTGTGTTAATTTTTACAAGGATAGCATGTATACTCGTAGAGAAATTAAGGTTTTTATAAAAACTGTCCTAAATTTTTCCAAGTTTTTTGCTTATAATTTGCAGAGTTCTTATTATAAAATAATGTTCTTTTCTGAAAATATGACAAACATTATTGTACACAATACCCTGTCATCAGAATTTAAAAATAATAAAAATTGTATGAAAAATGAGTATGTTTAGTAAATAATTTTTCATTGCGCATGCGTCAACGATATCAAAATGTCATTTACATATTGTGTTAGTTAAATGTATAGAGCAACTTCTGTAAAAGTTTCAAAAACATAGCTTGAAAATTCTGAAAATGGGAGCCTATAGAATCAACTCAAAATCCGTTATTCCTAAAGGAAGCAAAAAAATCAGGGGTTTTACCTAAATATAGTTGTACGTGCAATATTGTGTAGGCACTAGACAATGAAATATGGATACAGCCCCTCATCTTTTTGCTTCATTTAGGGAATAAAGGATTTTGATCTCATTCTATCAACGATCATGTTCAGAATTTTTAAGCTATTTTTTTTGAGACTTTCACAAAAGTTGCTCTATACATTTAACTAACGTAATATGCAAATGAAATTTTAATAGCGTTCACGCATGCGCAGTAAAAAATTATTTAGTAAACCTGCTCATTTGTCATACAATTTTTATTATTTTTTAATTCTGATGACAGGGTATTGTGTACAATGATGTTTGTCATTTTTTCAAAAAAGAACACTATTTTATATTAAGAACTCTGCAAATTATAAGCAAAAAACTTAGGACTGTTTTTATAAAAACCTTAATTTTTCTACGAGTATACATGCTATCCTTGTAAAAACTAACACAGTACATTACAATAAGCCAATTAATCATAATGTGCAGTTTGAACGCTTTTGCTACATTAGTTTTGACAGGGTTATCCAAAAGATCTTCGTTCTTTTTCAATTTGTTGACGGTCCCCTGTTCGATTTCGGGGAAAACTCTTCGCGAAAATATGTGACGCGTACTATTTTGTTTACACATCTGGAGTTTCAGCACATTCCGATTCATATTTCTTTCATTACTTAAAAATAATTACTTAATTACCAATTATGCTTAAATTTTGGACACCAGTGTATATCAATCGTGAAACAAGCCAAATTATGCAAATAGATGTAATTTTTATGTTAAATAATTAAAGAAGAGAATTTAGAAAAACATTAATACAAATACATATAAAAATAAGAAGTAAAAACCACTTGATGACGTAACAAACATATGTAACATGTTTAATGTCAAGTGAATATGGAATTTACGATCCGCCATTATTGTAGTTTAATCTTATGGTTTGACCCAGATAGTTTCTTGGTCAACCGAATAATCAAATAATCAAATAGTTCAGATTTCCGATTAGAATGTTTTATCCGTTTGATGAAATTCTCCTTACTGCGATTTAAAAAATAACTAGCGATATTTAGTGCATTTTTCAATGCGTTTTTAATGAACTTTTTAATGCGATTTAGTACTATTTTTTTCGATCCCCACCACAGTGGTGTTTTAACAATTAAAAAATTATTTTGGTTTCAAACTTTTAGCCTAATATAGTAAATTTCACCATTTACCTTTTTTTAATTTTGTCGATTTTCCATGTGATTTTTGATATATTTTGTGTTCTGCGTCGATTTTTTTGTAATTCATGTAAAAAAGAATGGTTGCTACGTTTAACACGACTAGAATATTTTTTTATTCACGGGATGTATTTACATTTAGCGATTTTTAATGAATTTTTCAATGGTTTTATATTGGTTTTTTGAATATCACGGCTATTTTTTGAAATTTCGAAAAGGAAATTAATTTCAAACATTTACACTTTATTTACGGATTTTGAAATTTAGTGATTTTTTTAATGCAATTTTTAGCAATGTTTTCATTATTTCTCACGCTTTGCGCCGATTTTTTCATTCGTATTTAAGAAAGGTTGGTTGGTTGGTTGGTTGATTTTTGACGTCCGATTATCTGCGCTAGGGATATAGGACCAAGGGGGAGTGCCCTTCGTGGGGGTCTTTCTAAGGGAACCTAACCCGTATTTACGCAAGGTTCGAAGAAAACCACGAAAAACTCCGAACGGTTAGGCCGACAGCCGCGATTGGGTTCGAACCCAGCACCTGCCGTCTACCAGTTGAGAGGTCCGAACCTCTCGGCCACTGGTGGGGCCCGTATTTAAGAAAGAATTCAGATTACACTATCTTAATTAATGTAAATGTTGTCCCCCGCTATTTTTAAATTTGAAACGATTTGTAATGCATTTTTGAATACAATTTTTAGATGTTTTCGAGTCCACGGCGATTTTTTCACAATTGGAAAAGAAATTTGTAAATAATTTGTAGCTTAATGTAGTAAATTTTGACAACAATGATTCAGATTTTTTGTGTATTTTCATAAAATGTTTAGCAAGTTTTGTATCGATATTTTTTAACTAATGAAAGAATTCAGATTTCAATATTTTGTCCCATTATGGTAAATTATGTCCGCAGGAATTTAATATAAATGTTTATCTTACTATGGCAAATTTTGTCGGGATTTTTGAATTTTACTGATTTTTAATGTGTTTTATATAGTGATTTTTCAAGTTCTGTGACAGTTGTTGACATCGATAAAAGAATTTCGGTTTCTAACTTTTAGCATATATAGTACAATTTGTTCTCCACGCTTTTATGAATTTTGCCAATTTCTAATGCGATGTTCAATGTAATTTTTAGTTAGTTTGGGGGATTTTAGGTGTTCCGTGTTGACTTTTCCTTATTCATGAACGATTTCCGATTACAATATTTTCGACTGAATATTAAATTTTTACAGCCATGACTTTTAAATATTCAGCGATTTTTAATATAGTTTTCGATACGATTTTTAGCCTTTTTTTAAGTTCCTTGGCGATTTTCTGCCATTCAGAAACCAATTTTGATATCAAACATTTTGTTTAATGTAGTTATGTTTCGAATGCAATGTTTTATCTCTTAATATGACTTTGGCGTTCCATTTCTACATTTTGTAATTTATGAATGATTTCGATCATAAACCCCCGCCCTGCCTTAATATTATTTTTTAAGCATTGACTTCCAAATATTTAATTATTTTTAATGCAATTTTCAATGTAATTTTTAGCCATTCTTCAAGTTCCGTGGCGATTTTTTTTACATCCGGAAATCGATTTCTATTTCAAACCTTTTGGTTAATATGGTTAATTTCTTGATTAGAATATTTTATATTATAACAGTGAATTTTTACCCTAGGGATTTTTTAATGTTTTACGACTTTCATTACAATTTTCAATGCAATTTTTGAGCTGTCTTTTTTTTTTTTTTTTTTAACATTTTTCAAAGGAATTCGAGACTAATAAGAGTTTGGTTTCAAACTTTTATCCTTTACGGTAATTCTTTTGCTCTCTTATTTTGATCTACAGCAATTTTTAATGCAGTATGCTTTTAAGTTCACGGCGATTTTTTTTTTTTTTTTTTTTTCCAGATATGGAAAAGGAATACGGTTTTTAATTTCTTCGCTAATATGATAAATTTTTTTCTGTGCCATTAAAGATTTTTATTGCGATTTTTTAGCAGTTTATTTCGCATTTCAATGCTTTTTACATTATCAAATTAATTAGATTCAAAACATTTAGCCAAGTAGAGTAAATTTTGAGTTCCGTGATTTTTGAAAATTTTGCCATTTTTAAAGCGATGTTTACGTTTCTTCGCAACCCGCTTTGATTTTTTAGAGGTTCAATTTTTGACCGAATTTATTAAATTCTAATCTCTTTTCTTCAAAGTTTATTCGAATTTTGAAACACAATTTTTGAACTTTGTTTTATATTTTTATGAGATTTTTAATGTTTTTTTGTGATTTGTAAGATTTTTCCACATTAGTAAAAATAATCCAACTTCAATTTTCTAGCCCATCTCTTTGCAACGAAGTTTAGACGAAATTCATGCAGCATTTTAAAAAAATTTCGAGGTTTTTATTATGATTTTTAAAGTTTTTTCGCAATTCTTGCTATTTTTTGATGAACCCGGGCAACGCCGGACAGAACAGCTAGTTAATAATAAACATATGGATGTAGTTTGATAAATATAGTGTTCTTTTCCACAGTTATTCAAATAATAATTTTCAAATACTTTTTGGGTGACAATTTGAAGTCAACATATTTGGTCATTAGATTGAGCAAGTAACAGAGGAAAAAATACTAAGATTGTTATTATTAAAATGATATATAACTAGCATCTATACTTTGACTACTCTCTTATTCAATTTCGTATTTTGATTTTAATTCCTCAAGATAATCTCCCCAATCAAGAAAAATTTCTTTTATAGCTTGAGCATAATCTTAGAAAGCATGATGTTATGTTATTATAACGCCAATTTCTTGACGTTAATCTGCATTTTTTCAAAAAATAAAATATTTTACACTAAATATTGAATATTTAAAATCTATTTTTTTTATATTTTATTTTATTTTTTTATTTTTTTATCAAGTCACATATTTGAAGCTTTTTCTTTCAAACAATAGATATGTTCACCAACGCATACTAATATTAAACCTATACATAAAAAATGACCTAAACCTATTATATCTAATGCTTATAGTTGAAATAAAGTGTTAAAAGTAGAAATTATTTACATCCAACTTTCTGAAATATGTAAATTATGAAGAAGAAAAAAAGAAAATTTCATTAGATTTCTTCTATAAAAAAAAACCATTCCACCTTTCATCCCTTGTTCTCAACTTCGGAAAACAACGTTTGACAATTTACAAAAATTAACTATATAAACTTTCCGTTATCTTTCGAAATATAGTAAGAAATTGCACTTTATATAAAAGCATCCTTACCCTGCAACATACTCCGATAAGCACCGTCTGTTACTGCGAAGATATGAGGAGGAACGTCATGCCTTTTTTTACCTTTGTACAGTTCAATCACTTTCTCTGTGTAGATTGGTAGCCGTTTGTAAGGGTTGACCACCACGCAAAACAAACCAGAATATGTCTGGGGGAAGAGAAAATAAATTTATTAGGAGATGATAAACATAAATAGAAATTTACTAATAAATTTGTTTGAAAGATTCTTTAATGTATGTAATATATGCATGGTCCAGATCCAAGCATTTCTCCAGGATATCAATAGTTAGAAGAGGATCTACGGTGCTCAGCAAAAGTTTAGACAATGATCGATTAAGCTTTTATTTTCAGATGTATGTACCGAATGTTTGTAATTCCTCTGTCATGTATTACTTGAGACTTATCCTTTATTCACACACGATAAATTTTGAATTTTACCTTTTACCTAAAATATGACCCAAAAAAAAAAAATAATAATAATAATAATAATAATAATAATAATAATAATAATAATAATAATAACATTGTGGCAAAATTATAGACAATTTGTGTATTTACAGAAAAATAACTACAAATTAAAATCGAGTTGCACCCGCATTGTTTGCAGTTAGTGCAAGAATGTGACTTTTCATCGAAAAAACTAAATGCTGCGTGACTTGGGGGGTCTATTTCGTACCAAACATGTTCAACAGCAGCTCGAACCTGATTAAAAGAAAATCATAGCAAGCAAACATTTGCATAAACATTACGACATACGATGTTACAAAAGTTTTCGATTCAGGGCTGGCAAGTTTCTGCCGAGGTGGTTAAAACCAGTGGTTATAACCTGTTAAAACCGGCACGGCAGAAACTAGTTTCTGCCAGTAAGTGGCAAAAACTGCAGAAACTTAGGAAATAATACTAATAAGAACTTTAACCTGCAATGATTCATAATTCACATATGTATTTAATGTAAGGTACCCTGGGGTAATAACGCCACGTTAAGGTTCTACCAATTTTCACGGCTTAGTTTTAGATTGTATTTTTCAAACAAATATAGGATCTGATACAGCAACTCATTGACTATCAATATAAAATAAAATAATTTAACAGATATGTATTCATAAAATGTAATGGCGTTTTTTCTTGACCCATGCTATTTGGCGTTATTACCCTTATAGGTGGGTAATAACGCCATGCAAACAAAACTATGAAATAAGATGGAATAATTGCATGTAGATTGCCCAATCCTAAAAGTACTAACTCTACAAGCTTAGAAATTGAAAAATTGCATTCTAAGCTATTGAAAATGTTCAATTTTTTGTGAAAGTGTAAGAAAATAAAGGTGTGGTGCGGGAGGGGAGGGGATGAGGCAAAAGCATATCAGACCGTGAGCTCTTTTTGCTTAAAAAGGACCGTTTAAATAGAAATATGAGAAACATTGCACAGTTTTAACTGTGTTTATTTGAATCAATATTTAGGATATAGCTCGGCCACTGTAGGGAATCAACCGGGGTATTATTGTCAAGGGTTGGCTTTATTACCCCGGTATAGTTATTGTGAAGTACATTTTAAATTACAAATTATCTCGAGAAGATATCCAAAATCTTCAACAACATTTTAAAAGTACATGAAATGCACTACAAATTTATGTGATTAACAAAGTATTTCCGGATAAAAAATAGTCTTCACATCACAAAACGTATCTCGCAAATTTTAGATCAAGCGTTAATTTTAGTTGTTTGTAAAAACAATAAGACCTAAAAATGAAACAAATTAACTTAAAGCTGTTTTTTGCGATTTATATGACTCAAAACCCTTCTGTGCAGAGCACATGGGTGTCATTTACTTGATTATTTCATAATTATGCAAAATATAAGCACTTGGCGTTATTACCCCAGGGTACCTTATAAAGAATTTAGTTAAATTAAAATAAAAATTATGAATGTTATTTAAAGTAGCAAAAAGTTTCAAAAGGATTATATAAATATATTTTGTTTATATAATAATTTTCTGTCACTTAAACAGAAATAAATTTTCATAATATAGTAATCTGATGCTGTACAAGTTTATTATTGTTTACGGTTGAATTTCTATTTAAAAGTTTAAAAAAAAAAAATTCTATGAAATTGTAATATTATTTTTAGAGCATTTTTAAATAAATAATACACTGTAATAATTTAAAAATGATCTACTACTATATACAAAGAAAAATGGTTCTTGTAAAAGTATAAATCAATAATTGTAGCACAAAAATATCAGACAAAAATTAAATATCTTGTACATTTTTTTTACTATATTAAAAGAACAAAATTATTTTTGTGAAAAGGTAATAATATATAAGAGTATTCCATAATATAGGATTAATTTGCAAACCTTTCTTAACCTTAAACACTTTTTAATTTGTTCTGAATGAAAAAGTTAGAAAATGTTCTTTTAAGACCAGCATTACTTGCTGGTAATGTCATTATTGAGGATGTAAATTAAAAAAATTCTCATTTTCACCAGTATTACTTACCCATCATACGTAGTATAGGGTAAATCTTGCAATCGTTTTAAAAATCGAATTTTTTTTTTTTTTTTTTTTTTTTTTTTTTTTGACGGATTTACACGTTTTAGATAGTGGAGATTAGAGGTCTGCACGGGCCGAAATTTCCAGGCCCGGGCCCGGCCCGAACGAAAGAAATATTGGCCCGACCCGGCCCGAAAGTTAAAAATTCGGCCCGAGCCCAGCCCGGCCCGAACGAAAAAATAATGGCCCGACCCGACCCGGCCCTGCCCGAAAGTTAAAATTTCGACCCGAACCCGGCCCGGCTCGAGTGAATTTCTACTGAACATTGATCTTTAATCTTATGGAAGAGTTCTGACCAAAAAAAATTATATTAGTCTTTTTTTTTTTCCCATGTTTATAATCTCCATTTATGCAGAAGTGCCGTAGGCTGCGATATTTATGCTTTTAAATGAATCTTTGTTGTATGTAAATGTTTCAGTTATCACTAGTATTATTAATCCATATTCCCTGTAATGGAGACGAAAAATCGAAAAAGCGGTATATGGTAAAATTTCCAAAGACGAAATCGCTTTGGAACGAAAAAGAAAGAAAAAAAAAAAAAAATGCATTCCCTTCTTAACAGATGTAAATGTTTAATATATTTTTTTCTCCCGTATTGTTGTATTCATTTTGCACGGATGAACATTTTAAAAGAAACTTTCAGTTTAAAAAAAATTCCGTCAAAATCATTTTTTTTTTTTTTTTTTTTTTTTTTTGTGTGTGTGTGTGTGTGTGTGTGTGTGTGTGTGTGTGTGTGTGTGTGTGTGTGTGTGTGTGTGTGTGTGTGTGTGTGTGTGTGTGTGTGTGTGTGTGTGTGTGTGTGTGTGTGTGTGCGTGTTTAATTCTATTTTAAAACGCCTAGTAATCTACAATTCTTTAAAAGGAATAAATTATAATGTTTAATTGTAGAATAATGACGGCTTAAAAGTATGCCTTTTTTGCAGAAATTTTTGGACAAAGCCAAATACATTACTGATTTATAAAAAGTCGAGAAAAAGATGTTCATATAGGAAGATTCAATAGGAACCGATTATTTTGGTCCATGAAAACTAGGAAGAATGGAATCAGTCTCGGCTTCGTAAGAAAAAAAAAAGTTAGGCCCGGCCCGATACTCCAGCAAAAAAATTAAGGCCCGAGCCCAGCCCGGCCCGAAAGGATTAGTGACCAGGCCCGGCCCGAATGCCATTTTTGGAAATCGGCCCGGGCCCGCCCCGTGCAGACCTCTAGTGGAGATTCCGAAAAACATTTTTAGAAAAAAAAATTTGCCGCCCATCTGTCTGTCTGTCTGAAAACGCTCTATCTCCCGAACAAATTAAGATAGAGACTTGAAATTTTGTATGTAGTTAGTATATAAGAATGGGACGAAGCCTATTTAATATCAGCAACCTCGATTATCCGGAACTATTTTTTTCGGACCCTCGAAAAATTCGTTCTGATGAAAGGTATATAAAAAATTTTGATTTTTTTTTTGTTTTAAGGAATGGACGCAAAAGGCAATAAAATAACACACATTTTGCATATAGAGCGAAGTCGATCGGATTATTAGTTGCCGAGATATTTGTAATCCTGTTTTCCACATTCTTCGATTTTTCATGACCCTGTATTTCTTTCAAATTTCAATTCGGAGGTATATTTTAATTGGAAATGAGACGCTTAATCCGACAAAGTTAATTGTTAGTTAATAGAATTATTATTTTTGGAGTTATAAGGATGTTTCTTTTATGCAGTTCGGTACTACTTGAGTAGTTTGGCGTTTTATATAATTTGTCGAAATTGGTACATCAGCAGTTCTTTAATAAAGCATTACTATGTATATTAACAATATTTAAATTTTGTTTATGAATTGCAATGCATTGTATAAATAGTTTTCACATGTTTTATTTTCATATAGATGTCCATGATGGGTAATAGGGATGCACCGAATAGTGATTCTGGCCGAATACCGAATGCCGAATATTCGGCCGACAGGTGAACCGAATACCGAATATTCGGCTGGCCTAATAGTAATTGTTGGGCCGAATACCGAATATTCGGCCAACCGAATAGTTAACTATTCGGCCGAATACCGAATATTCGGCTTTCCAAATACTTTTTTATATTTCAAAGTTTAAAGTTATTAAAATGTTACTTTTTAAAACAATTTTACATAATATTTAATAAAAGAAACTTACATTTTGATAAACAAGGGTGTTTTATAAGAAAATTTAGTATTGAAAAAAAATCTGCCTTTAGTTATTTAAGAAGCACAATTATGAGACTTTTTGAATTAATAAAATTTTAAATTTCATGGTTTCTTCTACGAATTAAAACAAACATTTTAAAATCAAAGGGAAATAATGAAAACAGGGATGAAGTAAAACTTTACAGTCTCTTAATTGTCCTTTTTCAATAACTCAAGGCAGATTTTTTTCAATATAAAGTACAAATACTTTCAACTTAATTCTGAATAAAGGAATATCTAGCTCATAGTTCTTTTCATATGAATGATGGCAGGGTCGTACTGGCCTACCGGGCAACGAGGATGGCATTTTCCACCCTTCCCATCATATCATATTTTACAGAAATCAAAGCATGCAAGTTGAAAATACAGTACGGTATCTTATTTATTGTTAATGAAACAAACGAAAACATAAGTTTGATCTAAAGTGAGATGAAATACAATGTATTTATGAGTCAATAAGTTGATTATGATTTCAAGAAAAGATTGATAGCTATTACTATTCTCAAAAGTTTTTATTTCTTGTTTAAGGTCTTTTATTTGGGAAAAGCAAGAAACAGAATATTTACTAAACAAAATTTAGGAACTTGCATTTGCACATCATTTATTCTTAAGGAGAATCCTAATAAATCACCATTTTAATTCTTCTCATGGTTAATTTTCTTAAGTTATACTTTATAAACAACAAATAAATAATGTAAAAACATTCTATTTTATTTAAATATGACTTTCTTTTTAATTATTTTAAATATATTTATAAATTGACAGTTAAAAGTTGAAATTGTGAAAAGTTTTTTAAAATGTGTTTTAAAAGGTTTCATTGAATATATGATTTGGCCGAATACTTTGATATTCGGCTAAACCGAATATTCGGCAGGCCGAATAGTTTGATATTCGGCCTAACCGAATATTCGGTAACATGGCCGAATACCGAATAGATACCGAATATTCGGTGCATCCCTAATGGGTAAGTATTACGGTGGCCCCCAACGACTAGTTTGTTTTTAAAGGCAACCACCCACAGAAGACAAGACATTTTCTAGAACTTTTTGGGGGGAAAATATGTTTCTGGGAAAGGAATCTATTTTGCTACAAAGGTTTATTACATACGTCACAAAAATTAGTTTAATATCAAAAAGCAATTTTCTTGCTTTTTTAGTTTCATCTAAAACAACAACAATAGATTTTAACATTTGTGATACGTATTTAACTTCTTCATAATTCATGATATCATCATCATATCATATCATATATATTATAAAGCAGAAGTTCTGAAACTTCCAAACGGGTGTTTTCAAAAACTACCCGATGGATCTTTTTGCAGATTATATCATTCGATAGGAAATATTTTTGCGGAGGTTTATGATACAAATATATAGGGATAACTCTGATTTTTCGTACTAAATTTCGTATTTTTCGGTTATTTTTGACGGAAGGGTTGCAACAACTAATTTTTTGGCGATAATTATATTTCAAAAAAGAAATGAAATTCTTTCTCTAATGGAAAAATAATATAAACATTTCGAAAAAAAACCCCTGTTAATTAATTGATTTAAAACATATAATGATAAAAAGAAAAAAATCCGTTTAATGCAAAATAATATTATGAAGGAAAATATTTATCTTTAACGAAAAAAAAGAATATTTATAACATTTAAAAAGTATCTCAATGTGAAAGAAAGTTTTGAAGTGACACAATATTTGGCTATTTATTTCTTTCGAGCCAGATTAAAAGAAAACAACATCTCAAAAATTTCATTAGGTAAAACATAAGTATTTTTTTTTCTTTCTTTTTTTAAAAATATTTTTAAATCTAATTTTCCCGTAATGTATTTTACAGAAGAAACTCGCAGAATTATTTTTTTTAAAGGCTCCAATTGTTATTTGTATGTTGTTTGTTCAATCGGGTGTTTCAATCTACTTTTGTCACCAATCAATGCGATTCTAAACCAAAAAAAAGCACAAGACGGAGTGATGTTTACAAGAACTATTTTCTCTCTCTTTCTCTTTTAATGAGTGAGAGCATTTTTAGGAAAAAATTTTACATTTAACTTAAATACATATATAGCAGTTAATACCACAAAAATGAATAATATTTAAATTTTAGGGTAAATGTCTTTCCACATACATAGATATTGTAAAATAATTTAACTGCAACTTTAAAAAAATTTTTTGGCACAGATATCTCGTACGCACTACATTGTCTCTTACGCCAATACCATATATACTTCTGGGTAATTAACTGACGCCAAAGTGTCATTATTTTGCTTGATATGGCAACCCGGATGTTATTGTCTAATTATTAATAAATTGTCTATTTACAATTTTTTTCGTTTTTTCCTATTATATAAACTATTTTAATATAGACACATTTGTCATACATGCTCCACATTTGCGCGACTGCAATAAAATGACGATTTTATGCCTCACTTGGTAACCTGGCTGTTGTTTATTTATTAATATTTTTTTTATTTTATTTTATTTTTTAAAGGATATAAATAGTTTTGTTTTATAATTATTAACTAAACTTTTTAAAATGTATTGTTATTTTCTATTTAAAATAACAGAAAATAATTGTAAACTATATACGTAACTGGTATTTGAAAACAAAATTTTCTCCGAATCGGCATCAGAAGGAAAAAAACGCGCCAATGTAGTGAGTATATGTCATGTATACATTTTTTTCACTATACTGCAGTATTTAAACATGCTGTATAAATAACGATTATTGTTTTTTCCAAACTTGTTTGGCACAGATATTATATACACACTGAGGTATCTGACTATCGCCAAAACGGTGTTATTTTGCCTGATATGGTAACCTAGCAATAGTTGTTTCTGTATTAATAAATTGTTTATTTACTTTCAATTTCTTTTTAGAAATTCTATAAATTGTTTTGTGTTATAGTAACTTTTTTTATTATTTATTAATATTTTCGTTTTAAAATAACGAAAATAACTTTTAAAAATGCACATTTCTTCGCTATTCTAAAACGAGGATTTTGCCGCATTGGTATTGGATGGAAATCTTGCAAATCCGAGTTTGTACAGGAGTTTTTTGTGAAATATGATAGTTTCAAATGTAAATTGAGTGCTACTTGATTAACACGTCGGCCAGTTTCGCCAAACTATTCAAATTTACATAAATTAATTTTAAATAACGAAAGAACAATAAACATAAATAAAAAATACAAATTAAAAGTCGAATTAAAAAGCACTTATGACGTAAAAAAATACGAGTATCATGTGTAATATCAATTTCTATCATACTTACGATAATCGATTATTGACATCTATATATTTAAAACACCTGGCTGTTTTTTTGGACATCAGCCCTGAGCTTTCTACTGGCCCGATTTTGATAATTATTTTTTTAAATGAAAGCTGTTAACGTGTAGATGTGCCCATTCTGGCTAATTTTTAATTTATTTCAATTTTTATATTTTATTTTTAATTTTAAAAGCTTTTTCATGACATTTCTTCAAAACAGTGGCAACAGGTTAAGCTTTTCTCAAAATTTATTTTGTTTCATTATTTTCCACCAATCAGGAGCTTGATCTCATCGGTGAATGTATAATCGCATTTCAAACAAACAAACAAACAAAAAAAAAAAAAAAAAAAAAAAAAAAAAAAAATTGTAATTTAAGAAATTACCCCAACCATTTGAAAAATGTTTCACTCGATACATTCATCTATCATTTTAAGCTAAATACCAGTTGTTTTATTGTGTATTATCCGTGCCACTGCTATAAATGACTTTATACATGCTGCAATTTGAAGGTACGGTTCGTTTAAGTTATATCACTCTATTGTCGCCAAGCATAAAAGTTGGCGACGAAAGAAACATTTCAAACTATTTAACATTGTTGGTGCAAAAGTAATCATTATTAAAATACAGCTTTGGCATATACTGTTATACTTGTAAGACTTTGGCATATATTGTTTGATTTTACAGAGCAGAATTTTGGTGATGGAGGTTTTAAACCAAAATCGATTGCAGCACATGCATCTGTGAATGGGTCCATCAGACATCGAATCAAAAAAGTTTTTTCCCAGTTTTTCCCAAGCCGATTGCTTTTTAGTTTTCTTTTTAGGTGGTGGAAAATCAAGAGTAATAGCTATAACATTTTCCGGCTTGTTAGAATCACTATTGGCACTCAAATTTTCCTGGTTAGAACCGACCGATAGTAAAACGCCATGGCTAGTGGATTGGTCGCCCTGGCGACATGATGTTTTACAATTAATCGGTTCGGCATTAAATTGCTTCCTTTTTCGTGATCGCCTTTCAACACGTAATTGGTTTTCAGCGGCTCAATAATCTTTTGATTTTATCATTTTCTGCATTGAAAGACGTTTTTGCGCCAAACCAAATACAGTATTACTCAGTTATCCCGTCGACCAATTTCGCCAAATGATACGAATCGCCAAACTAATAAGCAACTTATACATGTTGACTGTGTTTAATATCATTGAATGCGATATTCACGTTCATTCATTTCTTTGGCTTCGGCTTTTTCCGTATCTGTTAATTTCCGTCTACCCATTTTTAAATTTGTTAGTTTTCTCCTTTATTACAATGATTTTAACCATTTTAATTTACTATTCAAATAAAAATTCTTCTAAAAGTAAAGAATTTAATTTAAATTCAAATAAAAATTCTTCTAAAAATAAAGAATTTAATTTAAATTCAAAAGTGGTAACATCATTCAAAAGTGGTAACATCATTCAAAAGTGGTAACATCATTCAAAAGTGGTAACATCATTCGTGGTAACATCATCGGGTCCATTCTCCGAAAACAACAACCATTTTTCAAATGGTTAAAAAAAAAAAAATATTTTCGTTAAATTTAATCATAATAAAATGATTGCACATACCTGAAATACACAGATTATTTACTGAGTAAAATTATTAAGTTTTTATGTAAGTAAAATAACAGAAGATAAACTTTAATAAAATATAATATCTAAAGTGAAATTTTGTCGATGGAGAAAATGTCGTCATAAAGAAACCAGATAAATTTATTCCATGAATATAATATACATTGTTATTGCTGTGTCAGTAATGATGTCACATTCACTGACTTTAATTCCTGCATCTAAATAAAGTGAACTTCTATTAATTTAAAGGTCCGTGGTGTGCACAAATGAAAATATTTCTATAAACTGCGCCATTTCTATTTAATTATAATGAATATTTTATGAAACTAAAGAATTCTTGAATAACTGCATAAATCACGCTTTTATTTAAGAAAAGATGAGCATTTCTGAAGGTGTAAATGATGTCATGTCAGAAAAAAAAAGAATAAAACCTGTGATATGCCGGTATTACTATATTTCTATCTTACATAATATCAAAAAATAATTAAAATCATTTCATTGTATTAAGTTATTATTTAAAAAAAAAATCTGCATTTCAGCAACAAATACAAAAATTTTATTCTTTTTAATAACAGAGATATCTTTTTTTTTCCGTTGCCATAGCAATAAAATTAATTTTTACAAGTTCATGGAGGATACAAACCAATAAATAAATTAAATTTATTGCAAGTGCTATAAATGTGTAGTGGGTTGGTTAGGCATTTTAGTAAGTCCCTGTTTCTATTATAATTAAAATGTTTCATTGATATTATAATTATTGTATAGTTATCAAGCGATATTTAAACGGAGAAAAAATAAACTATGCAGATATTTTTGAATTTGTCTTCCGGGGTATAATATTAACTTCCTAAGTAATTTGGCATTTAAATAATATTTAAGGTTTAGAAACCGCATTAAAAAAAGATTTGTAGCTGATGTTAAGTCCAACATAATAATTTATGAGTTGTTTCCCTTATTTTTGTTATTTTCTGAAGTTTGTGTATCTTCACCATGAAAAGTATGTTATCCCTATTTTAAGAGGTGGAAATTGTTTATTTCACTCAGTATTTTACTGTCTATGTAAGATTGATACATATCACATCTAATATATATTCTTTTCCGTCGTGTTTCGACGGGTGCAGCTAGTTTATTCTTATAATCTGCTATTAATTTTTTTTTTGACAGAATAATCAAGTAGTACCGTACATTGTACAAACTCCACTTAATATTACAAAAAAAGAGCTAAATAACTAAATTTAGGTGTAAATGCACACACCCATGTTGTAAAAAAGAGGCACAAATGTCATATATGCACCACGTTGGGATGATACATTTCTGGCGCCACTTTAACGGAAACTTCGTTTTCAAATGACGGATACATTTCTATTTTCTATTTTACTTTTCCATGTATAGAGCATAACATTTTGTATCATTTTAAAATGCAAATGAAATTAAATAAATAGTTCATTAATAAATTAAAAACAAAGCTGGATTACCATAAGAGGCATAAAATGTTCATTTTGTTTCAATCACGCCAACACGATGCGTATATGACATCTGTATCAAAAAATGAATTTCACACATTCAAAAAACAGTCACTTTACTTTTCTAAGGAAAACTTTATTTAACTTAATTTATTCTGCTGCATTGCAAAAACGAAACACTAATAGATTTGTCAAGAGAAGATGTACATTGCGAAATATAATAAAATATTGATAGAGGATGTATTAAGGTTTCCACAGATACCCATATCCTCAAGTAGAGTTAAAAAACTATCAAATAAAAATGAATCATTTGAAAATTGTTTAAATTCAATGGTCAATCTCTGCGATCATAATGCTCGCTATCTTAGAAGTATGGTGAGACAATATTTAAATTGCTCTTTTCATAATTGCCTCATTTATCTATCAAACTCTACAATAAATGGTCAACTGAAATATTTTTTTCTTAAAAGCCCAAATTTTATCGAATGCATAAGCTGGTACAACAACATAATATTTTATTATTATTTTAATATATTTTGGCGTCAACAGGCCTTGATTCCATTGTTGTTGTTTTTATTTTTGGCTCAGTTTTTTTTTTTTTTTTTAAAGCTCGCTGAGTTTTGCACTGATGAAGAATCTCGACAATAGATTCGAAACAGCTGTTTGCTAACTTTTAATGCATTTTTGGTGCATTTACAATCGTTGGTTTTTTATCTTTAAATACAATGGCGTGTTGTATGGTTTTCAGAAATGTGAAAGAGCATTCGAGGTGAAGTTGCTTTAAAAAATACAATCATATTCAATATTTTGTTTGATTCATGTTTTGTTTTGAAAAATAGACCAGCACAGCGGGCTTAGCCTGCTAGTTTATTAATAAATTGTCTATTTACATTTTTTTCCCCAATTACGTAAACTATTTTAATCTAGGCACATTTGTCATACATACGCCACATTTGCGCGACTGCAATGAAATGGCGATTTTATGCCTCACTTCGTAATTTGGCTGTTGTTTATTTATTGATAAATTTTTCTTTTCTTTTCTTTTCTTTTTTAAAGGATATAAATAGTTTTGTTTTATAATTATTAACTAAACTTTTTAAAATTTATTGTTATTTTCTATTTAAAATAACAGAAAATAATCGTAAACTATATATGTAACTGGTATTTGAAAACAAAATTTTCTCCGAATCGGCATCAGAAGAAAAAAAAACGCGCCAATGTGGTGCGTATATGTCATGTATACATTTTTTTCACTATACTACAGTATTTAAACATGCTTCATAAATAACGATTATTGTTTTTTCGAAACATGTTTGGCACAGATATTATATACACACTGAGATATCTGACTATCGCCAAAACGGTGTTGTATTGCCTGATATGGTAACCCAGCAATAGTTGTTTCTGTATTAATAAATTGTTTATTTACTTTCAATTTCTTTTTAGAAATTCTATAAATTGTTTTGTGCTATAGTAACTTTTTTTATGGTACTTCTAGGTTATCCCGTCGACCAATTTCGCCAAATTATACAAATCGCGAAACTAATAGCCAAATTATACATGTTAACATAATTTTTATTTAAAATAACGAAAAAACAAATAATTAGTAGAATATTAATAAGAATATTAATAAAAAGGCGAAATAAAAATCACTTAATTATATTTTAAACACGTGAATCGCATTTAATGTCATTGAATGTGACATTCACGATCTCATCCATTATTGGCATTTAATCTTATAGTTTGGCGATAATTTTTTTGATCGACGGGATAACCTAGAAGTGCCTTTTTTATTTATTAATATTTTCGTTTTAAAATAACGAAAATAATTTTTTTAATGCACATTTCTTCGCTATTCTAAAACGAGGATTTTGCCGCATTGGTATTGGAAGGCAATCTTGCAAATCCAGGTTTGTGCCGGAGTTTTTTGTGAAATATGATAGTTTCAAATGTAAATTGAGTGCTACTTAATTAACACGTCGGCCAGTTTCGCCAAACTATTCAAATTTACATAAATTCATTTTAAATAACGAAAGAACAATAAACATAAATAAAAAATACAAATTAAAAGTCGAATTAAAAAGCACTTATGACGTAAAAAAAATACGTGTATCATGTGTAATATCAATTGCTATCACACTTACAATCACCGATTATTGACATTTATTCCTACAATCTGCTATTAATTTTTTTTCTCGACAGAATAATCAAGTAGTACCGTACATTGTACAAACTCCAGTTAATATTACAAAAATAGAGCTAAACAACTAAATTTAGGTGTAAATGCACACACCCATGTTGTAAGAAAGATGCACAAATGTCATATATGCACCACGTTGGGGTGATACATTTCTGGCGCCACTTTAACGGGAACTTCGTTTTCAAATGACAGATACATTTCTATTTTCTATTTTACTTTTCTATGTATATGTTATGTATTTACCAAGCCGTTAGAGATCGTGAAAAAAGGACTACAACTTTCACTCCCATGCTTTACTCCCATGATGCTTTTGATTCTTTTATGTTCTATGTTCTTGAGATGTGTGTATTTTTTCTGCATGAAGTTATGTGATGTCTCGTAATAAATGTATGTTAATTATTATCGGAGTATTATAATTCGGCGGACCCGAACACAAACATGAAAACTGGGGACGAGCAATAAAACTGTGATAATTTATTTTCTTTTGGTTCCTTTCAACGTTTCCTGAACTGGTAATTACTCTTGGTACTTTCTTTTGATTTCTTCAAAATGTCGTTTGGCAAGCTCGAAGAATTTATAGTAGGGAAAACGAACTGGATTGAATATAAAGAACGTTTAGATTTCTTTTTCACCGCTAACAGTATAACGGAACCAGAAAAAAAACGGGCAATTTTTCTTAGTGTTTCGGGTCCAGCACTATATTCAGTTATACGCTCTTTGTGCACTCCTAATAGCCCAAATGCAGTGACTTTTGCCGACTTGCTGGTAAAATTAGATGAACATTTCTCACCTAAGCCTTCTGAAATACTATGCAGATTTAAATTTAACAAAAGAGACCAGCAGAAAAATGAAACTATTTCTGAATTTATGGCCGAATTGAGAAGACTTTCCGAAAATTGCAACTTTGGAACGCAACTGGATTCTATGCTTCGTGACAGATTAGTGTGTGGTGTTCTTGACGAAGAAATTCAACGAAAACTTCTTCCAGACCCTAGACTTACTTTGACTTCGGCTTTAGATTTAGCTCTGGCAGGAGAAGCTGCTGTGAAACAATCTACAGAAATTCGAGGTACGCTACTTAGTACCGTAAATTACGGCAAACCGAAAGTGTCGGGTAAAAAAGTTCAGGAGTGTAAAGGTAAGCAAAATAAGAAAAATCCCTGTTACCGATGTGGCGATCATCATCCCTATGGTGAGTGTAAGTTTATTAAAGCGACGTGCAATTACTGTCGTCGTGTTGGCCACATCGCGAAAGTTTGTAATGCTAAAAAAAATAATAAACAGGGAACCAAAACGTCTAAGGTGCAAAAATTCGATTCAGGTAAGTCAGTTATTATTGATGATAAATATAATTGCATTAATAATTTAAATTCTGTAAGTGCTGTTACCGATTACCCCCCTTATGATATATTTGTTAAATTAAATGGAATTCCACATAAAATGGAAATTGATTCCGGGTCATTGCATTCTATTATAAGTTATGATACTTATGTTAAATTATGGCCAGTTAAACCTCCACATTTACTTTCTGTTTCGGATCAATCTCTTAAAACATGGAGTTCTGAAAAATTAAATCTTGCTGGATATTTTGATGTTAATGTTACTTATAAGTCTAGTAATGTTAATTTACCTCTTTTAGTCGTTGAGGGGAAAGGTAAATCGTTAATAGGCAGGAGTTGGTTTAATGCCTTGAATTTAAATTTAATTTCTAATGAAAATGTTAATAAAATTTCTATTTGTTCTTTAGATTCTATATTACACGAATACCGTAATGTTTTTAATGAATCGCTGGGGAAATTTAAGGGGCCTCCGGTATCAATTAAAATTGATGAAAAGTGTTCACCAAAATTTCTAAAAGCTAGAAATGTGCCTTTTGCCCTTCGAAATAAAGTAACTAGTGAAATAGATGAAATGGTTAAAAAAGGAATTTTAGAACCTGTTTCATATTCTGATTGGGCAACGCCCGTAGTTCCGGTTCTAAAGAAAAATGGTCGTATCAGACTGTGTGGCGATTACCGTAGCACGGTAAATCAGGCAGTAAAACCGTTTACTTATCCGCTTCCGACGGTAAATGAAGTTCTGGCTACTATGACGGGTGGTACAGTTTTTTCAAAATTGGATCTTTCTGAAGCATATTTGCAACTTCCGGTTGATGATCAAACTTCCAGAATACTAACATTAAATACCCATAAGGGATTATTCAAAGTTAATAGGCTTCCATTTGGTGTTTCTGTCGCTGTGGCGATTTTCCAAAAAAGAATGGAAGAAGTACTAGCAGGTATTGATGGCGTACTGCCATACCTAGATGACATTTTTATTCAAGGGAAAAATGTTGAAGACCATAATTTAAAGGTAAAGCAAGTTCTAGAACGCTTGCGATATTCTGGAATTCATCTTAAACGTGAAAAGTCTAAATTCGCATTTCCCGAAATTGAATTATTGGGATTTCGTGTAAATCGGAAGGGAATTCAACCGAGTTTTGATAAAGTGAAGGCTATTCATGAGGCACCAACTCCAAAAGATAAAACTGAATTGCAAGCCTTTTTAGGAATGTTAAATTTTTATGGCTGTTTTCTAAAAAATAGATCGGATTGTTTAGAACCATTGCATGAGTTACTCCGAAATGACAGAGTTTGGCGTTGGACACCTAAGCATGATAAGGCTTATAAAGCAGCAAAAGAGTTATTAAAAAAAGATATCGTGTTAACACATTTTGATGAAACACTTCCGGTAACTGTAACATGCGATGCTTCGTCTAAGGGAGTGGGGGCCGTCTTAAGCCATGTTTTACCTAATGGTAAAGAATCCCCTATTGCTTACCATTCTCGTACTTTGTCAAAACCAGAAAGGAATTACAGTCAGACAGATAGGGAAGCTCTTGCCATAATTTCTGCTGTCAAAAAATTTAATCAGTATCTTCAGGGGCGTAGATTCAAAATTATAACTGACCATAAACCACTTTTAGGGCTTTTCAATCCAAATAAACCGGTGTCACAAATGGTTTCACCCCGGGTACTTAGATGGAGTTTAATTTTAGCTGCATATGACTATGAAATAGAATATAGGAAAGGTAAAGAAATAGCTAATGCCGATGCTCTAAGCCGATTACCTCTACATACTCCTGAACTTGATATTCCTGCCCCGACTGAAGTTCTGTTGCTAGAGTCATGTCCTGTAACGCAGTTAGATGCCAAGTTGCTGTCTTCGGCTACTAAAAAAGATCCGATACTATCCAGAATTTCCTTGATGATTTTAAATGGTTGGCCTGCCAAAATGACCGACATAAAATTCAAACCCTTCTTTAATCGTCGTAATGAACTAAGTGTTCATCAAGATTGTGTCTTATGGGGTAGTAGAGTTGTCGTACCTACTGCACTCCAGAATCAAGTTCTCGTGCTCCTTCATAATGGACATCCTGGTATAGTCAGAATGAAAGGTCTGGCGCGTAGTTACGTGTGGTGGCCTAACATAGATAGTGCCATTGAGAATACCGTTAAGACTTGCAGTATGTGCCAAGAAAATCAGAAAGCTCCTGACAAAGCTCCTATACATCCTTGGGAATGGACAGAAAAGCCATGGTCTCGCCTTCATATAGATTTCGCCGGTCCTTTTCAAGGGAAAACTTTTTTCATTTTAGTTGATTCTCACTCCAAGTGGCTAGAGGTTGTACCAGTTTCCTCCATATCGTCTTCGGCTGCCATCGACAACCTAAGATCTATTTTTGCCACGCATGGACTTCCAGATTCAGTCGCATCTGATAATGGTAAAACGTTTAGATCCGCTGAATTTCAACACTTTTTAAGACGAAACCAGATTCGACCTATTTTTGTAGCTCCCTATCATCCATCCTCCAATGGCCAGGCAGAAAGAATGGTGGCTACTACAAAGCACGCTTTGAAACGGATCATTCAAGGTAATTGGAAGACTCGCCTAGCAAGATTTCTGTTTGCTCAGCATACCTTACCATGTACCACTACTGGTAAATCACCGGCTGAAATTCTAATGAATCGTCGTTTAACATCATTGTTGGACAGATTACACCCTGATCTCAATAAAGATATGAAGATCAAAAAGGAGAAGTTAGCTGAAGCAGACAAAAACAAACGACTACGACAATTTCAAGAGAACGATCCCGTGTACATTCGCAACTACAGTTCAGGGCCAACTTGGATTCCAGCAAAAATTACAGAAACTACAGGGCCATTATCCTATAAAGTTCAAGATTTAGTAGACGGCATTCTTCACAATCGTCATGTTGATCAGGTTCGAAGCCGTGTGCAAGATGCGGAAACGTCTACAGAGCCTCCTGTTATTCCACCTTCGCCAACTCCAGAAAATGATCCAGTTACACCCGATTCACCAACAGAGTCCGATCCTGTGTGTCAGCCTGAAACTAAGAAACCAGATCTTCCTACTCTACGACGCTCTGAACGCTTCCGAACCTCACCAAAACATTTAGAAGATTATGTCCTGTATTCCTAGGGGGAAGGAGTGTTATGTATTTACCAAGCCGTTAGAGATCGTGAAAAAAGGACTACAACTTTCACTCCCATGCTTTACTCCCATGATGCTTTTGATTCTTTTATGTTCTATGTTCTTGAGATGTATGTATTTTTTCTGCGTGAAGTTATGTGATGTCTCGTAATAAATGTATGTTAATTATTATCGGAGTAATTTAATTCGGCGGACCCGAACACAAACATGAAAGTATAGAGCATAACATTTTGTATCATTTTAAAATGCAAATGAAAGTAAATAAATAGTTCATTAATAAATTAAAAACAAAGCTGGATTACCATAAGAGGCATAAAATGTTCATTTTGTTTCAATCACGCCAACGTGATGCGTATATGACATCTGTATCAAAAAATGAACTTCACACATTCAAAAAACACTCACCTTATTTTTCCAAGGAAAACTTTAATTTTATTTATTCTGCTGCATTCCAAAAACGGAACACTGTAATAGATTTGTCAAGAGCAGATGTACGTTGTGAAATATAATATAATATTCATAGAGGATGTATTAAGATTTCCACAGATACCCATATCCTCAAGTTGAGAGGTTTAGAGTTCAAAAACTATCAAATGAAAATGAATCACTTGAAAATAGTTTAAATTCAACGGTCAATCTCTGCGATCAGAATGTTCGCTATTTTAGAAGTATGGTGAATAGACAATATTTAAATTGCTCTTTTCATAATTGATTCATTTATCTATCAAACTCTACAATAAATGGTCAACTGAAATATTTTTTTCTTAAAAGCCCGAATTTAATCGAATGCATAAGCTGATACAACAACATAATACATTTTATTATTATTTTAATATATTTTGGCGTCAACGGGCCTTGATTCCATTGTTGTTGTTTTTATTTTTGGCTCAGTTTTGTTTTTTCTAGCTCGCTGAGTTTTGGCACTGATGAAGAATCTCGACAGTAGATTCGAAACAGCTGTTTGCTAACTTTTAATGCATTTTTGGTGCATTTATAATCGTTGGTTTTCTATCTTTAAATGCAATGGCGTTTTGTATGATTTTCAGAAATGTGAAAGAGCATTCAAGGTGAAGTTGCTTTAAAAAATACAATCATATTCAATATTTTGTTTGATTCATGTTTTGTTTGAAAAACAGACCAGCGCAGCGGGCTTAGCCTGCTAGTTTATTTATAATTTTAACAACTGCTATGCCCTTAGTATCATTTTTATGATTTTCAATTATATGCAAATAATATGGCTGATTCTTTGTGAAAGACTCAAAACCATAAAATTCTAATATTTATTTTTTAATTAAAACTATTCACAATATTTATTTATTATTTATTCTGAATAAAATGTATATAAGCAATTTAATACTACTAAAAAAGTCTCAGACTATGTCACAAAATGAGTTTTTGCCAGTTGTTGCCAGTTTCTGCCGGTAAAAACCGGTTATAACCACTTTTTGCCACTGGCACGGCAGAAACTATTTTCTGCCGGCAAAAACCCAACCCTGTTTCAATTGAATCCGGATCAGAACTACACGCCGGCCAGTTGAGATCAATCGTATTTTCAGAGTTAAGAGCGTACACTATTCACGCGATATTAGGAAAAAAAGAAATAAATTCACGGACACTCCAATCCCAGATCATTATTGTAACCCTTCGTAGGAGGGGCGCAATTTGTTACGTCATAGACAGCCGATGTCATTGCTGTCAGTTGTGTTACGTTCGTTCTGAAACAAACTTGTAAATAAAATGTTGTTATTGTTTTTTAACTATCGGCTAAGTTTATTTCCCGGCCTTTGTGATTAATTTAAGTAATATTCGTAACATTATGGCATCCCTTGCCGTGGATACGTGTTAATTAGAGCACGTTCACGCTTTTTTTTTTTTGCCGATAGTTTAAGTTTAAGTAAATTTTAAACATGGATTTGGAAGTTATACGGCAACAAAGAAAATCAGCAAGAACGTCATTTACGAAGACTGCGAATAAACTTCAAGAATTATTAAGTGAAGACGATCCTAATTCGGAAGATGTAGAAATATAGTTCGATTCGTTGCAAGAGAAATGTAAAACATTACGAACAATAGATGAAAAATTTTTAGAAGAGTTACAAAAACAGAAGTGTTCGCAAGAAGATTTTGACAAAGAATATGAAGCAGCCCAAGAATATTATGATAAAATATCGCATTTCAAAATCAAATGCAAGAAGATAAAATCGAAACTTAATCCAGTTAATACAAGTAATGTTTCATCTTCATCTCCAGTCGTGTCGATAATTACGAAACAAAAACTGCCTGAAATCGAACTAATTAAATTTGACGGGAACCCAAAAAACTGGCTGAGCTTTTGGACGCAATTCAGTAAAATAAATGAAGACCCTGGAATAGATGTGAGGGACAAGTTTCAATACCTTATACAGTCGACGAAACCTGACTCGCCGGCCCGACAGATTGTGGATAGTTTTCCTGCAACAGAAGCGAATTACGGTAAAGCGTTGGATTTTTTAAAGGAGCGTTTCGGTAAGGAAAATGTACTGATACAAATTTACGTGCGAGAACTATTAAAACTAGTGATTACAGATAAGAAGCAAGTCAATTTATTGACACTGTATGATAAGTTACAAACTCAGTTACGTGCGTTGGAATCTCTAGGTGTAACACAAGATAAATTTTCATATATGTTACTTCCACTTATAGAATCAGCCCTTCCCGACGATTTAATAAAAATATGGGAAAGGCAAAGGAACACAGGTGCTGAAACAGGTAAGACTGAATTAGATTTATTAATGATGTTTGTCAAAAATGAAGTAGATACTGAATTTCGATTAAAAATCACACGAGATTCTCTAAATTCTGAAAAACTTCCTGTTAAAAAAGGTAAGCATCCAGAAAATAAAAATAGTATTCCAACTGCTCATGAATTATTAAATGCAAATGGTAATAATTTTCAGGTAAATGCACCTAAATTTAAGAAGTTTGATTGTATTTTCTGTAATAAGTTTCACAATTCAGAAAACTGTAAAGATGCTTTATCTATGAGTTTGGATTCTAAAAAAGATATTATTAAGAAAAAGAATGCTTGTTTTGTATGCTTAAAACGTTTTCACATGGCTAATTCTTGTAAATCAAAACATAGATGCCCGATTTGCAAAAATCGGCATTTTGTAATTTTGTGTCCGGATTTAACTTCTAACAAAATTGATAATATCTCGAATGGAGATAAAATTTAAAACAAAACAAGCACTCTAAATAATTACATTAAGATTTCAGATGTAGTTTTGCAAACTTTAATTGTAAAAATTAAGAATGGTTCTAAAGAAATGTTTATTCGTGCTATCTATGATAATGGTAGTATGAAATCTTATATATCTACAGATGTTGCTCAGAGTATGAAATTTAAGTGTATTGGTGAAACTAGAATTAAGCAAACTTTATTTGGTGGTGTTGAAACTCCTGAAAATGTATATAAAAATTATTTGATTGAATTAAGTGATATAAATGATGAATATAAATGTAAATTAGAAGTATTAAGTCAGAAACGTATTTGTTCTGAAATTAAGGAAATTCCGTCTGACCCTTGGATAAATGAATTGAAGTTACACGGAATTAAAATAAATGATTTAGAAAATAAGAATTTAAAGGTTGATAAGGAAATAAAATTGTTAATTGGTGCAGACATTGCTGGTAAACTTTTAACTGGAAATATATTTAATCTTAAATGTGGATTAACCGCGATAAACACGAAATTAGGATGGACTGTCATAGGAAAATTCAATTCTGGCATTAAGCCAATTTCTGAGAACACTGCTTCTCTTATTATTTCTTCTATGTTAGTAAAAGATCAATGCATTAGCGATCTTTGGAAATTAGATGTTTTGGGTATCACAGAACCTCCAATTAGTAAAACGAAAGTAGAATTGCAGGAGGATACGCAAAGATATTTTGAAGAGACTATTAATATAAATAGCGAGGGGCGGTATGAAGTCGCGTTGCCTTGGGTTTTGGATAACAAGCTTTTACCAAATAATAAAATAAATGCGGAAAAATCTATTTTAACCGCCAAAAGAAAATTGACAAATTCTGGAAAATTTAATGATTATTGTGATGTTTTTCGGAATTGGTTAAATCTTGGTATAATTGAAAAGACAACGACGGAAAAACTAACGGGTGTTCATTATTTGCCTCATCGAGCAGTAATAAAAGAAAATAGTACCACAAATATAAGGCCAGTATTTAACGCTAGTTCACATTTACCAGGTTTTCCCTCATTAAATGATTGTTTATCTACGGGTCCAAATCTAATTGAGATGATTCCCTCGATTCTAAACCGTTTCCGTATGAATTACGTAGGTGTTACCGCTGACATCGAAAAAGCCTTTTTGCAGATCGCTATAAGAGAAAAAGACAGATTTTTTGCGATTTCTATGGTTTGATAAAGAAAATCGGGAACAGGTAGAAGTTTATCGTCACAAAAGGGTAGTTTTTGGCATTACGTGCAGCCCTTATTTATTAGCCGCCACTTTATTGTATCATTTAGATAGGGTTCCAGAAAAATTAAAGAATACTGCAGACATTCTAAAAACAGCCTTTTACGTTGATAACTGCGTGACAAGTTTAAATTCTGAAATAGAAATGAGAAAATTTTTTGTCGAAGCGAAAATAATTATGTCATTGGGTCATTTTAATTTAAGATGTTGGAAGTCTAACTTGAGTAATGAAATATTTGAGGAGGATTCCTCTACGGAAGAGGGTGTTTCCCTATTAGGTCTCATATGGCATACATCTACCGATACATTATCGTGTAAAATTGAACAGGTTTTAAATAAGTTAGAACCAATCACAAAAAGAACAGTTCTAGCCGTAGCACACCAAGTGTTTGATATTGTGGGCGTCGGCTCCGGTAATGCTAATTCCGAAACTAATTTTACAGGAAACGTGGAATTTAAAACTTAAATGGGATGATATACTACCGGATGATTTACAAAAAAAATTTAAGTCGTGGCAACAAAACTTATGTTTACTTTCACAGATATGTATTCGTAGATGGTTTGGACTTAAACCAATTAATCAAGATATAAGTTTACATTTATTTTGTGATGGTAGTAAGAAGGCATACGGTACGTGCGTTTTCATAAGAATCGAAAACGAAGATGGGGTTAAAATTAATCTAGTACAAGCAAGATCTAGGGTAGCCCCTTTAAAACCCATTACGATTCCTCGCTTAGAACTTTTGGCTTGTAATATTGGTTCTAGATTGTTATCTAACATAATAAAGGATTTAAATTTATCAAGGGTTGATATTTATTGTTGGACTGATTCAACAACAGCTTTGTGTTGGATTCAGCGAAATCAAAATTGGGGGACGTTCATTCAAAATCGGGTTGCAGAAATACATTCACTGACCTCCCCTCACTGGTGGCATCATATCTCAGGCTCTCTTAAGGCCCTACATCAGTAACGCTCCGAGATAGAACGGCTAATGTTATTTCAATGGAAGAAATTTATTGCTTTCATTCCTTTGCATTTTGCTCAAATTTAATAATTTTTGTTGTTTTGAAAACCTGTAGGTTTAAACTATGCACGTCATTTTGAAATTTTATTTCTTTTTTTAATTTTAAGGCAATACAAGTACGTTATTTTATAGTCTTTAAAATTCACCTTTAGTGTCTTATTATGAAAAATCTGTTTGACATTTTAAAATTTAGTAAAACAGCATGCAGAGTTTAATTATTTAGCTTTCAGAAAATGTTTTTTATTTTGATTTTTAAAAAATTTAATCTATGCTATTTGTATAAAAAGTTGAAACACTTTGATTTAAAATCGTCGAAACTGAGGTTTATTCCCGCCTTCAAAAGGGATACGCCTTAAAAGCAATTAGGGTGTAAGACGATAGGTCTTTACTCTGCAGGAAGTCCAGGGTGAAATTTCTTGCCTCTGGCTATTCGTAAAATGTTGCTTGCTTTATTGTATATAAATTGTTTTTCTTTTCTTTTTCCCTTTCAGAAAGATAAACGAATGATATTTAAAGTTCTTATACTATTTTAACTAAATAATACGGATATATTCCAAAGCCTGTCATAGTCTAACTGATCTAAATTTTAGAATAACGGTTTTTTCAGTCACGCGAAAAGACAAACTCAATTATACTAAATCTACGGAAGATTTTAATAAAGATAACATACTTTCATTCCAATTTTTAACTATTTTTTTCGGCATAGTACAGCTGACGATGGTTTGTATAAGGCCGCTTTTTACTTTTTTCGATACTGATTATAGATTTTAAATATGAGGATAATATCACTTTTAAAAACGGTTCCGAAAATGAAACTGTCCTGTAAAGAAAATTAAAAAAGTAGAAAAAGGCCTTTGAAGAGATCGCTCTGAGCTATTAAAGGGGGGAAAAATATTAAAACGCAGACGAGATTTATTTATAAATTTCGACCGTTGGATTATCGTCGAAAGAATTATCATAAGCTAGTAAATTGTTTCGCTTGATTAAAGTTTTTTTTTTCTTTTTTTATACCCGTAAAATAAATCGAAAAAATAGAAAATGGCCTATGTGCAAATCGATATCAACTAGGCAATGTAAAAAAAAAAAAAAAAAAAATATTTAAAACTATTAAAACACAAACGATAAAATTTTATAAATTTCTTTCATAGCATTAGCTTTAAAGCGAAGGCATTGTTTCGTTTAACTGCAGCAGCCTCTTTAAAATAAATGAAATCGTAAAAGCTATTCAATGTAAGAGAAAAAAAAATAATAAAGATAAAAATAAAATTTTTTTAAATGTAGGCGAGATATCTTTATAAATTTCTACAAAGGGATTTCGCTTGACTGAAGTAAGTCACTTTAAAATACCTGCATCGAAATCAAAAATTGTAATACGGCCTTTGTACAGAAAGATCTCAGCTGTTCAATATAAAAAAGATTATTAAAATATAGACGAGATATTTCTATAAATTTCTGTCATAGAATTTCGCTTCACTGAAGTAAGCCCCTTTAAAATACCCGTAAAAAATCGAAAAAAAATATAAAACGGTCTTTGTACAGAAATATCTCAGCAATTCAATGCTAAAAAAATCATGTAAAAAAATTAAAATGTTGACGAGATATCTTTATAAATTTCTATAATGGGACTTCTCTCTATTCAAGTAAGCCACTTTAAAATACCCGTAAAAAATCGAAAAAATGAAAAACGGTCTTTGTACAGAGAAATCTCCGATATCTAATACCCCCCCCCCCCCGAAAAAAAGTTTAAAGACAATGAAAATACAAACGAGATATCTTTAAAAATTTCTAAAATGTGTTTTAGCTTTATTGAAGTAAGTCACTTTAAAATACCCGTAACAAAATCGAAAAGATATAAAACATTCTTTGTACAGAAAGATCTAGTTATATTATGAAAAAAAAATTACAAGTATTAAAATGTAGACTAGATATCTTTATAAATTTCTACCATGGGATTTTGCTTGATTGAGGTAATCATCAGTTTATATTTACTTGTAGACGAGATATCTTTATAAATTTCTAACATTCAATGCTAAAAAAAATCATTTACAAATATTAAAATGTAGAAGAGAAAAAAATATATTTATATGAACTTCAAAACTTCATGGGATTTCGCTTGATTGAAGTAAGCCCCTTTAAAACCCCCATAACAAAATCGAAAAAATATAAAACGGTTTTTGTACCGAAAGATCTCAGATATCCAATGCCAAAAAATCATTTAAAAATATTTAAATGTAGAAAAGATGTATTTATAAATTTCTACTATAGGATTTCGCTTTACTGAAGTAGCCTCTTTAAACACCTGTAAACAAAGCCAAAAGAATACAAAACGGTCTTCACACCGAAAGATCTCAGCTATCCAATGACAAAAAAATCATTTAAAAATATTGAAATCTAGAAGAGATATTTTTATAAATTTCTACCATTGGAATTCACTAGACTGAAGTAGCCTCATTAAAACACCTGTAAACAAAATCAAAAAACTACAAAACGGTCTTTGTACCGAAAAATTTCAGCTATCCAATGCCAAAAAATAATTTAAAAATATTAAAATGTAGAAAAGATATTTTTATGAATATCTACCATTGGAATTTCCTTGACTGAAGTAGCCTCATTAAAACACCTGTAAACAAAATCAAAAAAGTACAAAACGATCTTTGTACCGAAAGATATCAGCTATCCAATGATAAAAAAATCATTTAAAAATATTAAAATGTAGAAGAGATATTTTTATAAATTTCTATCCTTGGATTTCACTGGACTGAAGTAGCTTTTTAAAATTTCCCTAAAGAAAATCCGAAAAGTACAAAACGATCTTTGTATCGAAAGATTTCAGCTATTCCATGACAAAAAAAATCATTTAAAAATATTAAAATGTAGGAGAGATATTTTTATAAATTTCTACAATTGGATTTCACTTGACTGAAGCAGCTTTTTTAAAATTTCCCTAAACGAAGTCGAAAAAGTACAAAACGATCTTTGTACCGAACGATATCATCTATCCAATGATTAAAAAAATCATTTAAAAATATTAAAATGTAGAAGAGATATTTTTATAAATTTCTATCATTGGATTTCACTTGATTGAAGTAGCTTTTTTAAAAAATTTCCCTAAAGAAAGTCGAAAAAGTACAAAACGATCTTTGTATCGAAAGATCTCAGCTATTCCATGACAAAAAAATCATTTAAAAATATTAAAATGTAGAATGAAATATTTTTATAAATTTCTACCATTGGATTTCACTTGACTGAAGTAGCTATTTTAAAATTTCCCTAAAGAAAGTCGAAAAAGTACAAAACAATCTTTGTATCGAAAGATCTCAGCTATTCCATGACAAAAAAATCATTTAAAAATATTAAAATATAGAAGAGATATATTTATAAATTTCTACAATTGGATTTCACACGACTGAAGTAGCTTTTTTAAAATTTCCCTAAATAAAGTCGAAAAAGTACAAAATGATCTTTGTACCGAAAGATATCATCTATCCAATGACTAAAAAAATCATTTAAAAATATTAAAATATAGAAGAGATATTTTTATAAATTTCTATCATTGTATTTCACTTGATTGAAGTAGCTTTTTTTTAAATTTCCCTAAAGAAAGTCGAAAAAGAACAAAACGATCTTTGTATCGAAAGATCTCAGCTATTCCATGACAAAAAAATCATTTAAAAATATTAAAATGTAGAATGAAATATTTTTAGGATGAGCGAAGCGAATCCTCTACTAGCCCACTCAAATTACATTTTGTCGTACGCTTTACAAAAAAACCATTCAATATTTTGATTTGAAATTAAACAGAAATATAAATTATGATCTGTAGATTTGCACAATATAATTTTTTTACAGAATAACTTTAAAAAAAAATTATTATTTTAATTAATTTATTTTACACGTTTTTTCCAATACGGACGCACTTTTAGAAATAAGAAATAAAGCATGCATATTTTCAGAAGAATAAATAATTCATGGAGTTAACAATTGTAGATAGAATCATGATTAATTAAATAAATAAAACATATTTTCTTTATGCCGACAAAATCATTTACGCTGATGTCACTTACGCATATTAAAAGAATTATATTGCTTTTTTTTTTTTTTTTTTTTTTTTCGTAAAGTGGCAACCAAAAAATTGTAAACAAATAAAATTAATTGTTAAATTCATTATAAAAAGAGTTATTTGAATTCGAAGATTGAAAATTAAACCAAATGAAACTTATATATTATTATTTTTGTATATGTAGTACCATTTTTAAATAGTTTGCCGTTTAAAAACAATTTATAGAATGTATTAGTTCTATTATAAAAAATGCCAAGGAAACATATACTTACTGGATGAAAAGAGTGCGAATATGATATAGCTTTAAGGCAAGAGTTTAGATACCAGCGTTAAAAACGACGGCATAGATGTCATATACACATCATATCAGTGCGATTTTTCCGACGCCAATTTGGCAAAAACCTGGTTTTCGAATACCAGTTACCATGTATATATTTTAAAAAGGGAATAAAAATATTTTTTTTTTAAAGTTTAATTAATACCTGTGGAACAAAACAATTTATATAATTAAAAAAAAAAGAAAATAAAAGTAAATAAACAATTTATTAATAAATAAACAACATCCGGGTTACCATGTCAAGCAAAATAACTATACTTTGTCGCCAATTAAGTACTCCGGTGCATACATGACATTGGCGTCTGAAAAAAAATAGCGCCAACGTGGTGCGTATGACATCTGTGCCAAAAGGACGACATGACTAATCTCTTCTGATAGAAAATGCATGTGCTCGGAAAAATGCTTTAAATTTCGAAGATCCACAAAAAAATTTTAAATTATATTTTTGTAAAAAATTTTCATCATCGTTGGCTTGGCATTCACTCTGACGGATCTCAAAAGACTTGTCATAAATGTATAGTAAATAATGAACTAAATATTTTTTCTTTACCTAATAATATGGATCCTGGTCCACATCCATAAATATTAAAGGGCTTAACTTTCGTCGAGGAGAAATTAATTGCCCAAGTTCGTCCTGTTATTACTGTTTATCGCATTAAAGGTGATCAGCTTGAATACAGTGGGAAAATTATTAATTTTCATCAAGAAATTATAGGATTTTGTACTTTATTACCTCATTCCATAGATACTATAACACAGTACATTTTTGGGTACTGTCGACTTTTGTCCCGTCGACCAAAAATATAATGCCAAATTTCAGGATTAAATGCCAATAATGGATTATCATAAATGTCACATTGCATGGCATTAAACGTAATACACGTGATCGTTATGTCATCAAGTGATTTTTAATTCGGGTACTTTTTGGTTATCCCGTCGACCAATTTCGTCAAATAATACAAATAGCCAAACTATTAGCACAATTGCACAAATTGACGCATTTTTTAAATAACGAAAAATCAAATAAATTAGTAAAACATTAATAAAAATCCAAATAAAAAGTCGAATTAAGGTACTACTTGATTATCCCGTCAATCAATTTCGCCAAATTATACAAATCGCCAAACAATTGGCCAAATTAAACAAATTGACATAATTTTTATTTTAAATACCGAAAGAACAAATAAATTAATGAAACATTACTAAGAATACAAATAAAACTTCATAATAAAAATAACTTGATGGCATAACGAACACGTGATACGAGTTTAATATTATGTGGATGTGATATTTTTTACCATCATCATTAGCATTTAATCTTTTAGTTTGGCGGTACCTATTTGGTCGACAGGATAATCAAGTAGTACCCAATAATATATAAAAAAGGTTACTTTCCAATAAATAACTAATGAAATAATGCTTCGCGAATCCAAACAAAGCACGACTTTTGCTAGTTATAAATTTCTACCATTGGATTTCACTTGACTGAAGTAGCTATTTTAAAATTTCCCTAAAGAAAGTCGAAAAAGTACAAAACAATCTTTGTATCGAAAGATCTCAGCTATTCCATGACAAAAAAATCATTTAAAAATATTAAAATATAGAAGAGATATTTTTATAAATTTCTACCATTGGATTTCACATGACTGAAGTAGCTTTTTTAAAATTTCCCTAAATAAAGTCGAAAAAGTACAAAACGATCTTTGTACCGAAAGATATTATCTATCCAATGATAAAAAAAATCATTTAAAAATATTAAAATGTAGAAGAGATATTTTTATAAATTTCTATCATTGGATTTCACTTGACTGAAGTACCTTTTTTGAAATTTCCCTAAAGAAAGTCGAAAAAGTACAAAACAATCTTTGTATCGAAAGATCTCAGCTATTCCATGACAGAAAAAAAATCATTTAAAAATATTAAAATGTAGGAGAGATATTTTTATAAATTTCTACCATTGGATTTCACTTGACTGAAGTAGCTTTTTTTAAATTTCCCTAGACAAAGTCGAAAAAGTACAAAACGATCTTTGTACCGAAAGATATCAGCTATCCAATTATAAAAAAAATCATTTAAAAATATTAAAATGTAGAAGAGATATTTTTATAAATTTCTATCATTGGATTTCACTTGATTGAAGTAGCTTTTTTTAAAATTTCCCTAAAGAAAATCGAAAAAGTACAAAACGATCTTTGTATCGAAAGATCTCAGCTATTCCATGACAAAAAAATCATTTAAAAATATTAAAATGTAGAAGAGATATTTTTATAAATTTCTACCATTGGATTTCACTTGACTGAAGTACCTTTTTTGAAATTTCCCTAAACAAAGTCGAAAAAGTACAAAACGATCTTTGTACGGAAAGATATCAGCAATCCAATGAGAAAAAAAATCATTTAAAAATATTAAAATGTAGAAGAGATATTTTTATAAATTTCTACCATTGGATTTCACTTAACTGAAGTAGCTTTTTTAAAATTTCCCTAAAGAAAGCCGAAAAAGTACAAAACGATCTTTGTACCAAAAGATATCAGCTATCCAAAGATAAAAAAAATCATTTAAAAATATTAAAATGTAGAAGAGATATTTTTGTAAATTTCTACCATTGGATTTCACTTGACTGAAGTAGCTTTTTTTTAAATTTCCCTAAACAAAGTCGAAAAAGTAGAAAACGATCTTTGTACCGAAAGATATCAGCTATCCAATGATAAAAAAATCATTTAAAAATATTAAAACGTAGAAGAGATATTTTTATAAATTTCTACCATTGGATTTAACATGACTGAAGATGCTTTTTTTAAATTCCCCTGAACAAAATCTAAAAACTACAAAACGGTCTTTGGGCCGAAAGATCTGAGATATCCAATGCCAAGAAATCATTGTTTGTTTTGAATATAGTAACCTCTTTAAAATAAACAAAATTGAAAAAGCAGAAAACGCTATCTGTACAGATCAACGTCAGATAGCCAATGCAAAAAAGATTTAAAAACATTGAAATACAGACGAGATATCTTTATAAATTTAAATCATAAGGTTATGAACGATTGGGTTGCTTTTAGTTGAATGAATTAGCCTCTTTAAAATATAAGTAAAAAAAAAAACGCAGACGAAAAACGTTTAAATTATATCTTTCTTAACACTAAAATTATAGAGAAGGTGTTGTTTGGTTTGAATGCAGTAACCTCTTTAAAATGAACAAAATTTAAAAATCCCTGTCGGCTGGGCCTATAGGCGGAGGTAGATTTCGAAGAGTGATCATTTCAACAAATATATATATATATATATATATATATATATATATATATATATATATATATATATATATATATATATATATGATTAGAGATAAACCCAGTTTAATAACTTCATTTGGCCGTTTATGAAAAATTTTTAATTTCATTTTTCTGCAAAAACTGGTTTTATCAGAATCATCTTAAGAAAAATCCAGCTCAAATGCCCATTTTAACAACATATTTTGAAATAGATTCTGAATTTAATAAAAAATCGAGCAAAACAGTACATTATACAGTTCCTAAATAAGAAAAAACTGTCAGTTGAATGCATTTGAGAAAAAAATTGAATTTAAAAATGAGTCATAAAATAACCGATTTGTTGTTTAAATACATCCTTAATTCTTTAATCATGATTGCTTCGGAAAATTTTGTGCGAAATACTCACTTTGACAGCATTTTTAAAAATATATTCTATCTTTATGAAAAAACTGGTCAATGCGTCACAGTATATAGTTCCTAAATAAGAGGATCTGTAAATTGGATGCGTTTGAGAGCGAAAATGGATTTTAAAACGAGTCATAAAAAACGCAATTTGCTATGTGAAAACTTCCTTAAATTTTCAAATCACGAAGACTTCGGGAAATTTTGTTCAAAATACCCTTTTTGGTATCTTTTTTCAAAATATATTCTGTCTTTATCAAAAAACCGATCAATGCATCACATTATATAGTTCCTAAATAAGAGGATCTGTAAATTGGATGCATTTGAGAGCAAAAATGGATTTAAAAACGAGTCAGAAAAAAAAACGCAATTTCTTATTTGAACACTTCCTTAAATTTTTAGTCACGATGATTTCTGAAAATTCTGTTCAAAATACCCTTTTTGGTAGCCTTTTTTTATATATATTCCGTCTTTATCAAAAAACTGACCAATGCATCACATTATATAGTTCCTAAATAAGAGGATCTGTAAATTGGATGCGTTTCAGAACAAAAATAGATTTAAAAACGAGTCAGAAAAAAAAACACAATTTCTTATTTGAATACTTCCTTCAATTTTCAGTCCCGACGACTTTCGGAAATTCTGTTCAAAATACCCTTTTTGGTAGCCTTTTTTGAAATATATTCTGTCTTTATCAGAAAATTGACCAATGCGTCACTTTATACAGTTTCTAAATAAGAGGATCTACCATTTGGATGCATTTAAAATCAAAAATGAATTTAAAAATAAGTCAGAATATAAGCAGTTTGGATTTGAGGTTTTTTCTCCAACTTTTATTTTTGTTTAATTTCTTTTTGCTATACGAATTGGTCCTATGAAAAACTTGTCAATGTAAAAGTTGTAGATATTTTTGAGAAGATGTAAAATAAATTTAATCAGATTTGATATCTTAAAAATTGACGGAGTTATGGATTTTTCTCTTTTTTCAGCGCCCTTTTTCTTTTCTTTTTTAATTTTTTTCATCGGTAAAAGTTGGTCCTATCAAAAACTTGTAAATACAAAAGTTTTAGATAATTTTAAGAACATTTACAAAAAATTTAGTTGGACTTGATAAATTCAAAATTGACGAAGTTAGTAATTTTTTTCTCTCAAAATCCCGGTTTTTTTCGCCCCTTGAGCCCACTTCTAAATTTATCAAAAATCTGTCATGCATATACTTTTGGCCCGTTTTTAAGAAGTAATATAAACTTTAAACCGATTCGATATCTACTTTAATTAAGAAGTTATGGTGTTTTTTCGGTTTTCACAAAAACGCCCCCTATTCGGACCCCCTTGGTCCGATTTTGTCCATTAACGAACTCATCCAAGATTTTATTCCCATTGATTTTATGTACAAGTTTGGTGGAGATTGGTGAAGAATTATAGAAGTTATCGTGTCCATAAAAAAGTGAGATATATATATATAGATAGATAGATAGATAGATATATAAACTGGTGCCATTGCAATAGGTAGTATTTCTTACGAAATCTACCTAAAAGCAGAAAACGGTATCTGTAAAGATCAATGTCAGATAGCCAATGCAAAAAAATAATTTAAAAACATTGAAATGCAGATGAGCTATCTTTATAAATTTAAATCATAAGATTATGAACTGATAATAATAAGATAACTGATAAGAATAAGATTATAAACTGAAGCAACCCAATCGGGTTGCTTCAGTTTAATGAATTAGCCTCTTTAAAATATAAGTTAAAAATATCTGTGCAGATCAACATCAGATAGCCAATGCAAAAAAAATGATTAAAAACATTGAAATGATGATAAGATATCTTTATAAATTTAAATCATAAGATTATGAACGATTGGATTGCTTCAGTTGAATGAATCAGCCTCTTTAAAATATAAGTTAAAAAAAAAAGTGGAAAACGGCGTAAAAAAAAAATCAAAAATATTAAAACGCAGACCAGATATATTTATAAACTTCTAGAAAACCTTAGGATTATCATAAGCTAGTGAATTGTTTCGCTTGATTGAAGTATCCTTTTTAAAATATCCGTAAAATAAATCGAAAATGAAAAAAATGGCCTTTGTGCGAATCGACCTTGACTATCTAATGTAAAATAATAATAATAATAATAATAATAATAATAATAATAAAATGTTGACGATATATGTATGTAAATTTTTGTCATAAGACTATCACTAGCAAAAGACCGCATCTACCTACTGCTGAAATAACATTTAAAAATATTAAAATGCAGACGAGATATCTTTATAAATTTTTTTCATACGATTAAGATTATCAAATGCAGCGTTCGAAATCCTTGGTGGTCCGCTGGTCCGAGACCACCGATAATTCAATCGGACCACTAATCTGAAAAATTTAGTGGTCCGCAGGACCAGTGCCTTTTTTCAGGCCCTGAGAAAATCGCAACCGATCGCACATACAAATTATTTTTAGCGATGCCGCGGACGCGCTATAGGCGTAAAATACGCAAAAAATCGGCGATGGGACGCAAAAAAAAATAGTTCTTACGCGTCCCACGAGACGTGTAATTTCGTTAAAGAATCGCGAAAAAACGGCAAATTTCGTTAAAAAATTGCAAAATAACGACTAATTTTCGGAAAAGTTTGTTAAACAATTCTCGAAAAAATGACTAATTTCATTCCAAACACGAAACATAAAGCAGATTTCTTCAAAAAACCGCGAAAAAACTGCAAATTTCGCCCAAAAAAATCGCGAAAAAGGGCAGATTTTTTCTCAAAAAATAGCAAAATAAGCGCAGATTCCTTTAAAAAATTGAAAAAAAAGGCAGATTTCTCCAAAAAATCGTGAAAATACGATAAATTTTGTCCGAAAATCGCGATAAAATGGCAAAATTTGTCAAAAAAAATCGCAAAAAACGACAAATTTTGTTAAAAAAGCGTTAAATAACGACTAATTTCCGGCAAATATCGTCAAAAAATCTCAAAAATGGCTAATTTCATCCTAAAACCCGAAAAATCTGTAGATTTCTTCAAAAGATCGCGAAAAACCGGCAAATTTCGTCCAAAAATCGAGATAAAACGGAAAATTTTGAAACAAAATATCGCGAAAAACGGTATATTTCGTCAATAAATCCCGAAAAAACAAAAGATTTCGTCAAAATAACGCGAAAAGACGGAAATTTCGACAAAAAAGAACGAAAAAAAAAAAAAATAAATAAGTGAATGCCGGGAGAGAATTTTTCTGTTTTAAAAACTAATTTTCCTGCTTAAAAATTGTTGTTGCTGCTCCAAAAACTGATTTTTCTGTTTCCCAGTCGGAGTTTTATCTTTGAGTGAAGTGACTCCTGAAAGCACCATTTCATTAAGCAAACTACCCATTTACTCAACAAAAATATCCCTTTTTTCAGCAGAAATGTCTTTTTCAATAAACCTGTCTTGCCTTATTATAAAAGAAATGCAAACAATAGTGATACTTGTTATCTTCTACACTTAAATAAGCATTATTTTATAATTAAATTTGTATCTTGCACATTTATTCTTTAAAAAGTACAGAAAATTTTGCTTTTTAATTTTTAGCAAATTATAATTTTACATTGTATTATGCTGAAAATTTTGGATTATTGCAAAGTAAGATTGGTTTATTTTCAAAGGAGGGGGGGGGGGTAGGAGGCCACTCTAAGTGTTAAAATTATTTAATAAAATTTTATATAGCGGACCAGTGATGATGTCTGCGGACCAGTAAAATCTCATGCTTACTGGTCCTTAGGACCAGTGACTTTTTTTTAGGAATTCTAACGCTGAAATGTATTGTTTCGCTTAACTGAAGTATAGCCTGTTTAAAATACCTGTAAAAAAAAAATAATAATAAAATAAATAAATAAAATAATAATAATAAATAGAAAATTGCCTTTATACAGATCGATATCATCTATCCAATGCAAATATATATACATATTCATAAGTGTGTATATATATGTGCAAGTTAATATATATTTATTTATTTAAAAATATTAGAATGTCGACTATATACGTTTATAAATTTCTATTGTAAGACTACCACTTGCAAATAGGTTGTTTTGCTCAGCGCCGAAACTAGCCTTTTTTGCGCCCGGGGCAAATATGGATTTTGGTGACCCCCCCCCCCCACCCTCGACATATATGCATTCTTTATATCAAACACACCAAACAAAATCTTAATTTGGCGTCCCCTTCAGCTTCTGTTCTGGTGGCACCCGGGGCACGTGCCCCCTCTGCCCCCCTCTAGTTTCGGCCCTGGTTTTGCTTGACTAAATAAGCCAATATCTAAACAAAAAATCAAAATTGTAGAAAACAGCCTTTATGCTGATCGATCTCAAACATCCAATGCAAAATAAATAAACAAACAAACAAATAAGTAAATAAAAAAATTAAAATGCAATCGAGAAGAGGCTACTTCAGTAAACCGAAAAAGCCCATTCGCTAATGCTAATCCCATGGGAGAAATTTATACACATACGTCGGCTCCATTGCTTTTTTTTTTTTTTTTCGTCGTATGATAGCTGAGATAGATCTATACAAAAGCCATTTTCTACTGTTCCGATATTCATTTAAGAATTTTTTATGGGGATGTTTTTACTTTCGAAACGGGAACCGAAAAAGAAAATGGCTCGAATAAAAATATCTGTAAATGAATGTCAAATGAGCAATAAATTGCTAACAGATCGATTTCAGCTATTCAATGAAAAAAATCATTTAAAAATTTTTGAAATGTAACTGAGAAGTGGCTGCTTCAGTCAAGTGAAAGAACCCATTTTTAATGCTAATTTTATGGACGAAATTTATAAAGATATCGCAGTTGCATTTCAATATATATCTTTTTTTCCTCATCGGATTGGAGACCTTCATTTTTCGATACGGTTTTAAAAATTAATTTCCATAAAAATATTCTGCAATCAAAATCGAATAGGTAAAAAAATGGAAAAGTAAAAAACGGCCTTTATATAGAATTTTATTCTCTTTAATATTCTATTTGACAAATAGCAAGCTATGGCTACATGTCTCGAGATATTTAGGAATAATAATTAAAAAGTACAAAAATTTTGTAGGTTTTTTTTTTTTTTTTTTTTTTTTTTTTTTTTTTTTTTTTTTTTTTTTGGGAAGGGGGGGGGGGGCACAGAAAACCAGGCTGCGGAGTCAGTAAAAAAAAAAGGCCGACTTCTACTTTAGAAATTTTAACTCCGACTCTGAAATGGCTTATTAATATACTAGTGTTGCTTTTGATTAAAATTATAAGGAACGCATGAAAAGGTAAGGCGAAATTTTCACCTTTTCGGTATTAATTCAGTTCTTAGGACTTTGAAAAAATTATACTTAAATTCCGTTTTACTATTTTTCAAATTCGCGTCCCACAAAACCAAAAAATTCAGCTATCAAAAGCTAAAGAATAAAAAAAAAAAAAAAAAAAAAAAAAAAAAAAAAAAAAAAAAATATGGTTTTGTATCTTCGGTGGATTTGAAAAGTGGAAATTTTTACAATTTTGTTGTTAATTCGTATCCTCTAGAGCAAAAAAGTTTCCATGGAAAGAAAATAAATGATTAAAAAGTGAAAATTTTAGTAGCCCGGAAATAATTCGGGTTCTACATGAGTTTTTCATTAAAAACGGTTTTCATCGAACGGTACGCCGGGAAGTATATGGGAAATCTTCAACTTGCATAGCAGGATAGAATCCAATAATAATAATAATAATAATAATTTTATGGATTTAAAATTATATGTAAATGGTTTAATTTCACTTCAAACTGTCTAATATATTAGATCGGAATCGACTTGTTTTAAAACGGATCCGACTGTTTTGGTGAAGAGCCTATCCTAAGGCCCTTTTTGCCAGAAGAACCTATCCAAATGTAAATAGCCTCGGGCCATCAGGACTGAAAAGGTGCGAGAATGTTGTATTTGCTAATGACTTTTTTCCAGATGGGGTATCAAATCCCCTTTATTTTTCGCCTAGAGCGAAAGGGTGACATGAGATGACCATTTTTCTTGTCAATTATAAGCCTCGGAAATATCATTGGTCTTTTAAAGTGTCAATCTTTGTGTTTGGGATACGCCTTGCGGTGGCAACTCGCATAGATTCGTGAGAGGATTTTGAGTTCCGATTTGAGTGATGTAGGCTCTTAACCCCGCCGATTTACTTTCAAGGGGGTGTTCTGCTGAACAATTAGTTGAAAGGAAATGGTGGGAGGGACCTGATTGGTTGCACGAAAAAAGGGAAAGTTGGCCTAAATCGAATGACGAGCCAAATGAAGATTTGGTCAATTCTGAGATTCGTAAAACAGTTATAGCCACATTAATTAGTAATGATGAAAATGGTAAGTGGTATTATAAGTATTTTTCTTCATTTAAGAAAATTGTAAGAATGTTATCTTGGATTTTTAGATTTTACAACAATTTAAGAAAAGTTGACAAAAATCTTTCAAAAGATTTATCTGTACAAGAAATAGAAAGGGGGGAAAAGGCTTTAATGTTACTCATTCAAAAGGAATCTTTTAAGGGAGAAAATGATGAAAAATTAAGACAATTCAGACCAATAGTTGATTGTGACGGTCTTATAAGAGCCAGGTCAAATGTTGCTTATCGAGAAGACAAATACGATTTTAAGTTTCCTATTATATTGCCATCTGATCACCCTGTTGTTAAATTGTTGATAATGACTGTTCATAATGATTTATTACATGCTGGTACTTTATTGTTAATGTCAACTTTAAGAGAAAAATATTGGATTTTAAAATCACGAAAGACAATACGAAATTGTATTGGAAAATGTATAAAATGTCAAAAATTCAAAGCTAAAAAATGTGAGGCAATCCCAGGAATTTTACCTAATGATAGGGTCCGCGATGCTTGTGTATTTGAAATTATAGGATGTGATTTGGCTGGACCATTGTATTTGAAAAATGGTCAAAAAGCATATATTGTACTTTTCACTTGTGCAGTTTATCGTGCTGTCCACTTGGAATTAATCACATCTCTATCAACTGAATCCTTTTTTCAGTCTTTAAGACGTTTTATTGCACGCCGTGGACGACCTTCAACCATATATTCAGACAATGGATCAAATTTCATAGGCGCGGAGAACTTTTTGAAAACTATCGACTGGGATAGTCTCCGTTTTAAAGCTGCTGAACAAAAAATTGATTGGAAGTTTAACCCTCCTTCCGCACCATGGTGGGGCGGATGGTGGGAGCGCTTGATTCGGATTGTAAAACAAATCCTAAGAAAAATATTGGGTCGTGCTTCTCTTGATTACGAGGAATTACTCACTGTATTATGTGACTGTGAAAGAGTTATTAATTCAAGACCAATTACCTATGTGTCAGAGGACATTGATGAGGACTTTTCTATAACACCAGAGAAATTTTTACATGAAACTCCACAGTCAGGTGTTCCAGATATTGACAATGTAGACAAAGTGAAATTGAGTAAAAGAGCTAAATATTTGCAACGGATAAGAAAAACTTTAAGAGTTAGGTTCCGTACAGAATATTTAGGACAGTTACGGCAGCAATCAATAAAATGCTATAAAAATGAATCACTTAAGGTAGGAGAAATTGTCCTACTGGAGGATACTAATAAAAAACGTTCCTACTGGAATTTAGCTCGCGTTCTGAAAGTCATACCTGGCAGAGATGGCCAAATTAGGCTTGCGCTCATAAAAACAAAAATTCTGAATTATTACGACCGGTTCAGAGATTATACAGATTGGAATTGGAAAATCCAATAAAAGAAACAAATGATGAGGCTACGCCTTTAACCACTAGTAGTGGCAGAATTATCAAGACACCTGTTAGATAAATTTTCTATTTAGAAAACTTCATTTAAATACTCATTTTACTTAATTTCACTTCACTTCTTTATTTGTATTCAAGTGTTTATTATTATTATTATTATTTTGCATATACTATATATATTGTTATTGTAATTGATAAGATTGTGTTTCAATTGTATAAGTAATTTTTTTATAAGTATTATGAATAATGTTTATTTTGTGTCTACGTAAAGGTTTTGAGTGTTTGATTTCCCACTCAAAAGGTGGGAGGATATTAGGAAAAAAAGAAATTCACGGACACTCCAATCCCAGATCATTATTGTAACCCTTCGTAGGAGGGGCGCAATTTGTTACGTCATAGACAGCCGATGTCATTGCTGTCAGTTGTGTTACGTTCGTTCTGAAACAAACTTGTAAATAAAATGTTGTTATTGTTTTTTAACTATCGGCTAAGTTTATTTCCCGGCCTTTGTGATTAATTTAAGTAATATTCGTAACACGCGGTAAAAGCCGAGCGCTAATGTAAAGTCTATGGGGGCGTTCTTTTCGAATATCTCGCTGAAATTTTAATATTTTTACATGATTTTTTTTGCACAAGATAGCTGAGGACGATATACAACCGGCCTAGTTTTTACTTTTTCAGTTTTCGTTTCAGATTTTCTTTAAACAATTACTTAAACTTTCGGAAGCGGTTTAAACCGGTTCTGAAATTGAAACTATCGTAATATAAAAAATATATAAGCAAAATCGAAAAAGTAAGAAATAGGCCGGTTGTGGATCGCCCTCAGCTATCTTGTGCAAAAAAATCATGCAAAAATATTAAAATTTGAGCGAGATATACGAAAAGAACGCCCCCATAGACTTTACATTAGCGCTCGGCTTTTACCGCATGACTAGTGTACGCTCTTAAACGAAGTTCTTCTTTTGTATGCAACATGAATAGATGCTAAAATCCATACTTGAGATCAGCAAAAGTTCCCCAAATGACTAAAAATTAATCTCCAACATATATACGTAGTCTTGTGTTGCTTGGCAACCAATGAATAACTCCACAGATACACGAGCATTAAAGCTAAGTGAGGACCAAATTATTTAAAAGTCACCTTCTTTTTGTTGACTTAATAAAGTCGCAGGATCTTTACCTAAGGCATTCCAATAGTACGTTTACTTGTTTGGGCCATTCAAATAACACTTTTTTTCGTTACTGTATATCATAACGTACCATTTGGGTCCATATGACGTATGTTTGCAAGTTAATTGAATTCTCGCCAATTTATAGCGATTTTTTAAAGCTGATTGTTTTATCATTTTCATGTAAATTAATTTTTCTGTTTCTTTAATTCATCTACGAATCATTTCCGTCGACACAGAAAGTTCTGACTTGCTTTTAATGTAATTAGCAATCTTTACTTGTGTAAATGTCAGTTTCTGGATCCTTTTGTCATGTCATTTTTCTCGTCACACAAGATCTTCCAGATTATGTTTTGTTTTGAAGGAGTCATCCTTAGACTATACTTCATAGACAGACCACTTTGGACGATTCAATGCAGCTGAAATTTCTGCAACAATCTTCCCTTTCCATTTCAGCTTTCCTCAGGGGCGTAAACCACCCTAATCGCGTAGGGGGGTGTCGGCTCAAAAATTTCCGACTCCAAGAAGGAAAATTTCCGAGTACTATGGCCAACATGAAGACTAATATACATATATATATTTTATATGTATATATATATATGTATATATATATATATATATATATAATAATTCGCAAGATAATCATGACTTAGTGTATCGAAATAGTCAAATAATCTTATATTATGTTATTATTAGTCTTATGTAATATATTTTCACCATTATTAGGCGATCTCCTGATGGAATACAATAACCGTTCCACCCGAGAGGGACACGAGTCGTGCATAATACGAATAAGCAGTCAAAGGGCTTTCCAGCAATATATCACATGAAAGGTATCGGCTAAAATTAGAAAAGTGGTTGCCCGTGAGGGCAAAATGGGAATCCAACGATATATCACAAGAGAGATGTATTCCAAATTCAGGAAATTGTCCTCCCTCCCAGAATAGACCCTTCCCCTAACTATAAAAATTTCATATATTATGAGTAATATTTATCGGAGGACCCCGAAAAAAAAAAAAATCCGGTCTAAAATGATAAAACCTTACAATTTCAAAAAAGATCGAAAATTGTCCCCAATAGAGGATAAGATGGGGCAGGGGGAGAGGGAGAAAGATTTATTATATGAAAGAGTGATTTGAGGGCTTTCCTATGATATGTCCAAAAAAGTATGGAATTTTTTCACCCCCATTAAAACTCCTCGGGGATGGCAATTTTAAAATATCGCTGAAACATGTATTTAATTAGTTTTTAAAAATTTTATTTTCTGCTGTTTCACGTTCTTATTTGAAAAGACTGTTGAGATGTGCCAAATGTTCTAAATTTTTCGAAAAAAGGGGGAACCCTTTTTAACCCCCTTATGGTGAGATTTCTAAAATCACTGGATTATGTGTTAAATAATTTTTTTAGTAGCTTTATTTTCTGGAATTTTACGCTCCTACCTTAAATGTTTGCTGAGATATGGCAATTCGTTCCAGAATTTTTCACCTCCCCCCGCTTGTCCCTCATAAAGGGGGTAATTTCAAAATTTCCATCTTAGTGCATGCTTATATCATAAGAAGTACTTTTTCTCCAATTTTCATGGTTCTAGATTCAGTAGTTTGGGGTGTGCGTTGATTATCAGTCTGTCAGGACAAACTATTATCCTCTATAATAATAGCCGTTGTGACTCTCTCTCTCTGTCTGTCTGTCCCTGTATGTAGAACGATTCCGGGCTTGTACTCATCCGCTAAAGAAGAAATTCTGACAGCCATGTTTTAGAAATTTTGGTGTTTTTTTTTTAAATTGCACTAACCTAAATGTTATGTCATTAGAAAGAGCTTTCAAAAATAAACGCTTTTTTTGCTTACGGTTTTTCCCTAATTGTAATATCTTCTGAGATATAAAGTCATTTTTTTCCGGCGTTCGAGCGCTGGATATATGTAAACAAAGGCCAGATTTGATTCATTCACATGACGAGTTTTCTATGCACCATGGAGGATATTCGGCGAGATTGAATTTCATATATCCAAACCAGTAATGAAACATAATAATATATATATATATATTTTTTTTTTTTTTTTTTTTTGCAAAAAAATAAACTTTTTTTGCTTACGGTTTTTCCCTAATTGTAATATCTTCTGAGATATAAAGTCATTTCTTTTCGGCGTTCGAGCACTGGATAGGATATTCGGAGCGATTGAATTTCATATATCCATACCAGTAATGAAACGTAACAATTTTTTTTTTTTTTTTAATTTTTTTGCAAAGGAATTTGATGCAATTTGTTCGCTTTTGATTTTTCGAACATCGATTTTTTTTGTTACGTTATTAGGTTTGTAGTAAGTTCTACATGTCGTATGGGATTGATTTTCATTTAGCAATTTGGCAACAGTGATTTCTTGCACTTTTAAGCTGTGTGAGAAAGTTGTCGCTGTGAAAGCTTTTGATTTTAAGCTGTGACAGGCCGATTTAGTGGCGTGGTCGGTAGCGTGAGCTCCTCCCACACCGCTGGACCCTGGTTCGAGTCCAGCTAGCGGCATGGGTGTGCGGGTGTTGTCCCTGTGATGTGTATTAAAATGTATGTACTGGATTTCTTGTAATAATAAAGTGTTCTGTATTTGTTTCTGTGGTTTATGGATCATTCGAGGTAACAGCCATTTGTAGCTATAGACCTCAAAGCATTGTTCACTCAAACTCAAATATGCTGTGACAGACTATTCGCGTTTGAAATGAAATAGACGCCCTCTCGCGGACAAAGTCTGAAACGAAATAGAACTTATATCGTGAGCATGAAATCAGTGTTTAAAAGGCCGATAAATAAATAAACAGTTCTATAACGCGTGCAACGTTGGGTTCTTTGCATTAAAATTATCTAAAATCAAAATTTTATACACAAAGTTTAGATCTATAATATAAAAAAATACATTTGACTTACTCATGGCAAAATAGCATGATAGCAACACAATGCTTTCATGCTTCAGCTTCTCTAAAGCAATTACTAGATTTTCCAGCATCTACAAATTCTAAAATTGTCGATATTTGTAATTTATCTCCCATAATTAAATAAAAAAGATAAAAAACTGCACTTTAAATAGCTCTTTAAACTGGTTCTATGCTACAGTGCTACAGCATGGAACGTAAACAAACAAACGTAAACAAACGATTATCAGGTCTATTACAACGCCATCTTTTGGTCATTACAAACGCGAATTAATAAACATTATTATTTTTTTTTCAGATGACTGTGTTTTTTTAAAATTCAAACCTTTTTTTCTTTTAGCCAAAATTTATCTCTACCATTTCATTTAACTGAAGTTCTTTTTGTTTTAATATACTGTATATAATTTTCTTTACGGATTGAAAAATATTTTTAATGAAATTAATTTTGTTTTGATTTCACAGCTTTAGACAAAATTTGTCTCTACACTTAATATTTGTTTGTATTCTTTTTTATTATTATTATTGACGTTTCATTAACGAGTTTATTTAATATCTTATGTAAAGTTAACTTTTGTTTCAGGTAAAAGGTTTAGGCAAAATTTGTCTTTACCTTTCATTTCATTTAACTAAAGTTCTTTTTGTTTTAATATACTGTATATAATTTTCTTTACGGATTGAAAAATATTTTTAATGAAATTAATTTTGTTTTGATTTCACAGCTTTAGACAAAATTTGTTTCTACACTTAATATTTGTTTGTATTCTTTTTTTTTATTATTATTGACGTTTCATTAACGAGTTTATTTAATATCTTATGTAAAGTTAACTTTTGTTACAGGTAAAAGATTTAGGCAAAATTTGTCTCTACGTTTCATTTCATTTAACTGAAGTTCTTTTTGTTTTAATATGATGTATATAATTTTGCTTACGGATTGAGAAATATTTTTAATGAAATTAATTTTGTTTTTATTTCACAGCTTTAGGCAAAATTTGTCTCTACATTTAATATTTTTTTGTATTCTTTTTTTATTATTGCTGATTAATTAACGATTTTATTTAATACCTTACATTACTTTGTGTCAGTTGTGCCCGTTTTGCACACTAATTAAACTTGCAATGGAACAATCAAGTGAAACACCAATTGAAAAGAGACGACGTTTGGCAAATGAACGTAAGAGATGATGGTTGCAACGGCAAAGCCAGGAGTCATTGAACCGTATAAGGGAACTTAACAGAGCATCTGAAAGAGTACGTATTGATCAAGAAACTGACTCTGAAGCAGAACTGCGTAGGCGAGCTAATGCCGACTGCTACAGAAGCCGAATTCAGGAAGAAACGGAATCTGAAGCCCAAGTTCGAAGACAAGCTGATGCCGAACGCCACCGAAGACGTATTGAAGAAGAAAATGAATCTGAAGCACAAGTGTGAAGACAAGCCGATGCCGAACGCCACAGAAGACGTATTGAAGAAGAAAATGAATCTGAAGCGCAAGTGCGAAGACAAGCCGATGCCGAACGCCACAGAAGACGTATTGAAGAAGAAAATGAATCTGAAGCGCAGCCGATGCCGAACGCCATAGAAGACGTATTGAAGAAGAAAATGAATCTGAAGCGCAAGTGCGAAGACAAGCCGATGCCGAACGCCACAGAAGACGTATTGAAGAAGAAAATGAATCTGAAGCGCAAGTGCGAAGACAAGCCGATGCCGAACGCCACAGAAGACGTATTGAAGAAGAAAATGAATCTGAAGCGCAAGTGCGAAGACAAGCCGATGCCGAACGCCACAGAAGACGTATTGAAGAAGAAAATGAATCTGAAGCGCAAGTGCGAAGACAAGGCGATGCCGAACGCCACAGAAGACGTATTGAAGAAAAAAATGAATCTGAAGCGCAAGTGCGAAGACAAGATCATGCTGAAACTCAGAGGCTAAGTCGACGGAACGAAATAAATAATGTTAGACTGGGAGAACAGGAAAGTGAAGTTCATTTACATTACTGTGGCCCTATGAACTCTTTGTGTGAATTCTGTGCTTCCAAGAATTTTGCCGGTGAACGACCTCCAGATGGAAAATTCAATAACTGCTGTAGGAATGGGAAAGTTTGTTTGACGAAACCAATGGATTCTCAGGGAAATGATTTAATTTATCCACGTGTTCTTCAGGATTTGCTCATGAATCCTGAGAATCCTGATCACAAAAATTTCAGAAAACACATACGGTCTTGTTCTAAGACCGTATGTGTTCATGTATGTGTTACATACATGTCCGTCATGTGTTCCGTATGTGTTACATTCGCTCATATGGAGGCGAATGTTATCTTTCGCCTCCATGGGAGCAAAAGTTGTCAACTGTAGTGGAAGAGGACCATATGTCTTTAAAGTACATGGGCAAATCTGCCACAGGGCGAGTCATCTACAACCACCTGATGAAGACCAACCACAATTTGCACAATTATATGTTGTAGACAGCACTCAGGCAACAGAAAATCGAATTCGCCATCAAGCAAACAGAGAATGTGTTCCCCATGTTCTGGACCAGTTGGACAGGCTTATGTGATCGACAAATTGTCTTTGCGACACTTACTGCATGTTGAGGGATGTTGAGGCTCAAGCTGCCCAGGAGGCTAATGAAGCCAGACAAGATACTCCAATTGTGAATCTGGTTTTCAGAAGAGATCGACATTCTGATCAGAGACGATTTAATGCACCTGCTGCAAATGAAATTGCCATGGTTTTTGTAAACGATGATGGAGAACCACCGTTCGATAGAGACATCAGAATTTATCCAGTTAATCCAGCGGATCCAGAACAGCAGTTTGTTAACATCAACATTCTCAGTCCAAATTTGGATCCCATGAGTTACCCAATTTTATTTCCTTTCGGTGAACCTGGTTGGCAGCCTAACTGGACTTGCGATCCATATCCTGGAGCACGACAAAACAGAATTCGAAATAACATCACTATGCTTCAGTACAAAGCAGCTTTGATGGCTATTAGAGATGAGTTTAATCCAGTCATCAGTGCAGGAAGACTAACGCAGCAATTCATCGTCGATTCATACTTACAAGTTGAGGCCAACAATTTGAACTTCATTAGGATGCATCAACAGCAGCTTCGAACTGAACTTTACCAAGGATTGGATGATCATATTGAAAATAGAAGAAATAACATCGGAGCACCAGGAATTCCAGTCATTCTTCCGTCATCCTTTGAAGGATCTCCCAGAAACATGCGGGAGAGATGTTCTGATGCGATGTCCATCTTTGCGAAATTTGGTCCTCCGGATCTTTTTGTTACTTTTACAGCAAACCCCAAGTGGCAAGAAATTATAGAAAATTTAAGAATTGGTGAGGAGGCAAGTGACCGGCCTGATTTGGTTGCAAGAGTGTTTCACTTGAAGCTGAAATCCATCCTTAAAGATCTAACAGTTCATGGTGTTTTAGGTGTTTCAACGGCTCATGTCTACACAATTGAATTTCAGAAAAGAGGACTTCCACATGCTCACATTTTAATTGTTCTAAGGACTGAAGACAAGTTTTCTTCAGTTGAACGTATTGATCGTTTTGTTAATGCTGAGATTCCTGATGCTGTCGCTAACCCCCGTCTGCATGAAATAGTGACACGTTGTATGATTCATGGTCCTTGTGGGTCAAGCAATCCTCGAGCACCTTGCATGGAAAACGGGAAGTGTTCAAAAAATTTCCCCAAGGACTTTCAGACAGAAACTGTTTTGAGTACTAAAGGGTACCCAAAGTACAGACGTTGCATGGGTCCTACATTTGATGTTCGTGGAGCCACAGTAGACAACAGATTTGTCGTTCCGTATAATGCCCATCTGCTGCTGAAATACGATGCACACATAAATGTTGAGGTTTGCACCTCTTTGAAAGCAGTGAAATATATTTACAAGTACATCTACAAAGGCTTTGACTGTGCCAATATGTTTCTCAGTACTGGAGATGTCGAGACCAATGAAATAAGCAGCTTCATCGATGCAAGGTATGTCAGTGCACCTGAGGCAATGTGGCGCTTGCTGCAGTGTAAAATGCACAATCGATCACACGCTGTTATCAGATTGCCCGTTCATCTTCCAAATCAACAGCGCATTGTCTTTCGAGAAGGTCAAGAAGAAGAAGCGTTACATGCTGCACGGACAGGAATAACTAAACTTGAGGCTTGGTTCCAATTGAACCAGACCGATCCGGACGCCCATACTTTGTTATACATAGACATTCCTTATTCATATGTGTATGTTCGTAACACATGGCAAAAGAGACAAAGAGGTGGAAGCAAGATAGTACCCAGAATGTACATAGTCAGTGTTAAAGAAGAAGAAAGATTCTACTTGAGAATGTTACTACTACATGTACGACTTTATTTGGTTTCAGCTGATGTCAATTAAAAAAAATCTTTCACATTCAGCTGTTTATTTGGTTTCAGCTGTGTCAAATCAAAAATACCTTTCAGATTCAGCTGTTTATTTGGTTTCAGCTGATGTCAATTAAAAAAACCTTTCACATTCAGCTGTTTATTTGGTTTCAGCTGCGTCAAATCAAAAATACCTTTCAGATTCAGCTGTTTATATGGTTTCAGCTGATGTCAATAAAAAAAAAAACCCTATAACATTCAGCTGTTTATTTGGTTTCAGCTGATGTCAATTAAAAAAAACCTCTCACATTCAGCTGTTTATATGGTTCCAGCTGAGGTCAATTGAAAAAAAATACTTTTCACGTTAAGCTTTTTATACAGCTTCAACTGTAGACTTAAAAAAAACCTTTCTTAAAATCGTCACATGTACATTATTTTTCTTTTTATTAACGCGTATTTTCATTTATATATCCCCTTTCCATTTTCATGTTTTTTCTTGATGTGCATTTCTTACATATGTATTTTTTTTCTCAACTTTTTTAGTATAAAATTTATATTTTAGTATTCAATTTATGTTATTCTTTTTTTGTATTGTTACATATTGTTTTTTTAATTGCCTAACTTTTTTACTGTTACATTTATATTAATGTAAGGGGTTTTCCACATGTTTTTTCGACTGCTTTCATTAAGTTTACTAAATAGCATTTTTTAAACAGAGACCAGTCCCTAATTTCTTCCGCTTCAATGTACCCTCTTCTTTCTAGACTCGCACGCTTTCTTTTCTTTTTTTTTTCTTTTTTAAATGACTTTCTTCACATTCTGCATCTTTCTTCACATTCACCGAATCTGGCAAAATTCAGACTGTAGTGCAGTGTCCTCATTTCCTTATCATGAATAAATTTTGCCTTAAAATCCTAGCCACTGTATAATAGTAAAAATTTTGGCTGAAAATCCCACAAAAGAGAGTAAATTTTCCTTTTAATGTGTTTCAGGATTGAGGCAAAATTTGTACTGAATTTTTTTTTTTTTTTTCATTATGCCATTCGAATAACCCCGTCATAGGACGGGTATACATCTAGTATTATATATTTATAGCTATCTCTACTGGCTGACCCGCCCGTTGTTACCCGGCATTAGATAAAATATATAATTAGATACATCATATAAATATATTAGATGCAATATAAACAACAAATAAATTATTAAAGCAGAGTATGTAAGTTTTCAGGAACGAATTCAAAGGGTTTTCAAATTATACTCAAAATTTTTAATAAAGAAGGCAATTGTACATAGTTTTTCTGACTCCTTGAGAAAACATGTGCAAAATACCAAAGAAATAAACGAAATGCATAAGCCAAAAGTAAAATTCTGGTTCCTTTTTCATCTACCCTCCACACACACAGGCACATCAGGCACAAAAAATGTGCCAGTAATGTTGAAATGCCTTTTTAAAATTTCAAATTGCAAAAGAGGTTTAAAGATCCATTTAATCATCAATTAGCTTTAAACAGTCAAAAGTTGCGCTGTTTTATCCTCCTCCAAGGCTAAAATTATTTTCAAGTTTCAAATGATTAAATTTTTATTCTTATCTATACACACACATACACAAAAACATCTATCCATAAAATAATAATCAAAATATTGTTATGCAGGGAGACAAAATTATTATGCTTGTACTATAACAAAGTTTTAAAAATATAGAATATTTTACATACATTGACATTTGAACTTCAAAAAATAAATGAACTTTCTTAGTTGTTGAACCTTGAGATAATAAAAATGAAAAGCCATGTAGGCAAAAATTTATTAAAATACTACATTACTCTTAAATAATGATGAAATAAAATTTATAAAATATAAAAAGATCTATAATACAATTTTAACTTCGTGTATAATACTAAATACATTGACTTGCAATTGCAAATTGTAAAATGGTTGGCAAAAAAGAAGGCAAATATATTGAAAGAAAAAAATTCATGAAATAATTCAAATGGAATTCAAATAATTTCATGAAATTTAAATAACAACTAGCTTGTCATCTCCAATTTGTAACAAAACTAGCAAATAGTTAGGGAATTGCGAAACTAACTGTAAAAACATTTATATATATCGAATAACAGTACATTTTTACAAGTTATTAAATAATTTATCTGCCCCCTCAAAAATAAATAAATAAATAAATAAAAATAATAAAATAATTCATTTTTAAATATGAAAACAATTCAATTATTTACACATTTTACATATCTAAAATTTTCTGTAATAAAATAGCTAGCTTACTTCAAAAGGATTTTTTAGAGCTCCAACAATGCAAAACGGTGTATGTATATGGGCTGAAATTTTATCAGCATGCTTTTGTTTATTAAGTGTATTCCTGTAATCACTATCGAAAATATAATTACATAACCCACATTGCACTTTTTGTCTCTCACATTAGGTGGGGGCATAAATGATAAAAAAATATTGAACTAGTAACTATATACCAAAAAATTCTCCCATCAACACTTTTTAATTGAATGGTTTCGTACTATGAGCCAGAATACTAACGGTTTAAACAAAGAGTTAACGCAGGCGCAGTTTGTTTTGTAACTGACACATAGGGCGGGAGGTGCAACGTCCAGTTATTTAGGTGCCCAAGCCCAAGCTTTACGTTGAAGAGAAAACAATGTTTTATCTTTCTAATTTTTAGCATTCATTTAAAATCTCTTTAGCTGTTTTTAAGTAAAATAGAAATCTGTTTGCTTGGGGAATATTTCAGAGACAAAAAATTGTCAAAAATACGGGATTTCTTAATATAAGTTTTAATTATTTCTAGCGACAAACTTAAAAGCAGCGTAACAATTTAGTGTTACAACTCATTTTTCTGACTAAACAAAATGTAGTAGTAATAATAAAAATATTAAAAAAATTTAATATAATTGACTGAGGAAAAAGCTAACGAAAGTATTACTTCTGAGAGAAGTAAACTCGTATAGGCTGTAAAATATCCAGATTATTTCGAGATGAAAATTCAAAGTATTTGGGTATTTTCAATTTTCATCTTGTATCATATAAATTTCTTAAACAATCTTTTAAATCAATCAAAAATTACGTAAAAAAGTAAGTATAAACAATTTCGCATTTATTATTATTTTTTTAATAAAATAAAAAGAAAACACAAATTTAGATAGTAGGAAAAAATGAGACTATAATTATTTTCAATTAAAGGTAAAATTTGAATAGAATGGAAAATATCCCGATTTTGATATGAAAAAATACCAAATATTTGTATTTCTATAAATGAATTTTCATCGTATACCACCTAAATTCCGTGATACATATTTCTAATTAAATTTAAAGTTTAGAATAAAAAATAGAAATTTCTTCACTTCGATCAGAGAAATCTTAAAATTTCGAGATTAAACTAAAAACTTTCCAACAGTAAAAAAATACAAGTAGATTTCGATATATCCAAATCAAAAGACACAGAAGAAAAAAAAAATTTGGAATATCACAGTTTTACTCAAATATCACTGTTATAATTCAGCGTTAGAATTCCTAAAAAAAAGTCACTGGTCCTAAGGACCAGTAAGCATGAGATTTTACTGGTCCGCAGACATCATCACTGGTCCGCTATATAAAATTTTATTAAATAATTTTAACACTTAGAGTGGCCTCCTACCCCCCCCCCCCCCCTCCTTTGAAAATAAACCAATCTTACTTTGCAATAATCCAAAATTTTCAGCATAATACAATGTAAAATTATAATTTGCTAAAAATTAAAAAGCAAAATTTTCTGTACTTTTTAAAGAATAAATGTGCAAGATACAAATTTAATTATAAAATAATGCTTATTTAAGTGTAGAAGATAACAAGTATCACTATTGTTTGCATTTCTTTTATAATAAGGCAAGACAGGTTTATTGAAAAAGACATTTCTGCTGAAAAAAGGGATATTTTTGTTGAGTAAATGGGTAGTTTGCTTAATGAAATGGTGCTTTCAGGAGTCACTTCACTCAAAGATAAAACTCCGACTGGGAAACAGAAAAATCAGTTTTTGGAGCAGCAACAACAATTTTTAAGCAGGAAAATTAGTTTTTAAAACAGAAAAATTCTCTCCCGGCATTCACTTATTTATTTATTTATTTTTTTTTTCGTTCTTTTTTGTCGAAATTTCCGTCTTTTCGCGTTATTTTGACGAAATCTTTTGTTTTTTCGGGATTTATTGACGAAATATACCGTTTTTCGCGATATTTTGTTTCAAAATTTTCCGTTTTATCTCGATTTTTGGACGAAATTTGCCGGTTTTTCGCGATCTTTTGAAGAAATCTACAGATTTTTCGGGTTTTAGGATGAAATTAGCCATTTTTGAGATTTTTTGACGATATTTGCCGGAAATTAGTCGTTATTTAACGCTTTTTTAACAAAATTTGTCGTTTTTTGCGATTTTTTTTGACAAATTTTGCCATTTTATCGCGATTTTCGGGCAAAATTTATCGTATTTTCACGATTTTTTGGAGAAATCTGCCTTTTTTTTCAATTTTTTAAAGGAATCTGCGCTTATTTTGCTATTTTTTGAGAAAAAATCTGCCCTTTTTCGCGATTTTTTTGGGCGAAATTTGCAGTTTTTTCGCGGTTTTTTGAAGAAATCTGCTTTATGTTTCGTGTTTGGAATGAAATTAGTCATTTTTTCGAGAATTGTTTAACAAACTTTTCCGAAAATTAGTCGTTATTTTGCAATTTTTTAACGAAATTTGCCGTTTTTTCGCGATTCTTTAACGAAATTACACGTCTCGTGGGACGCGTAAGAACTATTTTTTTTTTGCGTCCCATCGCCGATTTTTTGCGTATTTTACGCCTATAGCGCGTCCGCGGCATCGCTAAAAATAATTTGTATGTGCGATCGGTTGCGATTTTCTCAGGGCCTGAAAAAAGGCACTGGTCCTGCGGACCACTAAATTTTTCAGATTAGTGGTCCGATTGAATTATCGGTGGTCTCGGACCAGCGGACCACCAAGGATTTCGAACGCTGTAATTAACGGTATAACTTTAACATTACTAGAAAATGTACAAGAATATTTTTTTTCGTCATATCGAAGTTTCCGAGAACACAATATTTGACAAATCAAAATTTTTCTGAGCAGTTTTATCAGAAAAATAAATTCTATATATTAATAAGTTATATTAATTAATTAGTAAATTAAAGTAAAGAGTAAATTAGCAATTAAATTAATTAATAATAGTTCCGGCTAAGAATAAATTTGTTTTCTTCATCCTAAATTGTTTTTTTTTTTTCTTATTATTTTTCTTATCAGAAACTGCAAGCGGAAATAAATCCGACTGAGAATAAAATTTTATAGGTTTTCTTCGATCTAACTTGTTTTTCTTATTTAATTAAAAACTACAAAAATATTTCTCCAATTCATAAATATTTATAGATTAATACCCTTTTTTTCGGCTAAATTTACTTTTTTCCGATCGAACAAGACTTTTTCCGACTGACTTTTCCGTTTTTCCAATTTATAAATCTTTATAGGTTAATACGTAATACTATTTTTTCCGACTAAAGGTGCCTTTACCAGTGGAACAGAAAACTTCCGATTGATATTTTCGTTTTTCCAATTTATAATTTTTTTATAAGTAAATGCCATTTTTTCTGATCGAATAAGAATTTTTCCCATTTAAAAATTTACAAGTTTTTATAGGTTAATACGTAATACTATTTTTTCCGACTAAACATGCCTTTCCGGACTGAAACGGAAAATTTTCCGAATATTTTCTTTTTTCTAATTTATAAATTTTTATAGGATAATACCATTTTTTCCGATCGAACAAGAATTTTTCCGATTGACTTATTCGTTTTTCCAATTTATAAATTTTTATAGGATAATACTATTTTTTCCGACTAAACATGCCTTTTCCGATGGAACGGAAAGTTTTCCGAATGATACTTTCGTTTTTCCAATTTATAAGTTTTTATAGGTTAATACCATTTTTTCCGATTAAACAAGAATTCCGACTGATTTTTCCTTTTTCCAATTTGTAAGTTTTTATAGGATAATACGAAATACTATTTTTTCCGACTAAACACGCTTTTTCGGATGAAACGGGAAAATTTCCGAATGATTTTCCAGTTTATAAGTTTTTATAAGTTAAGAACATTTTTTCCGATCAAACAAAAATTTTTCCGACTGATTTTTCTGTTTTCCAATTTATAAGTTTTTATAGGATAATACGTAATGCTATTTTTTCCAACTAAACACGCCTTTTCCGATGGGACGGGAAATTTTCCGAATGATTTTCCAGTTTATAAGATTTTATTGGTTAATACCATTTTTTTCCGACTAAACATACTTTTTCCGATAGATCTGGGAATTTTCAGACTGATTTCTCCTAGGGGGGGGGGGGTGTTGCACCCCCCCCCCCGAGATTTACGGCCCTGGCTTTCCTACTTCAATTATCTCATCTATAAATGAATATCTTTCGATGAAAATCGCATTTTTATTTCTTAATATTTTGACGAAAATCGCGTTTTTTCGCGATCTTTTAACGGAATCGCGTCTTTCTCGATCATTTAACGGAATCCGTGTTTTTCTCGCGATATTTTGACGGATGCCACGTTTTTCTCGCGATGTCTTGTCGAAAACCGCGTTTTTCTCTCGATATTTTGACGAAGATAGCATTTTTTCGCGACCTTCGGACGAAAATTGCGTTTTCATACCGCAATATTTTGACGAAAAAAACTTTTTTTCGCGATATTTTGTAAAAAATCACGTTTTTTTTCAACGATCCTTGATGATATAAAAAATCAGAAACGCGGAAAATGACAAAAAAGCGGAAAACCGCGGATCCGCGGAGGAATCTCATGCCTGGAATTAATATATCTATACAATAAATCTACTCGATTTAAAAATTTTAAATATGAAATTCCATAAATAAAAGTTTATACCAATTCATTTCCTCAACGTACCAAAAACATTCAAATTGTGCAATTTACAAAGATGTGCTCAATAAATAAACAAGAAATAAATAAATCATGCGTCAAGCATAGATTATGAAACACATTCAGAATAATGTAACAAAACTGCACCATTCAATAAGTTACAATATTATATCTAATTCAACATTATGAAAACGCATTTTCTATTAAACAGGAAGTAACTTTTAGTAAACCTAAGCAACAATTATAAATTTTATTATACATGAATTAATTTAACATAATTAAAATATGCAGCAAATAATGCCACCCTTCCATACCATTATGCAACGTAATTCTTTTGTTTGGCCCGCTAAATGAATAATAAATATATTTTTACGAGTAAAATGGCTATGACAGACGAACAGACAGACACCAAAATGATCTTATATAAAAGTTACATTTTCGTTTTATAAGTACGGAACCCTATTATCATTTCTAATTAGGAAGAGGCTAAATAACTTAGTCTCCTTTCGATTGCCTTTCCCTCCTGAAAAAATTCATTCATTTTCCATCGGAATTACAGATTTGCAAGGGCCGAAAATCATTACCCCAAGAAATAGAAAAAAACTACTTTAGTCCAAGAGCCGACAGCACAAAAACCTATGTTATTGAACACAAGAAAAAAAACCTTTATTTTATGAAAGAGAAGTAATAGGGGAAATCTAGCAATCCATGTCTGCCGGAAGGGAAGTGGTACATAAACCAAAATTTAATACTAGTGGTTTACTCGTAGGTTTAAGATTGTGTTTGACGTACAATCAAAGGTATGAAGAATGGGAAATTGGGAGGAGGAAAACACAATGATAAAACTACGAGTGAGCCCCTAGTGGTATTAATTTTTGGCTTATGCCACTTCACTTCCGGCCAGGGCTGCTGGATTTTAGTCAGCCTGGTTAAAGCTGGCTGGCTTTTACTAAAACTTTTTTTTTTTTTTTTTTTTTTGAAAAATCTATAAGAACGAAATGTCTTATTAATTTGTAACTTTTTAATTCGTAAAAATTATCATAAAAGTTATCATAAAAATGAACTGTCTAATAAATTGTCAATTAAAATATAAGTGAATTGATAATAGAAATGGATCTACTTTATCGAGAGATCCATCCCCTTAGCAATCCTTTAGGTGGCAAACCTCTAATTAACTCCCCCTCCCCTCCCCTCCCCTCTTTCTCAGAATTTTTCGAGAAAATTTTCTGCAATTTGATAAAAATCTATGCTTTAGTTTAGTTGAATTATGAATACTTTTTCATTCTTTACACTGGGATTTTTAATTAATAACTAGGCAGAGAGAAAAACTTAAATCTAGAATCTTTTATTAAAAGAAAGTGTGTAAATCACTTTTAGTATGTGAGTCCAGTATGTCTTTAAAATGTTTTTAGTCGATAGAGGAAATAACTAAAAAGAATCGCAGATGACCTCCGCGTTTACCCTATTTATATAGTTTAAGCTACTATTAAATGAAAGATGAATACTAATCCAAAGAATGTCTATAATCCTCCTACGGAAGGTGTTAACTTCGGTATTTTGAAAAGGAAGGTGGTGGGCGGTGTTATCTCTACTCGTACTTTCTCTTCTAGAGATTCCCTCTTTTATCAGGTACCGGAACCGGTTATAATTAGGAAATTTCTTTAAAATCTACAATTTCACCTTATTTCTTTAAATACTGGGCAGAGCCCCCTGAAAAAGTGTACCTTTTTCATCTAAAAATTTATCACAATGTATGCAGTTTATCAGAACTTTAGAATATCTTTGCATAACAATATGATAAATTTAACGCATCTAATTTCTGAAACTTTCTAAGTTATATTTTTGATTTACCGATACTGGGTCTCTTGTATCTCATGTTACGCCGCAGAATTGTGTGCTCATGATGACGGATCTAGTGCTGCGATTTGCACAACATGTGAAGTGAAAAATGCTGAGCTGGGCATCGTCCTCGTAGCTTAAGGCCCTACATCAGTAACGCTCCGAGATAGAACGGCTAATGTTATTTCAATGGAAGAAATTTATTGCTTTCATTCCTTTGCATTTTGCTCAAATTTAATAATTTTTGTTGTTTTGAAAACCTGTAGGTTTAAACTTTGCAGGTCATTTTGAAATTTTATTTCTTTTTTTAATTTTAAGGCAATACAAGTACGTTATTTTATAGTCTTTAAAATCCACCTTTAGTGTCTTATTATGAAAAATCTGTTTGACATTTTAAAATTTAGTAAAACAGCATGCAGAGTTTAATTATTTAGCTTTCAGAAAATGTTTTTTATTTTGATTTAAAAAAAAATTTAATCTATGCTATTTGTATAAAAAGTTGAAATACTTTGATTTAAAATCGTCGAAACTGAGGTTTATTCCCGCCTTCAAAAGGGATACGCCTTAAAAGCAATTAGGGTGTAAGACGATAGGTCTTTACTCTGCAGGAAGTCCAGGGTGAAATTTCTTGCCTCTGGCTATTCGTAAAATGTTGCTTGCTTTATTGTATATAAATTGTTTTTCCTTTCTTTTTCCCTTTCAGAAAGATAAACGAATGATTTTTAAAGTTCTTATACTATTTTAACTAAATAATACGCATATATTCCAAAGCCTGTCATAGTCTAACTGATCTAAATTTTAGAATAACGGTTTTTTCAGTCACGCGAAAAGACAAACTCAATTATACTAAATCTACGGAAGATTTTAATAAAGATAACATACTTTCATTCCAATTTTTAATTATTTTTTTCGGCATAGTATACCTGACGATGGTTTGTATAAAGGCCGCTTTTTACTTTTTTCGATACTGATTGTAGATTTTAAATATGAGGAAAATATCACTTTTGAAAACGGTTCCGAAAATGAAACTGTCCTGTAAAGAAAATTAAAAAAAGTAGAAAAAGGCCTTTGAAGAGATCGCTCTGAGCTATTAAAGGGGAAAAAAATATTAAAATGCAGACGAGATTTATTTATAAATTTCGACCGTTGGATTATCGTCGAAAGAATTATCATAAGCTAGTAAATTGTTTCGCTTGATTAAAGGTTTTTTTTTTTTTTTTATACCCGTAAAAAAAATCGAAAAAATAGAAAATGGCGTATGTGCAAATCGATATCAACTAGGCAATGTAAAAAAAAAAAAAAAAAAAAAAAAAAAAAAAAAAAAAAAAAAACTTAAAACTATTAAAACACAAACGATAAACTTTTATAAATTTCTTTCATAGCATTAGCTTTAAAGCGAAGGCATTGTTTCGTTTAACTGCAGCAGCCTCTTTAAAATAAATGAATTCGTAAAAGCTATTCAATGTAAGAGAGAGAAAATAAATAAATAAATAAATAAATAAAATTTTTTTAAATGTAGGCGAGATATCTTTATAAATTTCTACAATGGGATTTCGCTTGACTGAAGTAAGTCACTTTAAAATACCTGTGTCGAAATCAAAAATTGTAATACGGCCTTTGTACTGAAAGATCTCAGCTGTTCAATATAAAAAAGATTATTAAAATATAGACGAGATATTTCTATGAATTTCTGTCATAGAATTTCGCTTCATTGAAATAAGCCCCTTTAAAATACACGTAAAAAATCGAAAAAAATATAAAACGGTCTTTGTACAGAAATATCTCAGCAATTCAATGCTAAAAAAATCATTTAAAAAAATTAAAATGTTGACGAGATATCTTTATAAATTTCTATAATGGGACTTCTCTCTATTAAAGTAAGCCACTTTAAAATACCCGTAAAAAATCGAAAAAATGTAAAACGGTCTTTGTACAGAGAAATCTCCGATATCTAATGCCCCCCCCCCCCCAAAAAAAAAAAAAGTTTAAAGACAATGAAAATACAAACGAGATATCTTTAAAAATTTCTAAAATGTGTTTTAGCTTTATTGAAGTAAGTCACTTTAAAATACCCCTAACAAAATCGAAAAGATATAAAACATTCTTTGTACAGAAAGATCTCAGTTATATAATGAAAAAAAATTACAAGTATTAAAATGTAGACTAGATATCTTTATAAATTTCTACTATGGGATTTTGCTTGATTGAGGTAATCATCAGTTTATATTTACTTGTAGACGAGATATCTTTATAAATTTCTAACATTCAATGCTAAAAAAATCATTTAAAAATATTAAAATGTAGAAGAGAAAAAAATATATTTATATGAACTTTAAAACTTCATGGGATTTCGCTTGATAGAAGTAAGCCCCTTTAAAACCCCCATAACAAAATCGAAAAAATATAAAACGGTCTTTGTACCAAAAGATCTCAGATATCCAATGCCAAAAAATCATTTAAAAATATTTAAATGTAGAAAAGATATATTTATAAATTTCTACTATAGGATTTCGCTTGACTGAAGTAGCCTGTTTAAACACCTGTAAACAAAGCCAAAAAAGTACAAAACGGTCTTCACACTGAAAGATCTCAGCTATCCAATGACAAAAAAATCATTTAAAAATATTGAAATCTAGAAGAGATATTTTTATAAATTTCTACCATTGGAATTCACTTGACTGAAGTAGCCTCATTAAAACACCTGTAAACAAAATCAAAAAACTACAAAACGGTCTTTGTACCGAAAAATTTCAGCTATCCAATGCCAAAAAATAATAAAAAAATATTAAAATGTAGAAAAGATATTTTTATGAATTTCTACCATTGGAATTCCCTTGACTGAAGTAGCCTCATTAAAACACCTGTAAACAAAATCAAAAAAGTACAAAACGGTCTTTGTACCGAAAAATTTCAGCTATCCAATGCCAAAAAATAATTTAAAATATTAAAATGTAGAAGAGATATTTTTATAAATTTCTACAATTGTATTTCACTTGACCGAAATAGTTTTTTTAATTTCCCCTACACAAATGCGAAAAAGTACAAAACGGTCTTTGTACCGAAAGATCTGAGATATCGAATGCCAAAAAATAATTTTAAAATATTAAAATGTTGAAGAGATACACTATATTGCCATTGATTATTGGACACTTGCGATTTTAGACATTTTACTAAATATCTAGAAAAATACATGAGGAATCATCTCGAAACTCTTAGTGTATAAATATAATAGTATACGTCATACATCTCCGGAAGATTTTTTACCGAAACTTTATAGGGGACCGTCAACAAATTAAAAAAGAATGAATATCTTTTGAATAACCCTGTCAAAACTAATGAAGCAAAAGCGCTCAAACTCTAGATTATGATTGAATGCCTTATTTTAATACACTGTGTCCATTTTTATGCAAATAGCATGCATACTCGCAGAGTAATTAAGGTTTTTATAAAAATGGTGCCAAAATCTTCCAAGTTTTTTCCTTATAATTTTCAGAGTTTTTAATATAAAATAATATTTTTTTCAGAAAATATGACAAACAACATTGCACATAGTACCCTGTAATCAGAATTAAAAAATAATGAAAATTGTATACAAAATGAGTTGGTTTACTAAATAATTTTTTACTGCGCATGCGTCAACGATATCAAAATTTCATTTGCATATTATGTTAGCTAAATGTATAGAGCAACTTTTGTGAAAGTCACAAAATCATAACTTGAAAATTCTGAAAATAATCGTCAATTGAACAAGTTGAAAATCCGTTATTCTCAAAATGAAGCAAAAACAAGAGGGGTTGTATCCATATATTCATTGATTAGTGTCAATATAGAATACACAATACGGTATGTTACGACTGCTTTTAAATAAAATCCCTCATTTTTTTGCTTCATTTTGGAAACAACAGATTTTGTCCTTTTTCTATAGACGATTACTTTCAGAATTTTCAAGCTATAATTTTGAGACTTTTACAAAAGTTGCTCTATACATTTAGCTAACATAATATGCAAATGAAATTTTGATATCTTTGACGCATGCGCAGTAAAAAATTATTTAGTAAACCTACTCATTTTTCATACAATTTTTATTATTTTTTAATTCTGACTACAGGATACTGTGTGCAATGTTGTGTCATATTTTCTGAAAAAAAAATATTATTTTATATTAAGAACTCTGAAAATTATAGGGAAAAACTTAGAAAATTTTGGACTCTTTTTTTATAAAAACCTTAATTACTCTGCGAGTATGCATGCTATTTGCATAAAAATGAACACAGTGTATTACAATAAGGCATTCAATCATAATCTAGAGTTTGAGCGCTTTTGCTACATTAGTTTTGACAGGGTTATTCAAAAGATATTCATTCTTTTTTAATTTGTTGACGGTCCCCTATGGAGTTTCGGTAAAAAATCTTCACGGAGATGTATGACGTATACTATTATGTTTATACACTAAGAGTTTCGAGATGATTCCTAATGTATTTTTCTAGATATTTAGTAAAATGTCTAAAATCGCAAGTGTCCCACAATCAATGGCAATATAGTGTATTTGTATAAATTTCAACCATTCGATTTCACTTGAGAGAAGTAGCTTTTTTAAAATTCCCCTAATAAAAGTCTAAAAAGTACAAAACGGTCTTTGTGCCGAAAGAACTCAGCTCTCCAATGACAAAAAAAATCATTTATTAAAATGTAGAAGAGATATTTTTTTATAAATTTCTAACAATGGATTTCACTTGACTGAAATAGCCTCTTTAAAACACCTGTAAACAAAATAAAAAAAATACAAAACGGTACTTGTACCTAAAGATCTCAGCTATCCCGTGACAAAAAAATCATTTAAAAATCTTTAAATGTCGAAAAGACATATTTATAAAATTTTACTATAGGATTTCGCTTGACTGAAGTAACTTTTTAAAACAGCTGTAAACAAAAAAAAAAAAAAAAAAAAAAAAAAAAAAAAAAAAAAAAAAAAAGGGTCTTTGTATTGAAAGATCTCAGCTATTCAATGACAAAAAAATCATTTAAAAATATTAAAATGTAGAAGAGATATTTTTATAAATTTCTAACATTGTATTTCACTTGACTGAAGTAGCCTCTTTAAAACACTGTAAACAAAATCAAAAAAGTACAAAACGGTCTTTGTACCAAAAGATCTGAGATATCGAATGCCAAATAATGATTTACAAACAGTAAAATGTACAAGAGATATTTTTATAAATTTCTACCATTGGATTTCATTTGACTGAAGTAGCTTTTTTAAAATTCCCCTGAACAAAGTCCAAAAAGTACAAAACGGTCTTTGTACCGAAAGATCTTAGCTATCCCATGACAACAGAATCATTTAAATATATTAAAATGTAGACGAGATATTTTTGTAAATTTTTACCATTGGAATTCACTTGACTGAAATGGCTTTTTTAAAACTCCCCTAAACAAAGTCGTAAAAGTACAAATTGGTCTTTGTACCAAAAGATCTCAGCTATTCAATGACAAAAAAATCATTTAAAAATATTAAAATGTAGAAGAGATATTTTTATAAATTTCTAACATTGTATTTCACTTGACTGAAGTAGCCTCTTTAAAACACTGTAAACAAAATCAAAAAAGTACAAAACGGTCTTTGTACCAAAAGATCTGAGATATCGAATGCCAAATAATGATTTACAAACAGTAAAATGTACAAGAGATATTTTTATAAATTTCTACCATTGGATTTCATTTGACTGAAGTAGCTTTTTTAAAATTCCCCTGAACAAAGTCCAAAAAGTACAAAACGGTCTTTGTACCGAAAGATCTTAGCTATCCCATGACAACAGAATCATTTAAATATATTAAAATGTAGACGAGATATTTTTGTAAATTTTTACCATTGGAATTCACTTGACTGAAATGGCTTTTTTAAAACTCCCCTAAACAAAGTCGTAAAAGTACAAAACGGTCTTTGTACCAAAAGATCTTAGCTATCCAATGACAAAAAAATCATTTAAAAATATTAAAATGTAGAAGAGATATTTTTATAAATTTCTTCCATTGGATTTCACTAGACTGGAGCAGCTTTTTTAAAATTTCCCTAAAGAAAGTCGAAAAAGTACAAAACAATCTTTGTATCGAAAGATCTCAGCTATTCCATGACAAAAAAAAAATCACTTAAAAATATTAAAATGTAGAAGAGATATTTTTTATAAATTTCTACCATTGGATTTCACTTGACTTAAGTAGCTTTTTTAAAATTTCCCTAAATAAAGTCGAAAAAGTACAAAACGATCTTTGTACCGAAAGATATCATCTATCCAATGATAAAAAAAACCATTTAAAAGTATTAAAATGTAGAAGAGATATTTTGATAAATTTCTATCATTGGATTTCACTTGACTGAAGTAGCTTTTTTAAAATTTCCCTAAAGAAAGTCGAAAAAGTACAAAACGATCTTTGTACCGAAAGACATCAGCTATCCAATGATAAAAAAAATCATTTAAAAATATTAAAATGTAGAAGAGATATTTTTATAAATTTCTATCATTGGATTTCACTGGACTGAAGTAGCTTTTTTAAAATTTCCATAAAGAAAGTCGAAAAAGTACAAGACGATCTTTGTACCAAGATATGATCTATCCAATGATAAAAAAAAATCATTTAAAAGTATTAAAATGTAGAAGAGATATTTTTTATAAATTTCTATCATTGGATTTCACTTGACTGAAGTAGCTTTTTTAAAATTTCCCTAAAGAAAGTCGAAAAAGTACAAAACAATCTTTGTATCAAAAGATCTCAGCTATTCCATGACAAAAAAATCATTTAAAAATATTAAAATGTAGAAGAGATATTTTTTATAAATTTCTACCATTGGATTTCACTTGACTGAAGTAGATTTTTTAAAATTCCCCTGAACAAAGTCGAAAAAGTACAAAACGATCTTTGTACCGAAAGATATCAGCTTTCCAATGATTAAAAAAAACCTTTAAAAATATTAAAATGTAAGAGAGATATTTTTATAAATTTCTACCAATGGATTTCACTTGACTGAAGTAGATTTTTCAAAATTTCCCTAAACAAAGTCGAAAAAGAAGAAAACGGTCTGTGTACCGAAAGATCTCAGCTATCGAATTACAAAAAAATCATTTAAAAATATTAAAATATAGAGGAGATATTTTTATAAATTTCTACCATTGGATTTCACTTGACTGAAGTAGCTTTTTTAAAATTTCCCTAAACGAAGTCGAAAAAGTACAAAACGATCTTTGTACCGAAAGAAATCAGCTATCCAATGATAAAAAAATCATTTAAAAATATTAAAATGTAGGAGAGATATTTTTTATAAATTTCTACCATTTAATTTCACTTGACTGAAGTAGCTTTTTTAAAATTTCCCTAAAGAAAGTCGAAAGAGTACAAAACGATCTTCGTACCGAAAGATATCAACTATCCAATGATAAAAAAATCATTTAAAAATATTAAAATGTAGAGGAGATATTTTTATAAATTTCTACCATTGGATTTCACTTGACTGAAGTAGCTTTTTTAAAATTCCCCTGAACAAAGTCAAAAAAGTACAAAACGATCTTTGTACCGAAAGATATCAGCTATTCCATGACAAAAAAATCATTTAAAAATATTAAAATGTAGGAGAGCTTTTTTTATAAATTTCTACCATTGGATTTCACTTGACTGAAGTAGCTTTTTTAAAATTCCCCTGAACTAAGTCGAAAAAGTACAAAACAATCTTTGTACCGAAAGATATCAGCTTTCCAATGATAAAAAAATCATTTAAAAATATTAAAATGTAGGAGAGATATTTTTATAAATTTCTACCATTGGATTTCACTCTACTGAAAAAGCTTTTTTAAAATTCCCCTGAACAAAAACAAAGTCGAAAAAGTACAAAACGATCTTTGTACCGAAAAATATCAGCTATTCCATGACAAAAAATCATTTAAAAATATTAAAATGTAGAAGAGATATTTTTATAAATTTCTACATTTTTATTTCACTTGACTGAAATAGCTTTTTTAAAATTCCCCTAAACAAAGAAGAAAAAGTACAAAACGGTCTTTGTAGCGAAAGATCTGAGACATCGAATGCCAAAAAATCATTTAAAAATCTTTAAAAGTAAAAAGATATATTTATAAAATTCTACTATAGGATTTTGCTTGAATGAAGTAGCTTCTTTAAAACACCTGGAAACAAAATAAAAAAAGTACAAAACAGTCTTTGTTCCGAAAGATCACAGCTATCCAATGCCAAAAAAATCATTTAAAAATATTAAAATGTAGAAGAGATATATTTATAAATCCCTACCATTGGATTTCACTTGACTGAAGTAGCTTTTTTAAAATTCCCTTAAACAAAGTCGAAAAAGTACAAAACGGTCTTTGTACCGAAAGATCTGAGATATCGAATGCCAAAAAATAATTTAAAAATATTAAAATCAAGAAGAGATATTTTTATAAAACCTATCATCCTACCATTCGATTTCCCTTGCCTGAAGTATCTTTTTTAAAACATCTGTAAACAAAATTAAAAAAATTCAAAACGGTATTTGTACCGAAAGATCTAAGCTATCCAATGACAAAAAAAAGTCATTTAAAAATATTAAAATGTAGAAGATATATTTTTATACATTTCTATCATTGGATTTCACTTGACTGATGTAGCCTCTTTAAAATACCTGTAAACAATATAAAAAAAATACAAAACGGTACTTGTACCTAAAGATCTCAGCTATCCCGTGACAAAAAAATCATTTAAAAATCTTTAAATGTCGAAAAGACATATTTATAAAATTTTACTATAGGATTTCGCTTGACTGAAGTAACTTTTTAAAACAGCTGTAAACAAAAAAAAAAAAAAAAAAAAAAAGAAAAGGGTCTTTGTATTGAAAGATCTCAGCTATTCAATGACAAAAAAATCATTTAAAAATATTAAAATGTAGAAGAGATATTTTTATAAATTTCTAACATTGTATTTCATTTGACTGAAGTAGCCTCTTTAAAACACTGTAAACAAAATCAAAAAAGTACAAAACGGTCTTTGTACCAAAAGATCTGAGATATCGAATGCCAAATAATGATTTACAAACAGTAAAATGTAGAAGAGATATTTTTATAAATTTCTACCATTGGATTTCATTTGACTGAAGTAGCCTCTTTAAAACAACTGTAAACAAAATCATAAAAGTACAAAACGGTCTTTGTACCAAAAGATCTGAGATATCGAATGCCAAATAATGATTTACAAATAGTAAAATGTAGAAGAGATATTTTTATAAATTTCTACCATTGGATTTCACTTCACTGAAGTAGCTTTTATAAAATTCCCCTAAACAGAGTCGAAAAAGTACAAAACGGTCTTTGTACCGAAAGATCTCAGCCATCCCATGACATAAAAATCATTAAAAAATATTAAAATGTAGAAGACATATTTTTATAAATTCCTACCATTGGATTTCACTTGACTGAAGTAGCTTTTTTTAAATTCCCCTAAACAAAGTCGAAAAAGTATAAAACGGTCTTTGTAGAGAAAAATCTAAGCTATCCAATGACAAAAAAATCATTTAAAAATATTAAAATGTAGAAGAAATATTTTTATAAATTTCTAGCATTGGATTTCACTTGACTGAAGTAGCTTTTTTAAAATTCCCCTAGAGAAAGTCGAAAATATAAAACACGGTCTTTGTACAGAAAGATCTCAGCCATCCCATGACGTAAAAATCATTTAAAAATATTAAAATGTAGAAGACATATTTTTATAAATTCCTACTATTGGATTTCACTTGACTGAAGTAGCTTTTTTAAAATTCCCCTAAACAAAGTCGAAATAGTACAAAACGGTCTTTGTAGAGAAAGATCTAAGCTATCCAATTACAAAAAAATCATTTAAAAATATTAAAATGTAGGAGAGATATTTTTTATAAATTTCTACCATTTAATTTCACTTGACTGAAGTAGCTGTTTTAAAATTTCCCTAAAGAAAGTCGAAAGAGTACAAAACGATCTTCGTACCGAAAGATATCAGCTATCCAATGATAAAAAAATCATTTAAAAATATTAAAATGTAGAGGAGATATTTTTATAAATTTCTACCATTGGATTTCACTTGACTGAAGTAGCTTTTTTAAAATTCCCCTGAACAAAGTCAAAAAAGTACAAAACGGTCTTTGTACCGAAAGATATCAGCTATTCCATGACAAAAAAATCATTTAAAAATATTAAAATGTAGGAGAGCTTTTCTTATAAATTTCTACCATTGGATTTCACTTGACTGAAGTAGCTTTTTTAAAATTCCCCTGAACTAAGTCGAAAAAGTACAAAACAATCTTTGTACCGAAAGATATCAGCTTTCCAATGATAAAAAAATCATTTAAAAATATTAAAATGTAGGAGAGATATTTTTATAAATTTCTACCATTGGATTTCACTCTACTGAAAAAGCTTTTTTAAAATTCCCCTGAACAAAAACAAAGTCGAAAAAGTACAAAACGATCTTTGTACCGAAAAATATCAGCTATCCCATGACAAAAAATCATTTAAAAATATTAAAATGTAGAAGAGATATTTTTATAAATTTCTACATTTTTATTTCACTTGACTGAAATAGCTTTTTTAAAATTCCCCTAAACAAAGAAGAAAAAGTACAAAACGGTCTTTGTAGCGAAAGATCTGAGACATCGAATATCAAAAAATCATTTAAAAATCTTTAAAAGTAAAAAGATATATTTATAAAATTCTACTATAGGATTTTGCTTGAATGAAGTAGCTTCTTTAAAACACCTGAAAACAAAATAAAAAAAGTACAAAACAGTCTTTGTTCCGAAAGATCACAGCTATCCAATGCCAAAAAAATCATTTAAAAATATTAAAATGTAGAAGAGATATTTTTATAAATCCCTACCATTGGATTTCACTTGACTGAAGTAGCTTTTTTAAAATTCCCTTAAACAAAGTCGAAAAAGTACAAAACGGTCTTTGTACCGAAAGATCTGAGATATCGAATGCCAAAAAATAATTTAAAAATATTAAAATCTAGAAGAGATATTTTTATAAAACCTATCATCCTACCATTCGATTTCCCTTGCCTGAAGTATCTTTTTTAAAACATCTGTAAACAAAATTAAAAAAATACAAAACGGTATTTGTACCGAAAGATCTAAGCTATCCAATGACAAAAAAAAGTCATTTAAAAATATTAAAATGTAGAAGATATATTTTTATACATTTCTATCATTCGATTTCACTTGACTGATGTAGCCTCTTTAAAATACCTGTAAACAAAATAAAAAAAATACAAAACGGTACTTGTACCTAAAGATCTCAGCTATCCCGTGACAAAAAAATCATTTAAAAATCTTTAAATGTCGAAAAGACATATTTATAAAATTTTACTATAGGATTTCGCTTGACTGAAGTAACTTTTTAAAACAGCTGTAAACAAAAAAAAAAAAAAAAAAAAAAAAAAGGGTCTTTGTATTGAAAGATCTCAGCTATTCAATGACAAAAAAATCATTTAAAAATATTAAAATGTAGAAGAGATATTTTTATAAATTTCTAACATTGTATTTCACTTGACTGAAGTAGCCTCTTTAAAACACTGTAAACAAAATCAAAAAAGTACAAAACGGTCTTTGTACCAAAAGATCTGAGATATCGAATGCCAAATAATGATTTACAAACAGTAAAATGTACAAGAGATATTTTTATAAATTTCTACCATTGGATTTCATTTGACTGAAGTAGCCTCTTTAAAACAACTGTAAACAAAATCATAAAAGTACAAAACGGTCTTTGTACCAAAAGATCTGAGATATCGAATGCCAAATAATGATTTACAAATAGTAAAATGTAGAAGAGATATTTTTATAAATTTCTACCATTGGATTTCACTTCACTGAAGTAGCTTTTTTAAAATTCCCCTAAACAGAGTCGAAAAAGTACAAAACGGTCTTTGTACCGAAAGATCTCAGCCATCCCATGACATAAAAATCATTAAAAAATATTAAAATGTAGAAGACATATTTTTATAAATTCCTACCATTGGATTTCACTTGACTGAAGTAGCTTTTTTTAAATTCCCCTAAACAAAGTCGAAAAACTATAAAACGGTCTTTGTAGAGAAAAATCTAAGCTATCCAATGACAAAAAAATCATTTAAAAATATTAAAATGTAGAAGAAATATTTTTATAAATTTCTAGCATTGGATTTCACTTGACTGAAGTAGCTTTTTTAAAATTCCCCTAGAGAAAGTCGAAAATATAAAAAACGGTCTTTGTACAGAAAGATCTCAGCCATCCCATGACGTAAAAATCATTTAAAAATATTAAAATGTAGAAGACATATTTTTATAAATTCCTACCATTGGATTTCACTTGACTGAAGTAGCTTTTTTAAAATTCCCCTAAACAAAGTCGAAAAAGTATAAAACGGTCTTTGTAGAGAAAAATCTAAGCTATCCAATGACAAAAAAATCATTTAAAAATATTAAAATGTAGAAGAAATATTTTTATAAATTTCTAGCATTGGATTTCACTTGACTGAAGTAGCTTTTTTAAAATTCCCCTAGAGAAAGTCGAAAATATAAAAAACGGTCTTTGTACAGAAAGATCTCAGCCATCCCATGACGTAAAAATCATTTAAAAATATTAAAATGTAGAAGACATATTTTTATAAATTCCTACCATTGGATTTCACTTGACTGAAGTAGCTTTTTTAAAATTCCCCTAAACAAAGTCGAAAAAGTACAAAACGGTCTTTGTAGAGAAAGATCTAAGCTATCCAATTACAAAAAAATCATTTAAAAATATTAAAATGTACAAGATATATTTTTATAAATTTCTACCATTGGATTTCACTTGACTGAAATAGCTTTTTTAAAATTCCCCTAAACAAAGTCGAAAAAGTACAAAACGGTCTTTGTACCGAAAGATCTGAGATATCGAATGCCAAAAAATAATTTAAAAATATTAAAATGTAGAAGAGATATTTTTATAAATTCTTACCACTGGATTTCACTTGACTGAAGTAGATTTTTTAAAATTCCCCTAAACAAAGCCGAAAAAGTACAAAACGGTCTTTGTACCGATAGATCTGAGATATCGAATGCCAAAAAATAATTTAAAAATATTAAAATGCAGAAGAGATATTTTTATAAATTTCTACCACTGGATTTCACTTGACTGAAGTAGATTTTTTAAAATTTCCCTAAACAAAGTCGAAAAAGTACAAAACGATCTTTGTACCGAAAGATCTCAGCTATCCAATGACAAAAATTCATTTAAAAATATTAAAATGGAGAAGAGATATTTTTATAAATTTCTTCCATTGGATTTCATTTGACTGAAGTAGCTTTTTTAAAATTCCCCTAAAGAAGGTCGAAAAAGTACAAAACGGTCTTTGTACCGAAATATCTGAGATATCGAATGCCAAAAAATAATTTAAAAATATAAAAATGTAGAAGAGATATTTTTATAAATTTCTTCCATTGGATTTCACTTGACTGAAGTAGCCTCTTTAAAACACCTGTAAACAAAATCAAAAAAAGTACAAAACGGTCTTTACACCGAAAAATCTCAGCTGTTCAATGCTAAAAAAATCATTTAAAAATATTAAAATACAAACGAGATATCTTAAAAATTTCTATCTTGGAATTTCGCTCTATTGATGTAAGCCACTATAAAATACTCGTAACAAAATCGAAAAAATATAAAACGTTCTTTGTACAGTTCAATGATCTCAGCTATTCAATGCTAAAAAAAAATCATTTAAAAATATTAAAATGTAGAGGAGATTATTTGGAAAATGTTTAATGTGCAATCTCTGACATAATAATCACGATCTGTATGTTGTCTTTTAAAATTACATATAAATGATTCAATTTCACTTGAAACTATCTAACAAAAAAGGTCAATGTCAACTTGTTTTAAAACGGATCCGAGTGTTTTGGTCAGAAATTATCTCGAAGAAACTATCCAAATGCACATATCCCTCGGGCTATCAGTATTGAAAAGGTGCGAGAGTTTTTAGCATTTGCTAATGACTTTTTTCTTCCTGGGGTATCTTATCCCCTTTTTATCGCCTGGAGGTAAAGGGTGGCGTGAAATGACCATTTTCTTATTAATTACAAGCTTGGAAAATATCATTGGTCTTTTAAAGTGTCAATCTTTGGGTTCGGGATACGCCTTCCTGGTGGCAACACGCATACGTTTGTGATAGGATTTTGAGTTTCGGTTTGACTGATGCAGGCTCTTAAATGGTAGAGCAGGGTTCCGGATTCAATACCCGGCTTTGACATGTTTCACTAAGTTGGTATTAGGCTTAGTAGAAGTATGAATATTCACGTATCTTTCCAAGTATTTTTTATTCTTATAAATATTTATGTAATTTGAAATCTTTTAATTGATGTTTGTATAAAGTTAAATATTACGCAAAATATGATTAAAAAAACCGATTTGTAGAGTTGACGTCCTGATCTGCACATTTACTAACTAGTTTGGGGGGGGGGGGGAGAAAAAATCTGACAATTGCCAAGACAAAATTTCAAAACAATAGGAATAATTTAAGACCCGTATTGAAAAATTTCAGTATTCAGAATTTAACATTTAAATCCATTAATCAAATGAGCCATTTTCTTTCAATAAAAAAAAAAAAATTTGAAAATCGTTTTGAATTGCCACAGGAAAGCATTATGGTGCAAAGTAAAATTTTCTCTATTTTCCAAACGAATGAACCAAACATAAGAAAAAAGAGGAAAACAAATTGAATGTAGATTCTGTTATTGCAAAATTCAGTTTAGCCTCCAATTAAAAAAATAAATAAATAAAAATAAAAAAAAATAAAAATAAAAAATAAAATCGATAGGTCTTTTAGAAGGGCGACCCCGTTTAGAATGCAATGAACTAACTTCATTTTTCTTGTGTTAATCAATATAATAGCAAACAGAACGACGTGAAATACCCAATTGATTAGCAATAACCCTTTGAGACACTGGAATTGCGGAATAATAAAGAGATACAATATGATGTCGCAGGGATGCCGCGGACGCGCTATAGCACGTAAAATACGCAAAAAATCGGCGACGGGACGCGGAAAAATAACTCTTACGCGTCCCGTGGGACGCATAATTTCGTCAAAAGATCGCAAAAAAAGACGAATTTCGTTAAAAAATCGCGAAATAACGACTATTTTCCGGTAAATTTCGTCAATAGATTCGCGAAAAAATGACTAGTTTTGTTACAAAATCGCCTGTTCATAAGAGCCTTTTTTATCTGTGCATGGAATTTGCAGACATTAATAAATATTCGAGTGTTAGAATAAGACAGTGCTTTTCTTTTTTTTGTTTTCTATAAGTGTTTTTATATCTTGAATTGTAATATATCATTCTCTAATGAAGACATTTCCCGTACAATTAAATCTCCAACTTGGGCAGCAATTTCTAAAATATCAGTAGCGTTTATAGGAAATACAGAAAGGCTGTATATTTTTTAGTTTCTGAATAACTGTATATTTTGTAAGTAAGAATGAGAAGGACTTCATGAATGAAGTAGCAAATTTGGATTAGAGAAAAAAAAAATTTTTAAGAAATGAAATTCTTTAAATCCTAAATTTATCTTTCACTATCCGGCGAGATTTTAGCAATATTCGGCAAGATATCTCTAAATATTCGGCTACAGATATTTGGCCGAAGTATTCAGTCAACAAGCCTTCAATATTCGGCCAACCGAATATTCGGCAAAAGGGTCGAATATTCGTCCCATCCCTAGTTATTTTGCGATCTTGTAACGAAATTTGCAATTTTTTGTAATTCTTGGACAAAATTTGCAGTATCGTAAAGTTTAAATTTTCAGATTTATGGCCTTTTTTTTTTTTTTTTTTTTTTGAAACCGATCGGATTGAATTTTTGGGAAACTCGGAACAGAATCATTCTGATATACGGTACATATTATTCTGAGATAGATATTGTGAAAATCGTCATATGCATCTTTTTATTTGAAGTGAAATTTTTCTACCTCAGGGAATTATGAAATTCATCGTTAAAATCAGAATCAATTGCATATGTTTCTGCAAAATTTCCCCAAGAGGTTAAAATTTCCCCCGATCCTACATCGCCGAATCGGACATATTCTGCACCCTTGTTATAGTATACAGTATAGTGGTCGATATCTTCTGTGCGTTCCTGTAAATATTATCTGCTTTCTATTATACAGGAAGTAACTTGTATTAAACTTCAGCAACGTATATCAATATCATAAAATGTGAAATAGTTTAATATACAGCGGCAGTCACAAGTTTCTGGACAGCAAATTTTTTTTAGTTAATCTGTAAGTATACTCATATGAAGAGGAATCTCAAAGTAATACTTATACATTTTATTGATATAATCGTTAGTAATTTATTTATGGAATAACAAACAAATACCAATAAATTTAATTGACAACATTAAGTACAAAGAAAAACGCATGTTCTCAAAACTTTCCGGTCACCTTCGCAAGTTTTGAAAAAAAAAAAAAATGGTATTCTAAAAGAAAATTAGTGATCAACAAAATTTACAATTAGTATTTTATCACGATACCTTTAATAAATACTGCAGCGTAACAACGTGACATTCATACAATGAATGGTTAAAGATCGTCCATGGTATGTTTTATGTCAATGTTTTTTAACTTATGTATTTTTTATCGCTGAAACTGAAAATAACTTAACCTTTTGGGGACGAGCGATACGTATACGTGCCACGAAAAGGCTTAAAATAATCCTTGTTTATCTCCACCAGTAAAATTTTGCCGCAAAATTTGCCGGTGACCAAAACTTATTTAATCTGAGGATTTTCTCGATTTAATAAGGCACAATTTTCTGTTTTTAAAAATCGGTGACAAAACATTACAAATTTTGTAAAAGGCTCCCGTCGCGAAGGGGTTGGTTAAAGAAAAGGGGTTATTAGAAGGTGGAGGGGGAATAACACTGTACAAGAATATTGTTACATAAAAGTATCAGCACTGAGTTACGACTTGAAGCATAATTGCTCTAGGAAACGAAATAAAAAGTGCTCTTTTTATATTTATTCAATCAACACGCAAGTTTAAAATAGTGACTGAATGCAGTTAATCAGGGAGAATGCAGCTTTTGAGTATCGTCCAACAAGAATGTTCAGTTTTTTTTTTCCTTTTGCTTCCCTAGGATCGCGGATCTAAAATTGTTTCGACTACGGGAATGCCCTCAGTAATCAACTTGCACCACACATACCAGAAGTATGATGACATTCAACGTAAGCGCGGCAACATGTTGATCAAAGACTAGACTTCTGGGCGGGAAAATAAAAATCCTCCCAATAAAATAAAATGTACGCGTATATTATAATACTTATTAGATTTATTGAAACATAAAATTATACGAATTGAATATTTCCAGCTGAACGAAAAATTGCCCAGGCTGGGAATCGAACCCGGATACTTGGCTTACAAGGCCAATGCTTTACCTGTTAAGCTAACCGGGCGATAACCGGCCTGGATTTTTCGCTCAGATAACCTATAAATCCCAGCCGATTATCGCCCGGTTAGCTTAACATGTAAAGAATTGGCCTTGTAAGCCAGGTATCCAGGTTCGATTCCCACTTGAGCAATTTTTCGCTCAGCTGGAAATATTCAATTCGTATGATAACTTTACCAATCAGTTAGATTGTATTAAAAATAATAGTATATCTAAGTATACATTGTTCTATGGAGTTCCATTACCTGGGGCTTATTCTGCGAGCTGTCTAAATGACAGACCAGATGTTATGGCCAATAAGGTTATCTTCCAAACAATTTATATAACTTTAAAAAAGAAAATAGTAAATATATAATTATTTAAATTGGGTTACCATGTCAAATAAAATAACGCCATTTTCCCACGAATTAGGAACCTGGTGCATATATTACAATTACATCATTGTCCCGATTTATTATAAAATTCAAACTGTTGTTTCTATCTAGGAGATTATAATTTATCGAGTTGATGATCAATTCACCAATAGTATTGTGGTAAGTATTATATGATATTGTATTAATTAAGATTAAATATAAAAAAAATACTTAAGCCTATCGAAAAAAAAAAAAAAAAAATCCGAAGTTGAGTATTAAATGGATTTTTTCTTGTACTCAAATAAAGCTTATTTCATAAAAATCTTCAGAAATATTTTCAGTTTCTAAGATAACTTTTTAGATATTATTCTGTTTTTAAAGATACGGTGTATCATACAGGCCTCAAGTTGTAGATCGCCAAAAATGGTTGGCGATTGCAAATCTTGTTTATCGATGCCATTGGCGCTCAAAGTAGTAATTTTATGTTATTAAATAGTACATAACATAGTTAAAAAGGATAAACAATATAAAGTTGAAATAAAAAAGGTAAATAATCTACAACAAATATACTCAAATAATAAAAGCATAAATTATAATAAAAATAAACTATAAATTATAATTAATGTATAATAAACTATAAACAATAAGTTAATAAACTATAATAAACAAACTATATGCTTATCAAAAAGATAATGATTAATGTAATAAGTGTTATTGACGCCATACTTGGCGCACACACTTGGCGAAGCTCTACCTGATATAGTCCAAATAATAAGCAAGTCAATTTAGCCCTACAAAACGAATTTTCCTGAATTAGTGACCTGGACAGTTTGATTTCTTATGTTTGAATTGGTATAGAAACCAAGTTTTATGAAAATCGTTAGAGCCGTTTTCGAGATATATCATTATTTTCAGAGCTGAGTTTGTTTTAATCGGCCAAAACTAATTTTCTCGAATTTAAAACTAAGCTAGATGAATTCCTCGTGCTCAAATTAGTATAAAAACATGTTTGATGGAAATCGCGTAAAAGGTTTTTGATCTATAGCATGCATACTTTTCAGCACGTTTGATTTAACCTGTAAACACAGAATTTCTTTAATTCCCGACTTAACCAAACCCTTTTTCTCGTGTTCGATTTAACATAAGAGACAAGTTTTATGCAAATCTGCCCAGTAGTTCAAGATATCATTCATAATCGGGTAAACGCTTGCTCGTTTAATATATATGATTTAATAAAAATAAAAAGAGCGAGAGAAGGAAGGGGGGTTATTTTTTAATACCAAATATTTAACTTATGTGCTTTTATGCTGAAGTTATGTTCTGCATCTTGACTTAAGACTAATCTCTCTTAATATTAGCATGTTTTATTCATTTGTTATTTTTTTCTTTAAAAAGAAATTTCAGATTTCCTAGTTTTTGATGCCATGCAGTAAATTGAAAAAAATAAGGATGGTCACATATAAATCTATAATTAATTATTTTTATTATTTCATAATTCAACAAGAAACAAGAAAAGTTTATTTGGAGAAACCCCTGCAGTTTCATTTTTCATAGAAATAGTTTGAATTTACATTTAATACAAGAGAAATGGAGAAAAAAATTAAAATTAAATATATTAACAAATAATTTCTAATAATTTTAATTAGCAGTTACTTTCCAATGCTTTAAACCAAATCTTACTTAAGTAAGAAAATAATTTTTTTAATAAAAAAAAAAGATGCCCAATTTATTTAACATATTTTTGATAAATAACAATTTAAGAGCAAGTTATTTAAAAATACTCTCACATTTAGATTTAAAAAAAAGGTATTAAAATGTCTTTCTTAAATACCTTTAAAATTTAAATCAAAATTAATTTTACACCTTTTCTTCATAGTAATTCATTAAAAACATTTTTCATAATATTATTTAAATAATAATAATAATATAATTCTTTCAGTGACTATCCATGAACTGTTCATTTTATGATATGGCATTATAAGCTACTGAATTTGTATAAAAACTGTTTATTAAAAAAAGAGAGAGAAAATATTTCTTACTAATAAATTGACATTTTTCTTTGTTTATTTCACAGTTGAATATTTACTTTAAAACAGTATTTCTTTGAAGAGAATAAGCAAGTATTACATATTTTGAAAATTCTACATTACGATAAAAGAGTAGATTGCGGACCACTGTACCCCAGTAGTGGATGGTCCACTGTGCCCCATGTGTTCAATATATTCTCGTAAAATTGTTATTTAAAACTTTGTTAAAATTATTAACTTTAATATTAAATAAAAACAAGTATCCTGCGTTCAAAAAAACTTTTTTCTTATTTATCGATAACCATAAATTAATAATAAAGAAAAAGTATGATGATGGAAATTTTTACTTTTAGAAGTTAAAAACAACCAGTCAGGATAAAATGGATCATTCTAAGCTAACGATGTGCTTTGAAGGCTATAACTAATCACTTAGCCTAAAAAATATAAATAAATAAAATAAATTTAAAAATAAATGAAGTATAAGAGGTGGTCCACTATAGATCTACTGTATCCGACTTTCCTCTATAATATATAGAATTTAAACAATAATATGCAAAATAAAATTCAAAAACGAATATCACAACTGAAAACGTACTTTTGGCAATTATTGCTTGTCAACAATGTAACTGAATTATTTTGGGCATCTCTGTAAATGAACGATAAATGATTTGCACATCATATTCTGCATTAAGAGGCTACTTCAATCAAATAAGACCCGTTTGCTAATGCCAATCTAATGGAAATTTATAAAAATATTTCAATTGCATTTTAACGTTTCTATATATATATATATATATTTTAAGATATTTTTAATGGGACCATTTTTATTTCCAAAACCGGTTTGAAAAGTGAAAACATCTTCATTAAAAATATCTGTAATCAATATCGAAAAAGTAGAAAACAGCCTTTGTACAGATCTGAGCTGTCCAATGCAAAAAACACCTAAAAAATTTAAAATGTAACCGAGATATCTTTATAAACTTCTTTCGTAGGATTAGCATGAGCGAACGAGTCTTTTCATTTAACTGAAGTAGCTTTTCAAGCATCTTGTAATGAACCATAAGGGATAGTGTAACGGATTTCTTTTGAAACTCCCTATAAACGAACTAAAGGTGCCATACACTTCATTTTCAAAATTGAACGTACCATAGTAAACCTCGCACATTATATGCTAATCCGCGAATACGAGTTAGAGCGCAGATGTCCTGACAAACAGAGTTCCTAAACACTAGTCAACTATGTTAGAAAGTGCTAGAAAAATAACAATTAATTATTTGCACGATAAAAGCATACAAGTAAACAGGATTTGAAATTAAAATTAAAACAGGCAACGAAGACAGTTAGATAAAACGAAAGTTTATGTTTGAAATATGAATTATCGAAAAATAAGCATTTAGGGAAGATAAATAAGATGGAAGAGTATGTGGTGATGAACAAACACAATGAGAATTAATTTGTTAACTAGCAGTGGGATAAATATATGCACACAAGCGAAAGCGAACTGTGCCAACGACCTATTTACCTAGAGAAATCATTGCCAAAATAAAACAACTACACTACTAGTTTTGCCGGGCCAGAGAGTAGGGCAGGTGAGAAGTCGAACAGATGCACACACATAGTGGATGATGCGTGTATAGTTTGGACGAAAAGGATGACCGACGTCCACAGCATAAGTTAAAGAAACCGATACTTCGTATCTGCACATATTTAGAGATTCAGAAGGTACTGAAAATAAAGTCTTTCTTATCGAAATTTAACGAAGTTTTAAAATGCAACCGATTGTTTAATTTCATTTCACTTTCTTTTACAGAAAGAAATAATGATAAATTGCAGACCCCGGAATTGATTTTATTCTTATTATATGTAGGGAAATAAAAATTTTTTGAAAAGCAAAATTGTAAATGCTTTTCTTTTAAAAGAATGAAAAGTTATAATAGTCAAAATAGAAAATCCCTGTCGGCTTGGCCTATAGGCGGAGGTAGATTTCGAAGAATGCTCATTTAAAAAAAACTATATATGATTAGAGATAAACCCAGTTTAATAACTTCATTTGGCTGTTTATGAAATTTTTTTTATTTCATTTTTCAAAACTGGTTATATCAGAATCATCTTAAGAAAAATTCAGCTCAAATGCCTATTTTGACGACATATTTTGAAATAAATTCTGAATTTATTTAAAAAAAAAAAAACGACCAAAACAGTACATTATATAGTTCCTAAATAACAAAAAACTGTCAGTTGAATGCGTTTGAGAAAAAAATTGAATTTAAAAATGAGTCATAAACAGGGATGGGAACTGCAAAAAAGCAAAAAGACTGAAAATACGCGTGAAAGAAAAATTGCACCATATTGTATTCGAACGCGCGAATGAAAAATTGCACCACAAGTACGGGGGTACTTCTTGTTTAATGAATAGATGTTATCAGAAGTTACATTCACTGAGAAAGATTTGGAACAATCAAAAAAAAATTGTGAAGCAGGAAAATCTGTTTTTGAAGCAACAAAAAGAATATTTTGGAAGCAGGAAAGTTAGTTTTTGAAACAGAAAAATTCTATCCACCAGTCATTAACTTTCTTTTCTTGCCCATTTGACGAAAATTGCGTTTTAAAGCGATTTTTCGACAAAATTTGCCGTTTTTTCAATATCTTTTGGCGAAATTCGCCGTTTTTTCGCGATCTTTTGACAAAATGTGCCGGGTTTTCTCGATCTTTTGAAGAAATGTGCCGGTTTTCCGCGATATTTTGACGAAAGTTACCGTTTTATCACGATTTTTTGATGAAATTTGTCATTTTTTCGCGATTTTTTGGACGAAATTTGTCGTGTTTTCGCGATTTTTTGAGGAAATCTGCCTTTTTTTTCGGGATTTTGTAACAAAATTAACCATATTTTTCGCGAATCTTTTGACGAAATTTGCGGGAAATTATTCGTTATTTCACGATTTTTTTTAGTGAAATTTTATTTTTTGCGATTCGTTGACGAAATGTACCGTTTTTTCGCGATCTTTTGACGAAATGTTCTGTTTTTTCGCAATTTTTTAAAGAAAATTGCCGTTTTTTGATAAAATTTATCGTTTTTCGCGAATGTTTCGACAAAATTTTCCGTTTTATCACGATTTTTGGACAAAACTTGTCATTTTTTCGAGGAAAGCAGACTTTTTTTTCGGGATTTTGTAACAAAATTAGCCATTTTTTCGCGAATTTTTTGACTAAATTTGCCGGAAATTATTCGTTATTTCGCGATTTTTTAAAGAAAGTTGCCTTTTTTGCGATTCTTTGAGGAAAATTACGCATCCTGCGGGGCGCGTAAGCTCCATTTTTTAGCGACCCGTCGCCGATTTTTTGTGTATTTTATGCACTATAGCGCGTCCGCGGCATCCCTGTTACATAATTCTGAAATCCGCGGAAAAAAGCGGAATTTTTGGGGTGAAAAATCTGAAACTTATCAAAATAACAAAAAAGCGGAAGTCCGCGGAATTTCTTAAAATAACAAAAAAGCGGAAATCCGCCAAAAAGCGGAAAATTCCCTTCCCTGCATAAAATAACCGATTTGTTGTTTGAATACATCCTTAATTCATGATTGCTTCGGAAAATTTTGTGCGAAATGATCACTTTGACAGCATTTTTAAAAATATATTCTATCTTTATCATAAAACTGGCCAATGCGTCACAGTATATAGTTCCTAAATAAGAGGATCTGTAAACTGGATGCGTTTCAGAGCGACAATGGATTTTAAAACGAGTCAGAAAAAACGCAATTTGCTACGTGAAAACTCCCTTAAATTTTCAAATCACGATAACTTCGGGAAAATTCTGTTCAAAATACCCTTTTTGGTAGCCGTTTTCGAAATATATTCTGTCTTTATCAAAAAACCGACCAATGCATCACATTATATAGTTCCTAAATAAGAGGATCTGTAAATTGAATGCGTTTGAGAGCAAAAATGGATTTAAAAACGAGTGAGAAAAAAACGCAATTTCTTATTTGAATACTTCCTTAAATTTTCAGTCACGAAGACTTTGGGAAATTCTGTTCAAAATACCCTTTTTGTTAGCCTTTTTTGAAATATATTCTGTCTTTATCAGAAAATTGACCAATGCGTCACTTTATACAGTTTCTAAATAAGAGGATCTACCGTTTGGATGCGTTTAAAATCAAAAATGAATTTAAAAATGAGTCAGAATATAAGCAGTTTGGATTTGAGGTTTTTTCTCCAACTCCTATTTTTTTTTTTTTTTTTTTTTTTTTTTTGCTATACGAATTGGTCTTATGAAAAACTTGTCAATATAAAAGTTGTAGATATTGTTGAGAAGATGTAAAATAAATTTAATCAGATTTGATAGCTTAAAAATTGACGGAGTTATTGATTTTTCTCTTTTTTCACCGCCCTTTTTCTTTTCGTTTTTAATTTTTTTCATCGGTAAAAGTTGGTTCTATCAAAAACTTGTAAAAACAAAAGTTTTAGATAATTTTAAGAACATTTACAAAAAAATTAGTTGGACTTGATATCTTAAAAGTTGACAAAGTTATGATTTTTTTCTCTCAAAACCCCTTTTTTTTTTTTTTTTTTTTTTTTTCGCCCCTTGAGCCCACTTCTAAATTTATCAAAAATCTGTCATGCATAAACTTTTGGCCCATTTTTAAGAAGTAATAGAAAACTTTAAACCGATTCGATATCTACTTTAATTAAGAAATTATGGCGTTTTTTCGGTTTTCACAAAAACGCCCCCTATTCCGACCCCCTTGGTCCGATTTTGCCCATTAACGAACTTAGCCAAGATTTTATCCCCTTTGATTTTATGTACCAGTTTGGTGGAGATTGGTGAAGAATTATAGAAGTTATCGTGTCCATAAAAAAGTGAGATATATAGATAGATAGATAGATAGATAAACTGGTGCGAATGCAATAGGTAGTATTTCATACGAAATCTACCTAAAAAAAACACACACAAATGCATAAAAAACCCTTAAAAATATATTGGCAAAAGTATTCATTTCATTAATAAAATAAGTAATTTTTCATTATAAAAAGTAATTGGTATAAATCATTATAACTACCAGGGTTGGTATAAAAACCGGTTTTTTTTACCCCCCCCCCCAAAAAAAAACAGGGTTTTTCGTGGTTTAAACCGGTTTTTTTTTTTTTTTTTTTTTTTCATTATTACTTAAATAGTATTAGCAAGAAAAAAAATTGAATTTTGGAAAGTCATGATGTTAATGTTAAACATTCACACTGGCACTTAATTTTTTATATAATTAAAGCATATAAAAACTAGTCGTTGGAACTCGTCGCCACCGTAATACTTACCCATCATGGATATGCATATCATAATGTATGAAAACATATCATATGTAAACAATTTATAAAATGCATTACAATTCCAAAATAAAATATTAAACGTATATTTAAGTATTTTTAACACATCATCATGCTCTATTAATGAATTTCTGATGAACCAATTTCGATAAATTGTATGAAACGGCAAACTATTCAAGTAGCACTGAATTGCATAAAAGAAACATCCTTATAGCTCTAAAAATAATTATCATATTCACTAACGGTTTCTTGCATCGAATTAAGTGTCTCATCTGCAATTAAAAGATATCTTTGAATTGAAATTTGAATGAAATACAGGGACATGAAAAATCAAAGAATGTGAAAAACAGGATTAGAAATATCTCGACAACTAACAATCCGATCGACTTCGTTTTTTATGCAAAATTTGTGTTAATTTATTGCCTTTTACGTCCACTCTTTAAAATAAAAAAATTCGAAAATTTTTATATACATTTCATCAGAACGAATTTTTTGAGAGTCCGAAAAAAATTGTTCCGGATAATCGAGGTTACTGATATTAAATAGGCTTCGTCCCATTCTTACATACTAAGCACATACAAAGTTTCAAGTCTCTATCTCAATTTGTTCGAGAGATAGAGCGGTTACAGACACACAGACACACACACAGACGGACGGACGGCAAAAAATTTTTTCTAAAAATATGTTTTTCGGAATCTCTAGTGTCCGAAACGTGTAAATCTGTAAAAAAAAAAAAAAAAATTCGATTTTCTAAACGATTGCAAGACTTACCCTATACTACGTATGATGGGTAAGTAATTATAATTAAATTACCTATAAGTTTGCTTTCTTTAGGGAAATATTTATTTTTGAAAATTGTAAACTATTAGTATACTTATATAAGTGTTTAGATAATAATTAAAGAAATAATTATTATGTAGTTTGATAATGCAGAGCATAATGAGGGGTAATCAAACATATTTTACTAAATCAACAAAAAACTAGTCGTTGGGGGCCACCGTAATACTTACCCATCATGGATATGTATATGAAAATAAAACATGTGAAAACTATTTATACAATGCACTGCAATTCATAAACAAAATTTAAATATTGTTAGTATACATAGTAATGCTATATTAAAGAACTGTTGATGTACCAATTTCGACAAATTATATAAAACGCCAAACTACTCAAGTAGTACCGAACTGCGTAAAAGAAACATCCTTATAACTCCAAAAATAATAATTCTATTAACTAACAATTAACTGCGTCGGATTAAGCGTCTCATTTCCAATTAAAATATACTTCTGAATTGAAATTTGAATGAAATACAGGGTCATGAAAAATCGAAGAATGTGGAAAACAAGATTACAAATATCTCGGCAACTAATAATCCGATCGACTTCGTTCTATATGCAAAATGTGTGTTATTTTATTGCCTTTTACGTCCATTTCTTAGAACAAAAAAAATCGAAAATTTTTATATACCTTTCATCAGAACGAATTTTTCGAGAGTCCGAAAAAAATAGTTCCAGATAATCGAGGTTGCTGATATTAAATAGGGTTCGTCCCATTCTTACATACTAACTACATACAAACTTTCAAGTCTCTATCTCAATTTGTTCGGGAGATAGAGCGTTTACAGATAGACAGACTGACAGACAGACAGACTGACAGACAGACAGACGGACGGCAAAATTTTTTTTCTAAAAATATGTTTTTCGGAATCTCCACTATCTAAAACGTGTAAATCCGTCAAAAAAAATTTCGATTTTCAAAACGATTGCAAGACTTACCCTATACTACGTATGATGGGTAAGTAATAAGCTAAAATAGAAAACACTTTTCTGTGTTAAATTTAGAAATCATTTACTCAGGGATGAGATTGACAAAAAAGTAAAAAATCTGAAAACTGTGCGAACGACATTTGAGCAATAATACTTATGAATTTCAAGCAGAATAAATATTATAATCACTGTTCTCGCTGTCGCTCGCCATTGGGCCAAATTGCGACTAAATTCTTCATTTGGCGAGTAAACAAGCGATTAGATTCGCCAAATTGCTAGTGCTTAATTTTTGCTTTTTTTTTCTTTTCCTTTTCATTTTTCATGTATATACATATGCATATTTTTTAATATATATGTAGCGGATAGTTGAAATTAGATTAATAGCAATCGTTGTCGCAGTTATAAAAACTTAGATTATTTTAGAAATATTGAAAAAAAAAGGGGCTATATTAAAAGATTATTATTAGTATTATTATTATTATTATTGCTACACGGCGAATTTATTTTGCTAATACTTTTTTCACTTGGCGAATGTTTTTCATCTTTAATTAGCCAAATTACTAACGTTGGTCAAATGTCAGCGAGAACGCTGTATAATTGATATTAAAATTTATATGTTACATACAATTTAACTTTAAGCAAATTAAAAAGAAACTGTTAGAAAAAATTAGGCAGAAATTATTTATTTACTGTAGTGAAAGTTTTTTTTTTTTTTTTTTTTTTTTTTTTTTTTTACCAACATACAGAACATTAATAAAACCACTGACATGAATATTTTTTAATTGTAATTGTAAAAATAGTAGATACTTTTCTTGAAACAGCAAATCAAAATAATTGCAACCACATTAAGTATATAATAGACAAATATATCCTACTTCTCTTTTTTTTGTTTAAAAAAAAAAAGTTTTTAAGGAATCAAATTGATCATAGTTTATTGTTAAAGGTGCAGCAAGTCAACCACTAAGAATGAAGATTTAAGGAAAAATAATAAAAAATAAAAAATTTTAAAGTGTTATTTAAAAGAGAAATTAGTAATACTACAGAAAACGTATTAAAAATTCAGAATATTAAAAGGAATTCAGAAAAAATGGACTATTATATCAAAGTACAAAAACAAAAGTAAAAAACTAAGGAAAAATATAAAATTTTACCAAAAATTTAACTGTTGAATTTTTTTTTAAATTGAAGAAAAATCTGAAGAATTTCATCCATGTTACTTTATCAATAATATCAACATCAACAAATGATTATTAAATCTTTAACCATACATATTTACCTTTAAAAAACATCAATATGCATTTCTTTCACGCTAAAAAAAAAAACACATGTGTATCGATATACTTGATTTATCATGAGTGTAATATTTATACAAATTGAGACATAAGCTTAGAAAAATCACTATTTTTTTTTTCTTTTTTGTAAACTTTATTTTCCTAGTTAAATATATTTAGATAAAACAATTTCTTTATAAAAACAACTCCATGTATTTAATTTTAATTAAAATCTTTAAATAAAAAGACAAGTTTTGAAGCCTTTTCTAATCTTAACTTATTTCGTATTTTTGGCTGTACCAGTTCAAATGTTGAAAATATTCTTTCAATACTCACTGAAGAGGCTTTTGCTGTTATAAGTTGTTCAACTTCAGTAAAGACGTTGCTATTAAATTTGTCGATTTGAATTTGCTGACTCTTCCACATTTTATATGGGATAACTTCTTTTACTGTATTCTGCTCAAAAAAATTTTCTTTAAAAGGTGAAGATTGGCATAAAGTTTTACTATCAATGCTAGAGTTATGTGGATATTCTAGTTTCGCAAAATTTAATGAATCCTTTTTTTTTTCCAAAAGATATCATTTTGAGTGTACCACGGATCAAGCATACATACCAAACAGTGCATGAGTGTTAAAGCCATTTTATACATGGACTAAAAATATTGCGGAACTTCTTTATACTTATTTTTTTTTTTTTTTCTCTCTTAATATTTTTTTGAAGATCTTTCCAAACTGCAGCAGCAATGAAACAATTATTAATTTAGATGTTATCCAAGGCAACTGCAATAGGCTTTAACAGTTCAAACATTTCTTCAACATTTCTTTTTAGATTAAGATTAGACATAGGTACATAACTAATATTTTTATTGTTAACATTCCTATTTTCATCAGTAATTTTAAGTGGGGCAATTTTTAAGGTAAACATCTAAGGCATCTTGAAAAACAAGTCCATCTAGTCCTTCTATAGTAAAAAAAAACTAGCCTTAAAAGGAATGACTCCTGGAATGATGCTGATGTGTAAGATTTCCGGAACTAACGAATCCGGGTAGACCACTTCTTCCATGAGTCTAATGAATCCGTCTATGAATACCGTCTTATGCTATGCTTCGACCAATGCGGAGAGGGATTGTTAAATTTGGTGTGCGTTATTTTTCACCGGCTGGATGTTTTCGCAGACAACCTAATTAGTGTACATGGAGTAATTAATTATAAAAAAAATAATAAAACGCACTCAGTAATACTGAAGATCAATGAAACATTTTAAAAATTAATCAAGCAGGAAAATAAATCCGTTACTTTTTTTAAAAAAACTTTGATTTTGAGCTTTTGTGGTAATCTCTCAACAGCATTGTTTAATCGCTAAAAGAATTTTTAATACTTCGCGTGTGAAAAATAACAAGTTGGAAATTGCACGTGAACGTAGCGAATGAGGTGCGTTCGTACGATAACGAAGTTTTAAAAATATTCAGATCTTGCTGATATAGTAGAGCGTACTCCGGATACAGTATAATAGTCGAAATCTTTACGTTTCTGTAAATATGCAGGAAGTAATTTTTATTACACCTCAGCAACGTATATCTTATTCATAAAATGTGAAATAGTTGAATATAATTAAAACACGTACCAAACCATGTTTCCCCGTATAGCATTATATAGTGGAATACTTTTGTGCGGCCCTGTAATTTAATAATAAAAATTCTTTGCATCACAGATTGTACAGACTGCATATTTTAGTATATATTTCATAGATTCATGCCAATTCTATTATGTTCGAATAAGTGTAACATCATTAAAATGCATTTGAAACTTTTCCCCCTTTGACCGAAATGTAACGGAATCCTTTTGATTGTCCCTGTAATTGATCTATGCATCCGATTTTCATAACATTTGAAATGAGTCGACAAAATTACGCAATAATTATATGTTTTAAATTTCAAACGATTAAAATGCATTTAAAACTTTTTTCCCTATTGACCGTAATGTAACGGAATCCTTTTGAATGTCCCTGTAATTGATCTATCCATCCGATTTTCATAAAATTTGAAATGACTCGACAAAATTATGTTATAATTATGTATTTTAAATTTCAAACGATTCGGTTGGGTAGTTTTTGTGTTGTTATATGCGGACAGACGGACGGACAGACAGACAGACGGACGGACGGACGGACTGAGCGACAACAATAGGTGCTACGTATTTACATAATTACGAACGCACCTAAAAACAATTACGTGTGTTAATAAAATATTGCTTTTTATGACATCATTTTCTTTTTTCATTTTTTTTTTATTGCATGCTTCGTTTTAACTTATATTTTGTTTGTGTGTGGGAGTCAATTCTTGTCACTTATTTTTCGGCACGTTTGTCATATAGGTGCACCAGATTTGGCGCAATATTTTCTAAAGCCCATTTGGCGAAAATGTCTTTGTGGTATAACGCTTGCATATACATTTTTAATTATTTAATCAGTGATCATATTGAACTTTCGGAAGATGCAAAGGTTCAAGTACCTGTAAATAAGAAAGAAAACAAAACAGGAAACTTATTTCATGTTTTGCCTTTAGAAATATCTGGTGTAACATCCACTGATGAAACAAATACTTTTCCAGTTTTTAATGAAACTGTTTCTTCTGGGGAAATAACAAAAGAAATGAAGATTCGACAAAAAAGAATATTAAACAATAAATATCAAAAAACATGGAGGGCAAAAAAAAAAAAAAAAAAAAAAAAAGCACAGGCTCGCTATGCTGCAAAAAAGAAAAATATATCTTTCAATCAATCTATCGAAAATCAAAGGGGGGGGGGGGATTATGCTATGCTTCGACCAATGAGGAACAACTCTGGTCGAATGAGGCTGGATTGTTAAATTTGGTTTGCGTCATTTTTCACCGGCTGGATATTTTCGTAGACAACCTAATTAGAGTACATGGAGTAATCCTTCTATAGTTAAAAAAAAAAAAAAAAAAAAAAAAAAAAAACTAGCCTTAAAAGGAATGACTCCTGGAATGATGCTGGTGTGTAAGGTTTCCGGAAATAACGCATCCGGGTCAATCACTCCTTCCATGAGTCGAATAAACCAATCAGGAAAGGGCTTCGTCTATGCATCGCGAAGCGATTCCAACCGGGATTGCAAAGCAATACCGAACGGAATCGCGAAGCGATTACGCGGAGGGTTGGCGAGCGTAGCGAGCAGGGGGGCGGAGCTCCCCTGCAGTTTAAAAGAACTGTAACTGCTCATTCCAATTATGCATGTTTGGGGCGCAACACCCCATTTTGCCCCCCCCCCCCCCCCAAAGGGGAACTTTTAAAATTTTTATCCACAGCACTCGTGTTGCATATCTTCAGAAAGGTCTGAAACTGCCTTTCCCTATTATGGATGTCTTGTGTGTCCCCCTCCGCTCTGCCCTCCAGGGGGGGGGACATTTTTAATTTCTTTACAACACCAGTCGTGTGACACATCATTTGAAAGGTCTGCAACTACTTATTCATATTATGGATGTCTTGTGTGTCATCCCCTCCACTCTGCCCCCCCAGGGAAAATACATTTTTAATTTCTTTACAACACCAGTAGTGTGACACATCATTTGAAAGGTCTGCAACTGCTTATTCATATTATGGATGTCTTGTGTGTCAGCACCCACTCTGCTCCACCAGGGGGGCACATTTTTAATTTCTTTACAACACCAGTCGTGTGACACATTTGAGAGGTCTGCAACTGCTTATTCATATTGTGGATGTCTTGTGTGTCACCCCCACACTTTGCTCCCCCCAGGGGGGGCATATTTTAAGTTTCTTTACAACACCAGTTGTGTGACACATCATTTGAAAGGTCTGCAACTGCTTATTCATATTATGGATATCTTGTGTGCCAACCCCCCACTCTGCCCCCCAGGGGCAATCCCAAAATTTTCTTCTATCTCATACGTACATTTTAATATTTAAAAAATATATATATATATAGTTACTCATTTTAATGCTTTAATAATTTGAATTCAATATCATACCAACTTTGATTTTCATCTTAAATTTCTGCTTCAATCAATTAATCGGAGTAAAAAAGAATTTCCGTCTCTGCACGAGCCGATGGACAATAGAATGATAGGCAGATTTTTTTTTTAATTCTGGGAGGACTTACTTGCCTTACCAAAAAATAATCATATACAAAAAAATTAGTTCAGTTCTAGAACAGACTTCATACACTTTTAAGTGGCGCAATATTAAAAATGGCATAAAATTCGCGTTTGCAGCGCCCCTTCCGGCGGATTTTTTTCAAATTCAGGGCGATCCAACTTGCCATAGTCATATACATACACAAAAAATTTGGTTCGATTCGATGCATAACTTCATATACTTTTGGTCGGTACAATATTGAAAATGGCACAAAAATCGCGATTGCAGCGCCCTCTTCCAGCGGATTTTTTTTAATTCAGGGAGGACCAACTAGCCATAGTCATACACTTACACAAAAAAATTGGTTCAATTCGATGCATAACTTCATATACTTTTGGTTGGTACAATATTGAAAATAGAACAACTCTGGGGAAGGTCTGCAGACTATTCTTTTAGTGCTGTAAAACTAACGACTAAGTAAATACCCGTGTGATGGCGTTATTTTAAAACTCACTACCCGTTTGAAAATATTCGTTACTCGTTACTGCTCAAACACCGGTTAACAATCATCGTATGTGCTAAAAAACTGCAAGAAATCTAGTTACATATGAAACATGAGTATTTGGAAGAATTCGTATTTTTTACTCTTCACATATTGTTATGTGCTACCGTCTGTCCATAAAAAATAGATTTAATCAAGCTTCTAATTTTTTTATGGAAAAAGGCAAACAAAATTAAAATACGATACATAATTGAGTACAACATGTCTAAATTGTAGAATTTATTACTTATGAAAATAAAAAAAATAATCGGAGAAAGCAATTTAGCAAAAGCAAAAGCTTATAAAATTTATACAATAAAATTATGAAATGTAGTTACTCAAACAAAATGTTTTTAAAAGCAAATCTTCACATTAATTTTACACTTAAAGTAATTATGTGTAGTGAAAATTTAATTTTTGGAATAATTTAAAAACACTATGTTTTATTTCTTACGTGATCATCATATCAAATAACATCTACATTTGTATTTCAATCGCATTATTATCTCTGAAAATTTTTATTTATATTTTAAAATACTTTTTTTTTTCAAATATGAAATTTAAAAACAAACAGTAAATATATTTTTACAATCAACGAAAAAAAAAGAAAAGAAAAATGAACTTAATCATTAACACACTTTTAAAAGCAATCTAAAAATTCGTCTTTATCATAAAAATGTTTTCAAAATATAAATACGCGTGCAAAGATATTTTTATAGAAAAAAATATATACTTAAAGCAAACCTGTAATTTTTAGAATGGTTTTGATGGAAACAAACTATCGTGTGATTGACGATGGTTTACTAATAAATGTTTTTTTTTTTTATTATTATTATTATTCGTCGTTGAACTGCCTTTAATTGAATACTCCATTTGGCATATAAATCACATTTAGTTTTATCACTTGATATTGCAGAAAACTATGTCCACAATTTAGTTCTTTTTTTTTTCCATAATAAAAGAAAGGAATAAATCAATAAGATCCTAGGAAATCCAAATCATTTGAGATTTGAGAATAACTAATACATTCAAACAAAATGACACGCATAGATTGATACCGGCGCCTAATGCCTCGACTGCCTGGCTTCATTCATGAATTGCACAAACGTATACGTAAACAACAGTGTTTGAAGTTTGTTCGGTGGCGTATCGACAGTAACTACTAACGAGTGATATTTCAAAGAAACGATTCGGTATTTCGTATTTTAGAGAATACCCGTTGTACGTTAACGAATATGTGCGGTTTGCAACAGCTCTACTATTTTTCAACTGTTAAAAATTTAGCAAAAATTCAATCCCAAAATTCGGGCATAAAATGTATCGCGAATTTCGACAGATAGTCTTCGAAAAGAAATCAATTTCGTCATAGATTGAGAAAAACACGCGAATTTCGCCCAAAGATCGCGAAAAAAGGTAAATTTCTTCAAAAGATCATAAAAAACAGAAGATTTCGAATTAAAAACATTACATTTATTACTTTTTTAAAAGGTGAAGATAAAGATTAAAAACAACATTTACAGATGTTATAGTCCCGAGATCTTTCGGACATACACATGTCCATTCTCAAGGGTAGTCATGATCTGAATGAGTAAAACTAGAACTGACGGAGATTCAAAGCAAAACATTAACACGCATGTGCAAGAATTGGGCCGGTCTATTTTCTTGAAAGGGGGGGGAGGGAATTCATGTAGAACTTTCAGTAGTTATTCTTCTAGAAAGGCCCAGGATACTGTGCCATATTGCAGGAATATTATAATGTGACGATGTCACATAAGTTTAAGTCCAAAAGTCTAGATAGTAAAAAGTAATCAGCTAACGTTTCTCAATTATCAAGCGGTTGAAACAAAATTCACATGCCAGTTTCGATAAATAATACAATTCCTTGGACATGTGAGGAATCTAATCTATTAACCAAAGTTTGCATTCAGATATAAAGCGCACCCACGTTTTAAGAATAATCGAGTAACCCCTTTCTAAGTTGATATTCCCACGAACGTAATTAAGATTAGAGAAATCATGAGAATTAATCAGCAAAACAAAAGTCGGAGGTCGTTAAATTATGACCCCTTTTTAGATAAGCAATTTTATATATATGCTTAGACCGGGTAAACGAACAGCGGAATAGCAGAGAGCGGATTATAGTTTACAATAATTAAGTAGTCAATTGCTGTATGGAGTATACGAAGTAGCTACGATGACCAGAGCCGGGTTCTATTCATCTCCTGGTATGTCTCCCTAAGTCTCCTCTCTCTTCTCTCTCTATATATATTTATTTTAAATGCTTAAATCTTGTATTTAATTGTTGTTAATAAATTTATATTCTTGTATGAGATCACGGCCTATTCCCTTTATAACCTTAGCATTACGGCAGCGCCATGACAATAAGAAAGGCTGTCGTTACATGTATTATAATTATTACTTAAAATTTCTAAGGATTTCCGGATTATTGAAAGATAGTAGTTGGAAGCTTGAAAGATAATTTTTGCTTTATCGAAATTTATTTTTATGTTTTCTCTCTGATTCAATCTAGATAATGCTGTAGTTGCTTTATTCAATTTGATGTCTGATAAATGTTCCTTCAATCTCTCACTAAATCTCCGAGTTGTCATGCCAATGTAAAACAAGTTTTCATGATGCTCATTACTGAATGGGATTATATACACACCTGATTTGTCAGAACTTTGTATTGGGTCAATTTTCCTGTGAATTAAATCCTGTAACTTAGTTGGAGGTTTAGCTATTAAACTTATATTTCATCAATGCGTATTTTATTCTTTCATATAGTTGTGGAATATAATTCAATTTACAGTATATAACTTTATCTGAGTAAGATGTTTTCCTTTGCTTAGGTTGTTTAGTTTGCTTAAGTAATTTATTAATATTATTCGGGAGGGAAACCATTATCATAAACAATGCGTCTAACTAAATTAATTTCATTTTGTAGGAATTTGTCTGAACAAATTTCAAAAGCACGTTTTAGATAAAATCTATAGGCAGCAATTTTATATGGGAAAGGTGGGTTGCTATCAAACGAAATGGTATTGTTGGATTGTAAACCACGATCCCAAATTATGAAGATGTCATCTATATATCTTATCCAGATTGATGGATTAACTTCAAAATTTTCCATAATTTGCTTTTCCATAGGTCTAAGTTTTAATTCTGCCATGTATCCGCTAATTGGAGACCCCATAGGTGCTCCGTTAATTTGCTTATAATAGACTTGAGAATGGACATGTATGTCCGAAAGATCACGGGACATATAACATCTGTAAATGTTGTTTTTAAACTTTTTATCTTCACTTTGTAAGAAAGTAATAAATGTAATGTTTTTAATTCTTAATTTAATTATTGCAAGGTGAAAATTCCAGCAAGACCTGTTTTTAAACAGTGATTTGTCTTTTACAGAAAATTTCTTCAAAAAATCGCGAAAAAACGGCAAATTTCATTTTAAAAAAATCACGAAAAACGGAACACTTCTTCAAAACATCGCGAAAAAACGGCAAATTTCTTCAAAAGATCGCGAAAAAACAGCAGTTTTCGTTAAAAAATCACGAAAACACTGCAAATTTCTTGAAAAAAAATCACGAAAAAACGGCAAACTTCAAAAAGTCGCGTAAAAAACGACAAGTTTCGTTAAAAGATTACGATAAATCGGCAAATTTATTTAAAAGATCGCGAAAAAAAAAAAACAGTTTTCGTCAAAAAATCAGAAAAAACGTCAAATATTGTCAAAAAAGCACGGAAAAAAAATGCAAATTTTGTCAAAGATCGCGAAAAATGACATCTCGTCAAAAAAGCATGAAAAACCCGCTAATTTTGTCAAAGGGAGCCCCCCCTCTTTTTCGGACAATGTATGAGGTGTTAAAAATTTTGAGAACAAAAGCAATTTTTTTTTAAACTCTTCTTTTATGTCTATCACAAATCTTTAAAAGGTTTGAGTGCATATAATGTAACGCGACTTGTATAAAACCACAAACTTTCTGCGCACATAAATTGGGTCAGAAACTTTCTGCAAATTTAATATTTAATAAAATTACCTGTTATATTATTTCAACATGGATGAAATTAGAATTTTTTTCGGATTTTCTGGACGGAATTTGTGTTTTTTGCGCAATCTGTCGAAGAAAGTCTCATTTCTTACGCAATTCATGGGTGAAATTCGTGTTTCGTATGCGATTCAGGGATGAAATTTGCGTTTTTTTACACGATTCATGGATGATATTCTTGTTTTTTTGCGCAATCTTTGTCAAAATTTGTGTTTTTCACGTGGTTCTTTGTTGAGTTTTTTAAGCCGACCAAAGCGGCCTTTTGTCAAAATGCGTGTCTTTCATACGACTGTTTGTTGAAATTTGCGTTTTTTACTCGATTCTTTGTTGAAATGCACGAATTATTCGAGGCCTTTTGACGAAATTTGCATTTTTCTAACGATTTTTTGATGAAATTTGTATTTTTTTTCCCCTGCTATCCTTTGATAAAATTGATTTTCGTGGCCCTTCGACGATATTTCATGCTTTTCCCCTGGAACTTACACTAAATTCGGGTTTTTTCTGCGATAATTTGATAAAATTAGAGTTGTTTCTTTCTGCAAATGATTGACGAATTTGATTATATACGACAATCGTTTGTCAAAATTTGAGATTTTTGGTGTACAAAATTTCGGACTGATGAATTTTTAAAGTTTTCAGCATCAAATGCCTTAAATTTTGAAAAATTCAAAAATCGGTCCTGCTGTTAACTGTACACTAATTGTAAATAAATCATACATAAAATTGGGGGGAATATTTTTAATTTTTTGGTACTAAAAAAGCTACAACAATAAAAATTGTTTCTTTCCTAAATTTTTCTGCGAAGTTCATAAAATTTTCTGCACACGGCGTGCGTCCATATCAATTCTGGCGATGGATTGGTCTGCAGACTGTTTTTTACTTTCTCCTATCTTCAATAGAAGAAAGTATTGTAATCGAAATTTTTTTCGACTTCCGGTTTTCGACGGATTTACACGTTTTAGGGGTCAGAGATTCCAAAAAATATGTTTTTACAAAATGTCTGTCTGTCCGTGTGTCTGTCTTTATGTCGCCATTCTACCATCAAAAAGTGTATGAAGTTATGCATAGAATTGAATCAAATTTTTTGTGAATGTTTTTGGCTGTGGCAAGCAGGTCTTCCTTCAGTTTTGAAATATTTCGCCGGAAGGGGACGCTGCAATCGCAATTTTTCTGCCGTTTTCAATATTGTACCGACCAAAAGTATATGAAGTTATGCATCGAATTGAACCAAATTTTTCGTGTATGTGTATGACTATGGCTAGTTGGTCCTCCCTGAATTTGAAAAAAATCCGCCGGAAGGGGGCGCTGAAATCGCGATTTTTGTGCCATTTTCAATATTGTACCGACCAAAAGTATATGAAGTTATGCATCGAATTGAACCAAATTTTTTGTGTATGTGTATGACTATGGCTAGTTAGTCCTCCCTGAATTTGAAAAAAAATCCACCGGAAGGGGGCGCTGCAATCGCGATTTTTGTGCCATTTTCAATATTGTACCGACCAAAAGTATATGAAGTTATGCATCGAACTGAACCAATTTTTTTTTTTTTCCCCTTGTATCTGTATGACTATGGCTAGTTGGTCCTCCTTGAATTTGAAAAAAATCCATCGGAAGGGGGCGCTGCAATCGCGATTTTTGTGCCATTTTCAATATTTTACCGACCAAAAGTACATGAAGTTATGCATCGAATTGAACGAAATTTTTTGTGTAAGTGTATGGCCATGGCTAGTTGGATCGCCCTGAATCTGAAAAAAATCCGCCGGAAGGGGGCGCTGCAATACCGAGTTTTATGCCATTTTCAATATTGCACCACATAAAAGTGTATGAAGTTAGTTCTAGAAATGAAGTACACTCTCAAAAAAACTTCCGTCTTTTTACAGAAAAATTACTGGCAGCACTGCTGCCAGAAATTGTCTGTATATTGACGAATATCCGTTTATTTTTTTTCTCCATCAAAAGAGGTAAAATATCCGTCTTTTGAAAAAAGTCTGGAAAAGGTAAATTCGCCGGCGATGGGGATTGAACCCACGTTCCCAGCATTAGAAAGCCAGCGTCTTGCCTCGTCGCCACGATTGCTCAGGAGAAAAGTGCTTTGAAGTAGAAGCCTTTATTTCTTATGAGTGTGATTTGGTTTATTTCGTTAAAGAGCTTTTAATTTTGAAGTTAATTTCGGGAAGATTTCATCTTTAATGAAACTGTGGCTGGGGTTTTTTACGTATTTCACATTTTTATATTAATATAGTATAAAAATGTGAATTTTAATTATATTTACGTAGATTGCTAGAAGAAAAATATGGATGTTCTATGACAAGATTTTTTTTAATAATATCATTTTTTTTTTCTTTTTGCATTTTATTTTTTAATTAAAATATCTTTCAAATGTGTTCACTTAAAGTATATTTTAAATGGGAATATTTATTATATAAATAACTTAGTAAATTCAACTTTATTCAACTTATCCAACTTTGAATATGAATAACAAATTGTGAGAATTTTTGAATGAATGAAGAAAGTAATTGTTATTTATTTTTAAATTCGAAAACATTTGTGTCTTTTTAAACTAAATTAGACATTTTAATCTATAGAATATTTTGTTTTTCATTTTAAAAATAAATTCGAATTTATTACTAACAGATCCAATACGCATGCGTGCAAGAAATAAACGGAATCTCTACCTCATTTTTCGACGTTCGGAATGAATTCACAGAACAAATACGTTTTCTGGGAATACGGTAATTATTTGTGAAAAAATAACGATAACTTAGTGTATATTGACGAATTTTTCTGACAGTGTAAACATTTTGTATATAATTATTTTTTGGTAAGGCAAGTAGGTCCTCCCTGAATTTGAAAACAAAAATCTGCTTATTCTATTGTCCATCGGCTCGTGCAGAGACGAAAATTCGTTTTTACGCCGATTAATTGATTGAAGCAGAATTTTAAGATGAAAATCAAAGTTGGTAAGGTATTGAATTAAAATTATTAAAGCATTAAAATGAGTAACTATTTTTTTTTAAACATTAAAATGTATGTATGAGATAGAAGAAAGTTTTGGGATTGGCACATCCAACTAGTTAAGTTTTTACTTGTGCTGCAGACTGCAGAAAAAAATTCTGCTGCTGGGAATATTAGTTTCTTTCTAATGCTGTCCCTTTAAACATGTTTTCCTATTATACTTTTCATAATTCGAACATTTCTTATGGTCCCGACGAGTTCGAATTAACGAATTAATTCGAATTAACGTCATTAATAAATAGTTTGTGCACTGAAGTAGGCATATAGAACCAGGGATGTAGTTTAAATCTAGGAGCTGTTTGTTAGGAAAAATCTTCGAAATTGATCAAATAAATGACATGGATACAAGAAATTACTTATGACATAGGGTAGATGTGCCAGTAATGGGCCACCTTAAGGAATTTCTCTAAAAAATAATTTTTTATTAATAGTTATAATTATTGTATTCCAATTTTTTTCATATTATATTAATCTTTCAACAATATTTAATTAATCCCATAGTTACATTTCCCAATAGAAATAAAAATTTCATTTTAAATAATAGAAATATGTCTAAACACCCAAATGCCCAGTAATGGACCACCTATGTTCCAGTAATGGACCGCCTATGTTCCAGTAATGGGCCACCCTACAAAAAATAACATAATTATTTTTAGGTGCGTCCGTAATTATGTAAATAGGTAGCACCTATAATTGTCGTTCAGTCTGTCTGTCTGTCCATCTATCTGTCCGTTTGTCTGACAGTCTGTCTATCTGTCCGTTTGTCTGTCCGCATATAACAACGGAAAAATAACCAACCGAATCGTTTGAAATTTGAAATACATAATTATTACATAATTTTGTCGAGTCATTTCAAATTTTATGAAAATTGGATGAATAGATCAATTACAGGGACATTCAAAAGGATTCCATTACATTACGGTCAATAGGGGAAAAAGTTTTAAATGCATTTTAATCGTTTGAAATTTAAAACATATAATTATTGCGTAATTTTGTCGAGTCATTTCAAATGTTATGAAAATCAGATGCATAGATCAATTACAGGGACAATCAAAAGGATTCCGTTACATTACGGTCAATGGGGAAGAAGTTTCAAATGCATTTTAATGATGTTACACTCATTCGAACATAATAGAATTGGCATGAATCTATGAAATATATACTAAAATATGCATTCTGTACAATCTGTGACGCAAAGAATTTTTATTATTAAATTACAGGGCTACACAAAAGTATTCCACTATATAATGCTATACGGGGAAACATGGTTTGGTACGTGTTTTAATTATATTCAACTATTTCACATTTTATGAATAAAATATACGTTGCTGAGGTGTAATAAGAATTACTATTCCTGTATATTTACAGAATTTCAACCAATATACTGTATCCGAAGTACTATTTAGTATAAAAGCAAGATCTGAATATTTTTAAAACTTCGTTATCGTACGAACGCACCTCATTTGCTACGTTCACGTGCAATTTCCAACTTGTTCTTTTTATGTCTGCGTAAGTCGCATCTTCTTCTTCCTCAGAATCCACATTATCCTCTTGTATACAAAATTCGGCCTTTTTGAAGCAATTGTAAATTGTTTTTTCTTCAATTACCCCCATTGATCCCGTTCTTATATGTATTATTCAATTAACACTGTTTTGAGAAGGATGTTGAAAGGTGTGTGAAAGGAGGGGGTTGATGAATTTGTTGGACTTAAGGAACAAGAAAATTCAAGCAGAGGAGTAATATAAAAAAACTCAGCACTGAACGATAAATTAGAAATAAGAGATGGAAATTTGATTTCATGTGATTTCGAAGTATTTTTTTACAACTGAATAAAGAACATTTTATGAAAATATTCGTTATATGGAGATAGATATTTCGCTATATAGAGACTGTTTTTAATGTAATCATGGGAAAAGGGGAACCTTCCTACTAAAAATTCGTTATATAGAGAAATTCGATGTATGGAGTTTCGTTATAGAGAGACTTGACTGTTTTTATAAAGAAATTGTCTTTATTAAATTCTAGTAAGTAAAATTTAAGTATTAAATTTGTTTATTTAGTTTTCAGTTAAATCAAAATATTTTATCACTACTGAAATTACACTTTTAGTATTGGTCACTTGGGTGGTCCATTACTGGCAAATCACGAAATAAGCAATCCAGTAATGGACCACCCCTCCTAAAATCTTAAAAATAAATAAAATTTTGTAAATGGCCATTGGTATATTAAATTCAATGTTTTATATTGCTAACCAAACAAAAACATTCAATTTTTACGGAAAAATAAAAAAGATATAAAACTAAGTAAGTAAAGTCTGCTCTTAGCATGTTCATTAAGATTTTCAGTGAAAAACAGAAAAACTGTGAAACTTTATTTTCTGCTTCTTAATTGTTTTGACGAAAAGTGTAAAAAATTAATCCAACTTATAAAGCATGCAAGGTAGAGTTCAGAAAAAAATAATAAAAGCTAAACTATTATTTATTATTTTTTTATAAACCAAAAAGTGCGAGGTGGCCCATTACTGGCACATCTACCCTAGAATCGTTTTATCAAATCTTCGTATACGCTCGTTATAGAAGCACAAATAGTTGTGTTTTCAAAGAATCGTTGAATTGTATTGCCATCATTTGTGCTTCCAAATCTGAGATTTGGTTTCTTGACAAGAAGTCTTAATTGTAAACGAAATATTTTTTGTATATTTTATTTTGCAATTTCAGTGTTCTTCTTTTCATGCAGAGTACGAGCTTTCCTTTTTTTTTTATCCAGTTTGTCTGCGAGGTGTAAGCCCTCTCTAAGCATCTTAGCATGTAACGTAGATATTCTGAATTCTAAATTATCTCTATCCTTTTCTAATTAAAATGTCATACCGGTAAGAAGCTTTTTTGATGTTGTCTGACATAGGTAGCAACGTCGAGTATTACACTAATTCGTTATTAACGACTATTTCTTCTGCATCAATGATTGTATTAAAAGAAATAAGTTAATTCTCCTGTGTTTAATATTGTTTAATATTGTGTCTCCTGTGTTTAATATGTTTACCATTCATTGACAGTAGCTCCCGCATTTCTTGAAAAAAAAAAAAAAATGGATCTTGATTGGCCCGATAGTGAAATGAAGATCTCGGAATTTTCAAATTAACGATTCATGAATTATTCGCAATATTTATGTATTCTAGTAGCACGGGAGAAGTGGAAAATATATTAGAACCTCCTACCATCTTCATAGCTAAATATTTGTTTAAATGTACTTAGAATAGATGTGTCATCACATCCTCAGTTGTAAACCAAATCCAAATTGCTAATGTAGGCAAAAGTCATATTCATAAAGATTTTCACTCGCATTAATGAAATACGCTCAGTAGTTTTTATCAGCAAATATAGCCATTGACAAAATAATTCTTCTAATTATAATAGAACAAACAAAATTACTACCTATAAAGATAAAAAAAAATGTTATTCTATCGGATCAGTAATAGAGAATTATTTTCATTTTTTCATTACTAAGCTTACTTATCAAATTAATGTAATCTTATGATTATAGTATTTATTTACAATATAATAGGAAATAAACTATTATAAAATTGAATAATTCAAAAATTTGAAAAATATTTATCAGCTAAATTATGTGAAAAGTAGTCAATTTCAAAATTTTTGAGGCGGCCGAAAAGTGGCATTTTTACTTGCGGTTACTAAAATATGCGTGAAATGCAGAAAGGCAGTTTTAGGCAGCTGGTTTTTTATGAATCACTAGACAATAGCCCAAGTTATTATTTCCATTAAATTTCGTTGCGGAACACTGTGGAACATTTAAACTTTTTGATGTTTAAAAGCAAAAAAAATAAAAAAAATTCTAAATTTTTTTATCAAAAATGACAATGAATTTAGTAATTTGTACGTGCTTAATATAAATTTTGTAATACATGCAAATAAAGTACATACTATCATAGTGTGAATCCATTTCAAATCATTAAAATCGGATAATATTATAAAATATAGCACGCGTTTAGAGGAACTATTGTTTTGCTGTTTTTGTTCGCTCTAAATGATATTCCTTCAAGCATCATTTTTGAAATGATGCTGCTTGTAAGGGCAAAGCAAAAATCTTTTTTAAATACAGATTCTAACTCTCCAAACATTATACTAGCCAACTGTTCAATCGAAATTCCCTAAATCGTAACTTCATTTTTCGACTTTTGGCCAGCTTTTTGGGTTTTTGCCCCACTGTGCGTCGTGTCTAAAATTTCTGGGGAACCAGTTGACGTACAACAATGATTCTTTTTTTTGAAAGATAGAACTCGACGAGACGAATAAAATAACATTAAAAAAATATCGTAGTTTACTGACTTTTTTATTTAACTTTAAATGAAAAAAAATAAATAAATAACGACACATTTTTCAACAAAGTGTAGCTACCGATCCTCTGGATGGATTAACTTCGTTTTTGTTTTATTTTTATCGTCTAGAATGTCTAGATAAATCTTCTTGATTTTTTTTTTTTTTTTTTTTTTTTTTTTTTTTCATATTTCTATGTTTGACGGTTTTTGGCAAAATCGAATGTTTGTCTTAAAGCTCCAGTTAAACATTCTTTGTTGTTGATGATGTAGTTTTTTGTATTCATTGCCACAAAGTTAAAATAAATCTAAAAACTTATGTATGTAACATAATTCATTCAAATTAAATTAATCACGTGAAAAACATGCTCAGTTGTTTTTATTTTCTAACATCTTAGGTATCATCTATTTTAATGGGCAAAGTGAAATATTTTCTTTGTTTATTAAAGTAATTTATTTTAAATCACTAGGCGCCTCTGGCGACCAGTTTGATCTCCATTAAATATATTCTAAGCGTTGCAATATGCTACTTTTATTCATAATTTTATTTTCTAACATACCTTCACTAAATCTGAAGGTCAGCGGCGTGCGAAGAAAAAACTGCGCCCGTGGCAAAGTTTCAATCCCCCCCCCCCTTCCCATGTCACAAAATTGAAAAGTTTAAAAACGCAAATAAATTATATTGAATAGATGATTGGCGTTCATTTTGGAACTTTAAAAGGTTTAATTTTAACAACTAGATATTTAAAAGAATATTGCACTTACATTTTGGCAAAGTGAATCTGGAAAACACATGTGAGAAAAACGTATCTAACATTACAGTATAACCCCTTTTGAATTCCAAGAAAAGAGCAACATGCTATTTTCAAAATGTATATTTTTTTCAAAAAAAAAAAAAAAAAAAAAATCCAAATATGTTTATACATTTTTTATATATATAAAAAGAAGAAATAAACGGCGATGGCCCGGGAGCAGAATCGGCGCAACACTGCGACGCACGTCGCAGACTATTTTTCAACAGTTAAACATTTAGCAAAAATTAAAAAAATTTGGTCTTAAATCCAAAAAATCGGACACAAAATGTATCGCGAATTTCGACAAATAGCCTTCGGAAAAAAATCAATGTCGTCATAGATTGCGAAAAATACGCGAATTTCGTCCAAAAATCGCGAAAAAGCGGCAAATTTCGTCAAAAAAACACGAAAACACGGCAAATTTCTCCAAAAGATCGCGAGAAAACGGCCAGTTTCTTAAAAACATCGCATAAAGGCGGCAAAATTCCTCAAAAGATCATGATAAAAAAGCAGTTTTCGTCAAAAAACCACGAAAAACGACAAATTTTTGCAATAAATTGCGAAAAAACGACAAATTTCAAAAAATCACGAAAAAAAAAAAAAGGCACTTTTCGTAAAAAGATTATGAGAAAACGACAGTTATCGTAAAAACAACACGATACAACGGCGAATTTCTTTAAAAAATTGCGAAAAAACGGCATATTTCATCAAAAAAAAATCACGAAAATAACGAATATTTCTTCAAAAGATCACAAAAAACGGCAAATTTCTTCAAAAGATCACAAAAAACGGCAAATTTCTTCAAAAGATCGCGATAAAATGGCAGTTTTCGTTAAAAATCACGAAAAAACTACAAATTTCTTCAAAAAGTCACAGAAAAAAAGACAAATTTCTTCACAAAATAGCCAAAAAAAAAAATCGGCAAATTTCTTCAAAAAATCGCGAAAAAACGGCAAATTTCTTCAAGAGAAAGGTGTGAAATTCGCTCAGAATTTATGGCGTTCAAATCGGCGATTCTCCCGAACGTAAGAAAAAAAAAAATAGCTGGAACATTTCTGTTCTGAATTTTCCGAATATTGAAAAAAAATCGGTCATTGGTCTGAAAATTTGGGCATAAAAATTTTGCTGATTTTGACATGATCACCTAAAACATATAACATTCACCTAAAACATTGTCTATTGTTCACCGAAACTAATTTCGTCAAAAAATCGCGAGGAAAAATGCATATTTTGTCCAAGGATCGCGAAAAAAACGCAAATTTCATTAGATAATTGCAAAAAACGTGCACATTTTGACAAATAATCGCAAAAAACCCACAAAATTCTTCATAAAATCGCAAAAAAAAAAAAAAAAAAAAAAAAAAAATGTACATTTTGCCAAAGGATCGCTAACAAACAAATTTCGTATAAAATCGCGGAAAAAACAAACTTCATTAAAATAGTGGCGAAAATGCAAAATTTTTCAAAAATGGTACAAAAAAACCCCTCACATTTCATCAAAAGATTGCGAAAAGAAAAGCCACAAATTTCGTAAAAGATCGCAAAAAATGCAAATTTCGCCAAAAGATCGGAAGAACAAACCGCAAATTTTGACAACGGAACTGAAATAACCGTAAATTACGACAAGGAATCGCAAAATATCCGTAAATTTAGTCAAAGGATTGAGAAAAGCCACAATTTTTTTTTTCAAAAATCGCGAAAAAACAGTTAATTTTGTCAAAAAATTTCAGAAAACCGGCTCATTTCTTTAAAAAATCGCAATAAAATCGTAAATTTTGTCAAAAAATCCTGAAATAACCACAAATTTTGTCAAAAATTCTTAGTAAAATTGCAAAAGTTGACAAACGATCGCGATAAAGCCTCAAATTTCGTCGAAAAGTTGCTAAAAACCACAAATTTCGTTGAAAAATCATGATAAAACCTTAAAATTTGTCTAAAAATCACAAAAACATCTTAAATTTCGTCAAGAAATCTTAAAAACATTTTAAATTTCGTCAAATAATCGCGAAAAATCTGCAAACTTGATCAAAAAACTGCGAAAAAATTCTCAAATTTCATGAACAGATCGCAAACATCCTGCACATTCAGTCGGAAAATCGAGGAAAAAAAACTATTTTCATCTAAGACTCGCAAAAAAAAACAGCAATTTTCGTCTAAACACCCCGAAAGGACATATTTATTTATAAGATCGCTAAAAAAAGCGAATTTCGACAAAAGGCAAGAACCCCCCCCCCTCAAAAAAAAAAAAAAAAAAAAAAAAAAAAAAAAAAAAAAAAAAGAGTTAATATTAGAAAAGTGTATTCCTCTACCGCCCCTCAGCTATTACCTTTTCAGAAAATTTGCAGTGAATTTTAGTTTTTTCTTTCTAGAATCCCCCCTCCCCTCTTGTGTAATACTTTTGAATGGTAAGTAAAAGATATTGGTAAATTACATCGTTGATAGTTTAAAAATAAAGCACAATTTTTTATGAAGCGTTCATAATTTTGTTACTGGCCAGTGATTGAAGAAAACTGGCCGGTGAAAAAAATCAGTGTACTGGCCAATGGCTATTGGCCAAAAATGTTACTTTTGACCTATAGCAGTAGATAATTATTATAATTATTTACAAATAAACTGAAAATGATGTGAAATTCGAAATCGCCGAGGTCCGGAGGATTCCGGATTTTGGACTTTGTACTTATTAGCAAATCAGGCACGTCAGTCGAGTTATGTTAATACCTAAAAATTCTACTTAAACTCTTTTTTTAAATGGTCTTTATCGAAAAATGGAAAACACTATTTGATTTTACAGTTTTATAGAGCATCAGTGTATTTATAGTAAAAAACAATTTAAAATTTTATTTGAAAGTAGTTAATTTGAATTTGAGAACAGTCTTAAGAACGGCAAAGTTAAAATAAATTTTCAAAAGGAGCCGTTAAAAAAATAAAGGATGTGGGGCCAGCTGATTTTTAAAAAAATCCACATTAGTAATTTTATTTAATAACTTCGTTTGAAAGTGATAAAATTGAGATGTCTGTCAATCAGTTGGTCATCACCTTGCTCTTCATTTCCTTTTCCTTTCTCAGCTTATAAAGTTTAAAATTTTAAAAGTTGTTTTGTTAAAAAAAAAAATTCTGTTGTATCCAATCTGTTACTCTATCTTATCAATAAATAATCATAAAAAAATTTGCCCCACCCTCATCCGAAATTGACGTTTCCCCTTCCCTCCCCCCCTTACTAAATACACAAAATATAAAAGATTTAAAACTCTTTTTTTTTTTTTTTTTTTTTTTAAATCTTCAATAAGATAAATAAATAGCAAGTGATTCAATAGCTTCTTCAAAGGAAAAAAAACTTTCTTTTCTTTTGATTCCCACCTCATTAAGTCAAAAATCTATCAAAGTTTTTTTCTTCTTCTTCTTTAACTGCTGCTTCATTTTGCTATAACAATGAAAAATCGATCATGTAATTCTTTCCCACCCCCCCCCCCCCACCCAAGATTGAATATTCCTATCCTCCTCTACCTAACATACAAAATTTGAAGAATTTAACACTCTTATTATTATTGTCTTATTTGTAAATCTTTAGTAAAGTAATTTATCAGTCATCTAATAAACTCCCCCCCCCCCCCTCTCAAGAAAATACACTACTTTTCCTCTCCATTTCTACTAATTTGCAAACATTCATGCTCTTCAGAGGTTAAACAGCTATTAGTTTTTTTTTTTTTTTTTCAATAAATAAATAACAATACAGTAGAAAAAAAAATGTAAGCTTGGCTTGTAGGAGGAAAGGGAAACGAATGTAAGGCTGGGTGAAATATAAAATTCTAGAAAGAAAAATTAATATGATTATTTTATATTGTCACTGCAAAGTGTGAGGGAGTGATAAAGGGAGATAAGAAAATACATATATATATATATATAGTTTTTTTTTGGGGGGGGAGGGGGGGAGAATCCGATTAATTGATTATTTATAACTAGCGGCTTCGAGTAGAGCAAGTCGCCCAGTCCTCTGTCACTACTGACGCTGCAAATTGTTACTACCACTTCATCCCATTAAAAATTTAAAATTCAACTACTAAAAGCATTACCCTCCTTTTAGGTAGTCAGGTAAAACGTAGCCTATACGTTAATCTAAGATGTCAGATATCTCCATACAAAATTTCATAAAAATCGATCCATCCGTTCTTGAGTTATAAATGGTGTATCTAACACGACTTTGTTTTATGGATTTAAATTATAGCAGCCCGCCCCGGCTTCGCATGGGTATTAAAAAAATTTTTCAAGTTATAAATTTTTGCACACACACTTATACTCTCTTCTTTGTGCATGGGGTAGTTACTAAAAAAGTGTAAAATTATAAAAAAAAAATTCGGATATTAGTATTATTTTTTATTTATTTGTAATAATGTTTGTAAAAAGTTTTACATCTACAAAACAAAAGCCATTAAATTTATTGGGTCAGAGCTTCCCTGTAAACGATATTAGATGTTTTATTTTGTGGCAGCAAAATAAATTGATTTTCAGGAGCTCCAACCCGCGGTAGGCCAAAATACAGTTGGCCATGAGTAAAACATTTTTTTCGTACGTCGATCCCTACTAATTCAAAGGTTTGACCTTGGGACTTATTAATAGTTAACGCGAAAGATGTTTTTACAAGAAATTGAAACCATTTAAATGGGATTGGTAGATCAGTTGGGATCATCGGTATCCTCAGTATATGAGCTAGTTGATCAGCTGCTGGGCCGGTGATAAAAGTTGCTACAGTTAATTTGTCCTTCAGTTCCTTTATAAGTAGCCTCGTCCCATTGCACATGTTCAGAGGGCTTAAATTTCTCAAAAGCATGATTGGAATTCCAATTTTTAACATCAATTCATGTGGTGGCGGTCCAGAAGGGTTTAGTAAATTAAAAAATTCCTGTGGATAATGGACTGCGTCTTCGATATTAGTCACGGTGTCGATTGACTTGAAATTTTTCACTTGGCCGGAAACTTTTTGAATAATCGGATTGTTTATTTCGTTGACACTATCATTCCTAGGTGACACTATTGCCCTAGAACACAACCAATGAAAGCCTTTTTCGTGGAAATTCTCGATGTCAGGGTATACTGCATCTATTAAAAATTCTAAACTATGAACTATTTGGCCTAGAGACTCATCCAGATAGATGTTACAATTTCTGCTTAAATTTGGGGTGGGGAAAATTCTTTCCTCAAGTTTAAGCAGTTGCTGTGGAAAATCATTGGCTAGATAAATAAAAATCCCTTTTTTTTTTTTTTTTTTTTTTTTTTTTTTTTTTGAAAATATAATATAGCCTATGTTCACCGGAAATTTTGTAGCTTTCCAACGATGAAAGAATTTTTCACATCCGTCAAGTAGTTTCGGAGCCTATTCAATTCAAACAAACAAATAATCAAATTTTTCCTCTTTATAATATTAGTATAAATGTGACGTCATTATTTACCAATTTTTATTAGTTACATATATCCATGCCTCTTGTTCTTTTAACAAATACTTCAAAGTTCCTATGTTATTTAAAGTATGACGTCATAGTTTTCCAAATCAAATATTTTATTAATAATTTAATTCTTTCTTGTTCACTTTACTTCTAATTATGTCACCATTTTTCACAGAGAACCTCTTATTAATGTAACCGATATTCGTGCGTTTTATATAATAAAATACTTTTTTTTTGTCCAAGTATGTAAAGATGAAAATAAGGAATTTTGCTTAGTGGCCACTGGCCGGTTGGTTGACTTTTTTTAGTAGCCAGTTATTGGCTAGTGAGAATATTTTCTTTAGTAACCAGTAAGTACATTTATGTCACTGAATATTTAATTAGAAGATATATATATATACAAGCTTAGAATAAATAAGTAATATATGAGCTAGATAAAAATATTTTAACTTGTATTGTTTGTATTGTAAACTTGAGTTACTAATTTCCAATCTTTTTTAAATTAACAGCAAAGTTATATGTAACATGCATATGTAGTTAGCTACATAAGTCCAACTACGCTTAAGCATTTTTGTAGCTAACGACATAGATGGGTGATTCTCAAAATAGGGGACAATTTATGTCTTTCGGCATACAAAACAATTGAGAGGTTTTCTGTCATGTTTTTATATTTAGATATGTTTTTCTTAATATTATTCATTATTTGCACTCAAGAATTATTCACTTTTTAGTTAAAAACACCTTAAAAGAACAGAATAAAGATTCAAAATGTCATTAGCATGGATGTCCACAGCAGCTGTGCCTTGTGTATACTAGCATTTTTCAAGAGTTAATATGATTTTTATAAAATAAACAAATGTTATTCTTTCTTTATATTAATCAAGGAGAGGATTTATCCAATAAATTTCTTTTTAAAAATAAAATTATAGTACATAAAAAAAGAATTAAAGTTTGTCCTCCATATTCGATTTTCAAAATAAGGTCATACTAAAACAGCTGGTTATTAATCAAAATTTCATTTTCACATATGACAATAGTTTGAAAATATAAAGTTTCTCCATGGCAACAAGTAGCCATTTTATCCCAGCTAGAAAATAGAAGCATGTATTGTATTTTAAGAATAGAAGTTGAATATTAGGGGCATACATCAATTGTGTCATTAGAATGGATAATAATTTTCATGTTTATTTTATAGTTAAAATTTTTATTTTATTTATTTGCACAGAACTTTTGTGTTTTAAAAAGCCCCAGAAAGGAATATTGCATTGTAATTATATTATGGCTGATAATCTTATTTAAATTAAAATTTGTCATTAGCATGGACAGATATCAGTGTCATTAGCATGGTTTTTCTGTTCATGCTAAAGACTCCTATGTACATAAATGTAACCAGTGCTTATATTGTATCCTTTATAAAGTTTAATTTTACGTATAAATTTAGATATTACATTTATTATCCCTAAAATATGCATTAAATCTGTAGAAAAACCACTAAGACAGCTTCTTACATTGTTAGTGTCAGAATGTTGCTCATGTAACAAAGTTTGCTCTTTGGTAATGTTTTTATTCTCCTTATATGTATATATGTAAAAATGGAAACCGTTTGCTGAAAAGGAAGGCTAATAAATATAGGAAAAAAATATTTAAACAGGAAGAAAATAAAAATTTCATAATATATTTATTCCATGCAATTCGTTTTGTCATTAGCATGGCTCAAAAAATACTAATTATTTTTTTTAAGTTAATTTTTAAATATTTAGCTCTGCTGACTACATGGAAAGCATACCTAATACTATATTAACAACACCTATTTTTTCAGAAATTTTGCTAACAGTAATTTTTTTAAGATTTCACTTTTGAAATTGTCCCCTATTTTGAGAATCACCCAGATACACCTCTTTTTTATAATTATTTGTATAGAATTATAATGTGACAAAAAAAATGTTTATTCAAGGACTAGCACATATGATTCAAAATATAAAAACTGAAATTCACAACAGATTTTCTAAAAAATAAAGGGGGGGGGGAATCTCTCCTAAAACTAATGTTAAATGTTTCTCCACAATCCTTTGACATAATGTGTATTTTTTTTCCCTTTTTTACGATCTTTTGACAAAATTTGCGCTCGTTTTCGTAACTTTGTAACGAAAATCGTGTTCGTTATCACGACTTTTTGACAGTATTTGCGTTCGTCATCGTGATTTTTTCACGGTATTTGCGTTCTTTATTGAGATTTTTTGATGGTATTCTCTTTCTTTCGCGTGTTTTATTGATAAAATTTAGGGATGCAACAGATACTGATTTTGCCGGATATCCGGTATCCGATTTGCCTGCCGAATTCGGATATCCGATACTGAATGTGTTTTTAGTTATGGTGAATGTTTTTTTATTTCTTTATGCAATGCCATCTCAAATAATAAATTGCAAACATGTTTCACACACCATTGCAACTTTTAAACGTATTGGAATATAATTTACAGAAACTATATATCTTTGACTATCAGGGCTTAAAATTCAAGTTTTCCCAGGCAGAGAGAGTTTTCCTCATAACATTTGTAAATGCAGGGGTGTTAAACTATATGAGAAGGAAGAAATTAAAAAAAAAAAAAAAAAAACTATTATTTTTTACATGCCATTTAAATATTTAATTTATACCAGCATGACAAAATTCCATTAAAATAATTTAAATCAACAACTCAAGATAATTATCCAAAATGTCTATTTTAATTAAAACAAACAAAAAGAATCAAGCCTTATATGTATCATATCTACTTTTCAATTTTCATTCAGTGTTATGAACAATTAATAATTGAGTTGCTAAATAATTTTTAATTTAGATTTTATTCGATTTTGTGTGGTTTAGAATCTTTTGTAAGTTACACTTTTTTATTTTTATTTTATTTTATTTTATTTTTTTATTTTATTTTTTTATTTTTATTTTTTTTTATTTTTTTTTTTTTTTTTTGTAAAATCTGATAGGCATTCATTTTTAATTTACTTGCAAGAATAATACATTTAGATGATTGTATTGTCAATATCCTGCGGTGATTGCATACCACTTCGTGGAATTATCGTCAATACTGTAATTTCTGACATTTTAGCTAATTGAATTATGTTCTTCTATGCAATGGAATTTTAAACCCATATGAAATTCTGAAAAGGGCATAATCAGTAGGTTCCTTCTATTCCATGAGAAATAATTTATTTAAAAAGGTCATGTCCTAATTTCTGTGAACTATGCACATAAACTATTTATTGTTTCTAAATGTGTTTCCTTAAAGTTTGCCTTTTTTTTTTTTTTTCAATCATTTGGAAAGCGGTTGATGTTATCGGTTGAGAATGGACCTTGTGGTGTCTGCATTTTATTTTGTTTATTATTGGTCCAGGAAATCCATGACATATGTAGTATGTGACTCTTATTACACTAGAAGACAGCCCGTCAAAATGACGTGTTTGCATTTTTAAAAGGATGATAAAAAGTTACAACTGTAGTCAATCAGCCTCTTTAGGCTTAAACAATTTTTAAAAATACAACGATTAAACATGGGGGAAAAATCTATAAAAAAAATTTTTAACAGAAATTTGCATTTAAAACTATAAAAAAATTGTCTGGTGGATGGGGGGATTGTAATGAACAAATCGTAAACACATAAATTTTAAAAGAATAAAGTAAGGCAATAAAATCAATTATAAAAGATTATATTTTGAAACTACAGCCAAAAAATATCTAAAAATACTGAGAGAAAATAATAAAAATATCTAAAATGTATAAAAAAATTTCCTATTTTGACCCATTTTTTAGCTAATACTTAAAAGAAAACACTCTATAAGATCGAAAACAAATGTCAACAATAAGGAGTAAACAATGAACGTGTCATCGGGATACATGCTCTGCGCGCGCAAGCTCAGGAGTTTTTACCTAGTACTATTCTGCTGTAAGGTACACTCCATGTACTTGTCTCCTGAGCGTGCGCGCGCTCAGTGCGCATAGATCCCGAACGCGTCCGATCATTCCTGAGTCGTGATGTTACAAAGGAATCATTCCAAAGATTCAATCACGGAATTTGTCATTCTTGAATGGCAACAGTATTGATTTGCTTACATTGTTTGTTTGGTTTGTTTTTTCCGTAATTGCTGGTTGTTTTATTTAGAACTTAAACATTATAATTAGGCCTGGGCCTTAAATCGATTTATCTCTTAAATCGATTTAAAGCTTACATCGGAAATCGCGATTTAGTCAGTTTCTTAAATCGATACATCGGAAATCGCGATTTAGTCGTTGCTATACATCGCGATTTAGCCATCGCCTTACATCGCGATTTAGCCATTGTCTTACATCGCGATTTAGTCAGTCTTAAATCGTGATTTAGCCATTGGTTTTAAATCGATTGCAAATAATGTTTCAGAGTTAACATCAGAAAATTGAGTTATCTACTTTGGTGTATATACTGCTTGCATGTCAAACTAGTGTTAAATCGATTTAAGCAGACTTTGCAAGCCTCAATGCTTTCCAATTTAGGAAAAAGTGATGTAAGAAAAATATGATTTAGGGAAAACAGAGCAAGTTGGTGTTAAATCGATTTAGAGGATCCGATTTAAACACGCATCACAAACCTCAGTGTTTTCGATTTAAGAAGAAGACTATTTTGGAAAAACATTGAAAGCTGGTGTTAAATTGATATAGCAGTATTTGATTTAAAATTAGCAGCGGTCACTTGCCATGTGGATATTAAAAATGTAAAAGTGGCAATTAAAAAATTTCCTTCGTTTGCCACCCTTGTCGTCATTTGCCAAGTGGCGGTTAAAAAAAATCTATTTACGGTCGCCCAGTGAAATGCAGTTTTTTTCATAGAAGTATGGATCTCTACATTGATTACATCTAATTAGAAAAGTGTGTTCTTCTTTTTCCTACTGGATGCAAACAGATTTCAATGACATAGCTGTATTTTCAATATTTTGGTTTTTTACAGAGTTCTTTTACTGTGTTCAGTTTGATTATTTTTCCGAGAAATGCAGTTTCATTTTGCAAAAATATATTCATCGGCATTGATTCCACACACATTTCAAGTAATTTGTTGGCTATCGATCACCCTCCTAGTCGTCACTCGCCAAGTGGCGATTTAATAGATCTATTTTCAATCGCCAAGTGAAATGCAGTTTTTTTCATGGAAATATGCATCTCTACATTAATTACATCTAATTAGAAAAGTGGTTATTTCTTTTTCCTACTGGATGCAAACAGATTTCAATGACATGGCTGTATTTTCAATATTTCGTTTTCTTTGCTGCATTCTTTTATCTATTTCAGTAGGATGTTTTTTTCAAGAAATACAGTTTTATTTTGCAAAATATATTCATCAGATTTGATTCCATATGCATTTCAAGTAATTTATTGGTCATCCATCGCCACCTCTAGTCATCACTTGCCAAGTGGCGACTTAAAATAACTAGCAAAAGCCATGCTTTGTTTGGATTCGCGAAGCATTATTTCATTAGTTATTTATCGGAAAGTAACCATTTTTTTATATTTGGTACTACTTGATTATCCTGTTGACCAAATAGGTACCTCCAAACTAAAAGATTAAATGCTAATGATGATGGTAAAAAATATCACATTCACATAATATTAAATTCGTATCACGTGTTCGTTATGTCATCGTGTTATTTTTATTATGAAGTTTTATTTGTATTCTTAGAAATGTTTTATTAATTTATTTGTTCTTTCGTTATTTAAAATAAAAGTTATGTCGATCTGTTTAATTTGGCCAATTGTTTGGCGATTTGTATAATTTGGCGAAATTGATTGACGGGATAATCAAGTAGTACCTTAATTCGACTTTTTATTTAGATTTTTATTAATGCTTTACTAATTTATTTGATTTTTTGTTATTTAAAAAAAAAATGCGTCAATTTGTGCAATTGTGCTAATAGTTTGGCTATTTGTATTATTTGACGAAATTGGTCGACGGGATAACCAAATAGTACCCGAATTAAAAATCACTTGATGAGATAACAATCACGTGTATTATGTTTAATGTCATGGAATATGACATTTATGATAATCCATTATTGGTATTTAATCCTGAAATTTGGAATTATATTTTTGGTCGACGGGATAATCAAGTAGTACCCAAAAATGTATGGAATGAGGTAATAAAGTACAAAATCCTATAATATCTTGATAAAAATTAATAATTTGCCCACTGTATTCAAGCTGATCACCTTTAATGCGATAAACAGTAATAACTGGATGAACTTGGGCAATTAATTTCTCCTCGACGAATGTTAAGCCCTTTAATATTTAGGGATGTGGACCAGGATCCATATTATTAGCTAAAGAAAAAATATTTAGTTCCTTATTTACTATACATTTATGGCAAGTCTTTTGAGATCCGTCAAAGTGAATGCCAAGCCAAGGATGATGAAAAATTTTACAAAAATATTAATTTAAAAAATTTTTGTGCATCTTCGAAATTTAAAGCATTTTTCCGAGCACATGCATTCTCTTATTAGAAGAGATTAGTCACGTCGTCTTTTTGGCACAGATGTCATATACGCACCGCATTGGCGCTATTTTTTTTTTCAGACGCCAATGTCATTATGCACCTGAGTACTTAATTGGCGACAAAGTGTAGTTATTTCGCTTGACATGGTAACCCGGCTGCTGTTTATCTATTAATAAATTGTTTATTTAATTTAATTTTCTTTTATTTAATTATATAAATTGTTTTGTTCCACAGGTATTAATTAAACTTTTTAAAATTTATTGTTATTCCCTTTTTAAAATATATGGTAATACTAGGTTATCCCGTAAACCGAAAAATTATCGCCAAACTATAAGATTAAATGCCAATAATGGATGATCGTGATTGTCACATTCAATGACTTTAAATACGATTCACGTTTTTAAAATGTCATTAAGTGATTTTTATTTCGACTTTTTATTAATATTTTTATTAATACTAGCATACCCAGCCCGCTTCGCCGGGCTTAATTTGAAGGTTTATTTAATAATTTATGTGTATGGTACACTTCTCTCTCAGCTGGCGACGGATCCCCCGGTGACTCTACGCTTCTCTCTCAGCTGGCGACGGATCCCCCGGTGACTCTCCCCGGACCATCGGCACTCCACGTGCGTCGGGTGAGCGTCAGAACAAACTTTCAGCATATACATATGGGTGGTTGTACTTGAATGCACAGACCTGCGCGTTTTTTTCTATCTTGCTTTTATACCTCTGGACCGAGTTGGCGCATTGCCAAGATTTGCTTCCTCTGGACCGAGTTGGCGCATTGCCAAGATTTGCTTCCTCTGGACCGAGTTGGCGCATTGCCAAGATTTGCTTTCCCCTGTGCCTCAATTAATTAATTAATTATCCTCAGAATTCCTTTTATTTATAGAGATTCTACTAACTATTTGTTTTTTCGTTATTTAAAATAAAAATTATGTCAACATGTATAATTTGGCTATTAGTTTGGCGATTTATGTAATTTGGCGAAATCGGTCGACGTGATAACAGAGTAGTACCAAATATATATATGGTAACTGGTATTCGAAAACCAGGTTTTTGCCAAATTGGCATTGGAAAAATCGCGCCGATATGGTGTGTATATGACATCTATGCCGTCGTTTTTTACGCTGGTATCTAACCTCTTGCCTTAATGTTATATCATATTCGCATTCTTTTCATCGAGTAAGTGTATGTTTCCTTGGCATTTTTTATAATAGAACTAATACATTCTATAAATTGTTTTTAAACAGCAAACTATTTAAAAATAGTACTACATATACCAAAATAATAATATGTATGTTTCATTTGGTTTAATTTTTAATCTTCGAATTCAAATAACTCTTTATATCAAGGCTAACTTATCATAATATAAATTATCATGATATTATGATAAGGGGGCCTTGCTTTATATAATGAATTTAACAATTTTATTTGTTTACAATTTTTTTGTTGCCACTTCACAAAAAAAAAATAATAATAAAACACAATATAATTCTTTTAATATGCGTAAGTGACATCAGCGTAAATGATTTTGTCGGAATAAAGTAAGTATATTTTATTTATTTAATTAATCATGATTCTGTCTACAATTGTTAACTCCATGAATTATTTATTCTTCTGAAAATATGCATGTTTCATTTCTTATTTCTAAAAATGCGTCCGTAATGGAAAAACATGTAAAACAAATTAATTAAAATAATAATTTTTAAAAAAAGTTATTCTGTAAAAAAATTATATTGTGCAAATCTACAGATCATAATTTATATTTGTGTTTAATTTCAAATCAAAATATTGAATAGTTTTTTTGTAAAGCGTACGACAAAATGTAATTTGAGTGGGCTAGTAGAGGATTCGCTTCGCTCATCCTAATAATTATTGATCGCCAAGTGAAATACAGTTTTTTTCATCAAAATATGCATATCTACATTGATTACGTCTAATTAGAGAACTGGTTAATTCTTTTTTCTATTGGATGCAAGCAGATTTCGATGACGTTTTTGTATTTTCAATATTGCGGTGGTTTTTTGCCATGTGCTTTTAGTATATTCAGTTTGATTATTTTTTCAAGAAATATAGCTTTATTCTGGAAAATATATTCATCAGGTTTAATTCCACATCCATTTCAAATAACTTACTCCTTTTTTCACACTGGATGCAAATGGATTTCAAGGGCATTTCAGTACCTTCAATTTTCGAGTTCTGTTGCATGCTGAGCTCTTGGATTATTTTTTTTCTCACGATAATACTGTTTAATGATGCGAAATACACTCACCACTATAGATGCCAACTGTATTACGGTGGTAGTATAAATTTGGCGCCTCCTATATTCCCGCTCCGGGGCGACCGCTCCCTTGCCCCCCCCCCCCCCCATTCTCCCGCCCTTTTGCATGGCGCTACCCTCTCAGAAATGTATGCTGTATCTCAGCCCCCTCTGAAATGATAAGTCTAGATAATCTACTGCTAGCATAAATGTCAACTACATGTGATGTGTGTAGCGTATTACTGACACATTTATTAAGGGGGCCCTCCTCCGGAAATTTTGTGTTTTTAATGATCAAAATGTGCAATTTCTCCCCCCTCCCCAGAGCCACGGAAATACCTCCCGGAGAAAAGTGTCTGAATTCAACACTGCATTTATTAATTTAAATTCAAAAAACAATTTATTGTGTTTTATTTATTAATAATTCACTATTTATGCCTGTGGGGGGGGGGAGCAATTTTAAAGTTAAAATTCAAATTTGCAGGTCTGAGCCTTAAATCGTTTTAATACATCGGAAATCCGATTTAACTATTGGTCTTGAATAGATACATCTGACGTCGCGATGTAGCAAAACGATATAGCCCTGATTTAACGCTTACATCGGAAATCCGATTTAACTATTGGTTTTCACTAGATACATCGGACGTCACGATTTAGCCAGTTCTTAAATCGCGATGTAGCGAAACGATGTAGCCTCAATTCTTTCCGATTTAGGAAAAAGGCGATGTAAGAGAAAGACGATTTAGGGAAAACAGAGCAAGTATGTGTTATATCGATTTAGCAGGGTGAGGAAAGGACCCTAGCTAGATGTGAATAATAGGGTGGGGGGGGGGGGGGGTATTTGTTTTTTATCTTTCTCTGACACAAAAGGATAAATGACTGCATATTCACATTGTAGATACTATGTTTCTCATTAAACTGTTGTAATAACTTAATTTTATGCTAAATAAAGTACATGATGATGAAAAATTTGAGTCTATAACTGGTGAAAAATTAAACATCGTAGTTTCATATGTACAAATAGGATGAGGGAGTGCTGAAACGCTTATTTTATATAAAACTTAGTAATTCTGCAAAACTGTGAAAGGGTCTCAAAATTAAATTAGATTTTTGAACAGAATTTCATTTGTATTTTCGGAATAGAAATTCATTGAGTGACCTTGGAATCTTTTTTCAGGGGGGGGGGGGGTGAGCCGCCCATAGCGCCCCCTATGTGTCAAATCGATGTAGCAGGATTTGATTTAATACAGATAAAAATTAGTGGCTGACACTTGCCATGCGGTAATTAAAAATATAAAACTGGCGATAAAAAATTTTTTTTTCGATCGTGAAGTGAAATGCAGCTTTTTTTATGGAAATACGCATCTCTACATTGATTACATTTGATTAGAAAAGTGGTTATTTCTTTTCCCTTCTGGATGCAAACAGATTTCAATGATTTAGCTGTATTTTCAATATTTTGGTTTTTTGTCATGTTCTTTTACTGTATTCAGTTGGAATTATTTTTCCAAGAAATAAAAGTTTTATTTTGGAAAATATATTAATTCATCAGGTTAGATTTCACAAGTAAATTTATTGGACATCGATCGCCACCTTAGTCGTCATTCACCCAGTGGCGATTAAAAAATCTATTTTCAATCGCCAAGTGAAATGAAGTTTTTTTTTCATGGAAATATACATCTTTACATAGATTACATCTAATTAGAAAAGTGGTTATTTCTTTTTCCTACTGGATGCAAACAGATTTCAATGACATGGCTGTATTTTCAATATTTCGTTTTCTTTGCCGCATTCTTTTATCTATTTCAGTTGCATTTTTTTTTCTTCAAGAAATACAGTTCTATTTTGCAAAATATATTCATCAGATGTGATTCCATATGCATTTCAAGTAATTTATTGGTCATCGATCGCCACTCTAGTCATCACTCGCCAAGTGGCGACTTAAAATAATAATTATTGATCGCCAAGTGAAATACAATTTTTTTCATCAAAATATGCTTATCTACATTGATTACGTCTAATTAGAGAACTCGTTGATTCTTTTTTCTATTGGATGCAAGCAGATTTCGATGACGTTTTTGTATTTTCAATGTTGCTGTGGTTTTTTGCCATGTGCTTTTAGTATATTCAGTTCAATTATTTTTTCAAGAAATATAGCTTTATTCTGGAAAATATAGTCATCAGCTTTGATCTCACATGCATTTAAAATAACTTATTCCTTTTTTCACACTGGATGCAAATGGATTTCAAGGACATTTCAGTATCTTCAATATTCAATTTCTGTTGCATGGTCAGGCTCTTGGATTATTTTTTCCCCCCAAGATATACTGTTTAATGAAGCAAAACACACTCACCAGTATAGATGTCAACTGTATTTGATGTGTGTAGTGCATTAAGAATACATTTATTTATCAATTAAAATCCAAATAACATTTTATTGTGCTTTATTTGTAACTGATTCACTATTTATGTCTGAGAAAAATAAAAAAAAGTCTTAAGGTTAAAATCTAAATTAATCCATTCTTAGTTTATATTTTTATGCATTATTTTGGTGAAAATTTATTTTTCATATGTTTGTGTCACATTAGAATAGTTTTAATTAATTATTTAATTAAAAATATTTTAAGAGGGTTCTGCAATGTTTCAGGTAATTTGTTTTTTACAGCAGAATGAGGGAGTATTTTTCTGTAGATTTGCGGTTTTCTACTTTTTTTGTCATTTACTTATCATTAAAAAGATATATTTTTAAGATTGTTTTATTACTAATCTTACAGAAGTCAACAATCTCAAAAAAATCAGCAACTTTGGTAATGTGGCCTTTCAATCTTTCTCCATTCTTTATATGAATGTCAACATTTATATTAATCACATTTTATTATAATCTAAAAGTTTAAAAAAAAAAATTGCACCCTTTTTCTCAAATTTCTCCCCCCCCCCCCCCCTTTATTTTAAACTACTATTCTTCTGATGGTAAATGAACAGCTAAATTTATCAGTGAATCTGCTTCTTACTTCAATAAGTTTTTAACTCAGTGGCCGTAAAAACATGTGCATGCATGTTATTAGCAATGAAGTGCTATTTGAGCTCCCCTACTCAAGTAATTTAGATTGTAGCATTCAAAACAAGTCAGACACAATGAAAAAATCCTTTTTTATTTTATTTCTTTAAGGATGAGTTTATAAAAAATATTAAAATAGATCACTAATTAAAAAAAAGCATTCAGTTTTTTTTTTTTGTGTGTGTGTGTGTAAAATATATATTTTTTAGTTATTTGAACTATTAAATGCTAAATTAATACAAGTGCGGGGGGGGGGGGGGGCATAAAGCCCGTATTTTGTTACTAAAAATTAAATGATAGGTTTCGTATTATAAGTGGTAAAATTTGTGCTAAATCGCGATTTAACACTAAATCGCGATGTTAGATGGATGATAAATCGATTTAAGAAATCTCTACATCGCCCACTCCTAATTATAATTAAATAGTTTTTGTAGGTTTTAAAGAAAATGAGTAATGAATAAATCTTTCACATGTATATTTTCAAAAGTTGAACAATTAGAATATTTGTGAACGGCTCGGAAAAGTTAAGCCTAACATGGACGCAGTTGCAATGTTTCCTTTTCTCGTGGATCGGTTGTGCCCGGAACCGTCATACACGGAGGGGTTTTATATATATAATGAGTCATGTTTTGATCATCATAAAAATAATGTTTTTACTGATTTTCATTAACTCAATGGGAAACATTTAAACATCTTGCTTTGGACAATGGATGTCCTCATTTTATTTATTTATTTATTATTTTTTTTTTACGAAATTCTTTAAATTTAGAAGAATTTTTATATGAATAGGAAATAAATGTCATTTTTAATAAAGAAGAAAATAAAAAGTTACAAAATAGGCAGATGCAAATTATCAGATATGGAAAAAAAAAATGAATCCAAACAGAAGCATCATATGAAAGATTATCTTTTAAATGAAAAAAGAAGTATGATTATCAAGCCCATTGATTACAAAAATGTACGACGATTTTGAAAAATGAAAAAAAAATCTAATGCTAAACCATTAATTGTAAAAAAATTTCCAATGTGCAACACAAGATCTAATCTCATTTTGTTTAATGCTGATTCCAGGCTAATTAGATAGAGCTCAGACTCTAGTGGTGACCATTACTGCCCTTTTAGAAATTTATTGTTTCGGCAAAAGAGACAAAATAAATTAGAAAAAGAAATTCACAAAATATGGAAATCGGCCACAGTAAAAATATTGCTGATTTTGTCCACCATAGCAAAAATAAATTTTTAAAAATAGTCAATCGGTCTGAAAAAATTTTAAGTTTGAGGGAACTTGGGCAGTGGGAAAATATAGCGAAATTCATCAGTCATTTACAGTAAAATATTGTGAAATTTGTCAGCCTGTCACAAGCAAATATCATGAAAATCATCAGCAGGTAACAGAGAAAAAACACAAATATTTCAGCTGGACACAGGAAAATAATTAATTTCAGCAGAATGTCACTAAAACAAAAAGGGAAATTTTCTAATCAGTCGCAGAATAAAATAGCTAAATTTGTCACACCCAGTTGAGAGAAAAAAAATTGTGAAATTTGGCAATCGGTCTCGAGAAAAAAGTTGCAAAAGTTTGTGAGGCGAGCAAGCGAGAAAATTGTGAGAAAAATTGCAAAGTTTTTCAATCAAATGCAAAGATCCAATCATGAATTTTGTATAATTTCCGTAAGAGAAAACTGTGAGATTTGCCAATTGATAGCGGAAAATATCACAAAAATAGTCAGTCAGTCATGAGATTTGATCGCCATTTAACAAAAGAAACAAAAAAAAAAAATTCAAAAAGGGATTTTTCAAGCCCTGTATGTGTATATTAATAATATTGAATAAAAAATGTACTTTAAACATTTAAATATTCTGCTTCTTTGTACAATGAAATGCAGATAATTTATAGAACAAATTTTACACATTTATCAATATGTTTATTTTATAATTGTAAAGTAATTTCACAAAGAAATACATAGCTTCCATTTATAATGTAAACATAAAAAGGCTTATGAATATACCAATGGTTGAAGAGTTATTTCCAAACATGGGTTTACTTAATGATTTTTTGCATGTTTTAATTACTTAATACTGTTTTACCTTAAGCTACATTTAATTTTACTTTAAGTTAAATCACTTTCAAATTTATAAGCAAAAAAAAAAAAAAAACTTTTAATTTTAAATATTTATAATGAAATCATGAAAATAACTAGTTGGATGCACCAATCCCAAAACTCTCTTCTATTACATATATCTGAATGTTTCAAAAAATATTTACAAATACAGTCAAGTCTCTATATAACGAAATGCATCGTTCAGTCAAAAAATTCGTTGAATAGAAAACGGCAAAAAATTTTGTACTTTATAAGAAAGCATTATGTTTATCCCAAAGGAGTTTTTATACAGATGCAGTAGAAGATAACACCAGCATAGATGACGTTTAGTAACAATTCTTCATTCAAATGATCTCTCACAACAAAAAATATTCCAAGTCACCACAAACAACAAACATAAACTCTAAAAGTAATGAGAGTTAGTTTAGATAGATGAAAACCTGCTGAAAAAAACAACCTTTTCTGCAATTGCCACATCACCCCTTCCTTATATCTGACTTACTATCCAAACCAAGAAATAAACACCATTTTCAAGACGATAATGGAATAGTTTTATCTTTTAGGATGCTTTGTGATTATTGCAAATCGTTCTAATAGCAAGCAAATGTTTCACTCTTTTCCAAGAATGCAAGCTCACCTTGGCTAAAACAAAGTCAAGTATAACCATGCAAAAATAATGTTTTTTTTGGGGAGGGAAGGAGGGGGGATTGAATGCCTTTTTTTAGACATAAGGAATAAGGTAGAGGATGCTATGTAGCTATGATTTATAAACGAGAAATCAATGAAAAAAATTTACTCTATAAACAATTTGAAGCGTTTTCAGAACATATAAAAGAACATTTTTGAAAAAATTCGTTAAGTGGAGATATATATTTCGCTATATGTAGATTATTTTTCATGTAATCATGAAATAAATTGACCGTTCCTACAAAAAATTCATTAAATAGAGAAATTCGCTGGATAGAGTTTTGTTGTAGAGAGAGTCAACTGTATTAATACTACTTCAATATTGTTAGTTCAGTACTATACCAACTTTTATTTTCATCTAGAATTTTTGCTGCAGTCAGTTAATTAGATTAAGAATGAGTTAATCTCGATCATGATATTTATACATCAGTTGTTTGCGAATAGCCAATTTTAGAGAGATACGAAGTTCGCATCGCTGCACGAACCGCCAATTCTCTGTAAGGATTATGAAAAATCAAAATTATTTTACAAAAATCATTATTACAGTACCATCTTTGGGCAAACTATTTTCAAATTGAAGGAAGACCAGACAGTCATTCCCAGAAATGTATCCAAAGAAATTTGGTTCAATTCTATGCATAACTTCATACAGTGTTTGATGGTAGAACAATGAAAATGGTACGATTTTTTGACGAAATTCGCAAGGATTTTTTTCGGCGGTTCTTTGACAAAATATTTTTTGTCAAAGTTATTGCCAGTTATTCACATTTAGTCACATCTTTTGACGATGTCTTTTCGTGATACTTACACGAGATTCGTGTTATCCCGCAATTTTTTCATGAAATTTGGGGTTTTTTTTACGATTTTTTTACGAAATTCGCAAGGATTTTTTCGGTGGTTCTTTGACAAAATATTTTTTGTAAAATCCTACATTTGGCCGGTACTTTCCACATTTTTAGTCACCAGTTGTTCACATTTAGTCGCCGAGTGGCGACTGCTTATTTTCATCTTTACAAGTATGACGTCATATTTATTTTACTTTGAATTCTTTTTATGGTACTTCTAGGTTATCCCGTCGACCAATTTTGCCAAATTATACAAATCGCCAAACTAATAGCCAAATTATACATGTTGACATAATTTTTATTTTAAATAACGAAAAAACAAATAATTAGTAGAATATTAATAAAAATATTAATAAAAAGTTGAAATAAAAATCACTTAATGACATTTTAAACACGTGAATCGCATTTAATGTCATTGAATGTGACATTCACGATCATCCATTATTGGCATTTAATCTTATAGTTTGGCGATAATTTTTTGGTCGACGGGATAACCTAGAAGTACCCTTTTTAGCTCACAGGCTATCATAGCCTGAGAGCTTATGTGCCCGTCCGTTCTGTATGATGTATGTTCGTACGTAACGAGATAACTATGATAAAAATATCGGATCCATTTGAAATTTTGTATATAGGTATATCCTGATAAGGCGCTTCCCTGATTAGTTTTTGGAGTACACTCGATATGTATAAGAGGGGGAACGGGGGGCTCATGCCCCTCCCCTAAATTGATATAAACGGTATTTTCATGCAGAATTAACAGTTTTCGTTCAAAATTTAGATATAGGATCATTCTGATGAGGCGACTCCGTGACTGTTATTAGGTGTTTATTGAATAAGTATAAACAGGGGGAACGGGGGGCTCATGTCCCTCCCCTTAATTGATATAAACGGGATTTTCATACAGAATTAACAGTTTTCGTTCAAAAATTAGATATAGGATCATTCTGATGAGGCGATTCCGTTACTGTTATTAGGTGTTCATTGAATAAGTATAAACAGGGGGAACGGGGGGCTCATGCCCCTCCCCTTAATTGATATAAACAGGATTTTCATGCAGAATTAACAGCTTTCGTTCAAAATTTAGATATGGGATCATTCTGATGAGGCGAGTCCGTGGCTGTTATTAGGTGTTTATTGAATAACTATAAACAGGTTCTAATGCCCCTCCCCTTAACTTGTATAAATGGATTTTTCAAGCAGAATTGTCAGATTTCATTCAAATCTCTGAACAGTTTTGGAAGTTTAATGGTTAAGTATAAAAGAGGGGAATAACTCCTTAAATTATATAAATGCTAAATGGATTTTTATTAAGAATTATCCAATTTGCTCTGAATTTTGGATATAGATTTTTTATATGATAAATCATGTCCTTGATAGTTTAGGAGGTTAAATTATTAAGGCTAAAAAAGGAGAAAGGGGAGGCTATTTCCCCAGCGTTCGAAATCCTTGGTGGTCCGCTGGTCCGAGACCACCGATAATTCAATCGGACCACTAATCTGAAAAATTTAGTGGTCCGCAGGACCAGTGCCTTTTTTCAGGCCCTGAGAAAATCGCAACCGATCGCACATACAAATTATTTTTAGCGATGCCGCGGACGCGCTATAGGCGTAAAATACGCAAAAAATCGGCGATGGGACGCAAAAAAAATAGTTCTTACGCGTCCCACGAGACGTGTAATTTCGTTAAAGAATCGCGAAAAAACGGCAAATTTCGTTAAAAAATTGCAAAATAACGACTAATTTTCGGAAAAGTTTGTTAAACAATTCTCGAAAAAATGACTAATTTCATTCCAAACACGAAACATAAAGCAGATTTCTTCAAAAAACCGCGAAAAAACTGCAAATTTCGCCCAAAAAAATCGCGAAAAAGGGCAGATTTTTTCTCAAAAAATAGCAAAATAAGCGCAGATTCCTTTAAAAAATTGAAAAAAAAGGCAGATTTCTCCAAAAAATCGTGAAAATACGATAAATTTTGTCCGAAAATCGCGATAAAATGGCAAAATTTGTCAAAAAAAATCGCAAAAAACGACAAATTTTGTTAAAAAAGCGTTAAATAACGACTAATTTCCGGCAAATATCGTCAAAAAATCTCAAAAATGGCTAATTTCATCCTAAAACCCGAAAAATCTGTAGATTTCTTCAAAAGATCGCGAAAAACCGGCAAATTTCGTCCAAAAATCGAGATAAAACGGAAAATTTTGAAACAAAATATCGCGAAAAACGGTATATTTCGTCAATAAATCCCGAAAAAACAAAAGATTTCGTCAAAATAACGCGAAAAGACGGAAATTTCGACAAAAAAGAACGAAAAAAAAAAAAATAAATAAATAAGTGAATGCCGGGAGAGAATTTTTCTGTTTTAAAAACTAATTTTCCTGCTTAAAAATTGTTGTTGCTGCTCCAAAAACTGATTTTTCTGTTTCCCAGTCGGAGTTTTATCTTTGAGTGAAGTGACTCCTGAAAGCACCATTTCATTAAGCAAACTACCCATTTACTCAACAAAAATATCCCTTTTTTCAGCAGAAATGTCTTTTTCAATAAACCTGTCTTGCCTTATTATAAAAGAAATGCAAACAATAGTGATACTTGTTATCTTCTACACTTAAATAAGCATTATTTTATAATTAAATTTGTATCTTGCACATTTATTCTTTAAAAAGTACAGAAAATTTTGCTTTTTAATTTTTAGCAAATTATAATTTTACATTGTATTATGCTGAAAATTTTGGATTATTGCAAAGTAAGATTGGTTTATTTTCAAAGGAGGGGGGGGGGGGGGGTAGGAGGCCACTCTAAGTGTTAAAATTATTTAATAAAATTTTATATAGCGGACCAGTGATGATGTCTGCGGACCAGTAAAATCTCATGCTTACTGGTCCTTAGGACCAGTGACTTTTTTTTAGGAATTCTAACGCTGCTATTTCCCCTTCTTAATTTTTTTTCGAACGGAATTAACAAAAATACAAGTCTGTAATGTACAATTAGTATGCGTAGCCTGTGAGCTCAATGCCATCAGTTTAACTGGGCAATATTCTTTTTTTTATTTTAATTTTTCACGTGGATAATGTTCAACTGAAAATTAATTGCCGAGGAGAAATTATTATTCCAAATTGATTTTCTTGGCAACGGGAAAGAAAAAATGTTATTTTTTATCGGAAAAATTTTAATTGATTCTGTATGAAAAATAATGAAAATTTGAATTATTAAAGAAAATATTTGTATAAATCAATTAAAAATTAGCCTATGTTCACCGGAAATAGTGTAGCTTTCCAACGGTGAAAGAATTTTTTCAAATCCGTCAAGTAGTTTCGGAGCCGATTCAATTCAAACAAACAATCAAATCTTTCCTCTTTATAATATTAGTATAGATTACATTAATGTGTCCCTTTTTCTTCCAATGTGCCCTTTTATAGCAAAGTGCACTCTGCCTGCCCTTGATCCTAGAATGAACTCTGATTTTTAAATGCTTATAACTCATGAAAAACTTATTATTTTAAACTGAAATTTTTTGTAACAACATATCTTTAGAATTTTGTTTTTGTGTATAAAATTTCATAGAAATCTGTGACAGTGGGTGACATGGTCCCTTCAGCAAATAACAGGGAAAATATAATAAAATTGTTATTATTAAAATGCTATAACTAGCACCCAATCTTTGAATACTCTTTTTCGACTTCATATTTAGATTTTAATTCAAGATAATCTCCCCAATCACAAAAAAATTCTTTTACAGTTTCAGCAAAATCTTAAAAGTCATCATGTTATGTTATTAATTGTGTTAAATCAGCAATTTTTTTTTAATTAAAATATTTTATTTTAGATATTCAATATTTTTAATCTATTTTATCTTTAATCAATTCACATGTTTGAAGCTTTTTTTCCAGAGCAGTAGATGTTCACCAATGCATACCGATTTTAATCTTATACATATAACTGACCTAAACCCACTAAATCTTATGCTTATTGCTGAAATACAGAGTTAAAAGTAGAAATAATTTATATCCAATAATCTGAAACACAAATTATAAAGAAAAAAAAGAGAAAATGTCATTAGATTTCTTCTAAAAAACCATTTGGTTTTTTTGAGAAAAAAAAACCGTTTGTTTAAACCATGCTTTAAAACCAATTGGTTTAAACCGTGCCAACCCTAAAACAAACCAAATACTTAATTGTAATAAAGATAAAAAATTTGAAAAATGTATTTAATAGTAGTCTCAATATTTCTATCTCTCTTTTTTTTTTTTTTTTCTCCCCTTAGCATGAGAATTGACAAATAATTTGAATTAAATAGTTTTATTAAAACTTAATTGCAGAATAAACTAATAAAATAATTTATGTATGTAAATTATTTAATAACTTTTTTGCTTCATTTAATATAAAATATCTCAAATGATTACAAAAAAAAAAAAAAAAAAAAAGCTAAGCTTTTTGACATTAAGAAACAAACTCTGGCTACAATTCAAGAAGATTAAAACCTATTGCCCACAAAATTTTTGCTCAGTACATTTTTGTCAATTTATGTAAATATTTTAGCAATTTTTTTTCTACAGTTAAATCGTTATTTTGATTGTCTTTTGTTTACTTTAACCCCTTATCCACACTAATCCATCACTCTCTCATATATATATATATATATAAAGTAGACTCCCTCAAATCAGCACAGCTTGGGACCAGAGGTTGTGCAGATTTCAGAATTTTGCGGATTTCTGGTCATTGCTTTGTTTACATTTTTTAAACAGTAATTTGAGTGCAATTAATAGTGCAATCAAAACTATAATGAATGCTTTACAATATAATAAAATATTAAAATAAGTAATAAACTAAAATAATGAAAATTTAGATAATTTTTAAAATGATTAAAGTATTAATAGCAAAGGTCAAGTTAATAATCAATATTGCATGATTAAATATTCATTATAAAGATTAAATGTATTTTTCTAAAATTATTCAACAAAACTTGCCTCATAAAAGGGTCATTCCATGTCAAATCAACGAGGCCCATAACCTGACCATCTCCAATTTTTATGAAATTCTCAGGATTGTTTCTACTTATGTAATAATGCAATAAAATATTTTTTGTAGATTTTTTGCAGCGTTTTTTTAGGGGGGAGGGCTTCATGAAAAAGTGGAAAACACATAAAAAATGACATTCTGGTAGTTACAAAAATACAATTTTCTCAACTCCTATGATAGGTATAGAATTTATTTTGGTGTTGTTTTGAAGGTCTTTGTGTGGGCTTTCTTATGACATATCACTTGACAGGTTTTATTAAATTTAATATTTCAAGGTCATCAAATATTGTCTTTGAACTTGAAAATGTTAAAAAGTCCATTTTTGAAAAATCTGAAAAAAATATATTTTTTACTTCTTAAAATGACAGACATTCTGTAAAAATTTCATATTGGGATTGCAATGGGATCACATTAAAAAATATATATCGTTGGATCATTCCATATCACTTCATCCAGACCATGAAACCCATGGTCTCAGATTTTGATAAAAAATTTTTGTAACTGTTTCTTTTACCACCCTTATTAACAATCTAAAATAATACTTCAATATCTCAAGTATTTTTTGCAAAAAAAAAAAAAAAAAAAAAAAAAAACAATACTGAAATAAACAGAAAAGGTGCATAAGTGGCACTTCAAAAGATCCATATTTAAAAAACATTGTTTTAGAAAAAAAAAAAAAAAAAAAAATCATAGTTTTACTATTTATAAACATATTACGTTGAAATTTGCAATAAAATGTACACAAAAGGATGAAGATATAGATATAAGAAAAAAAAAAGGTTTGATGGTCATATTTTAATTTAAGACCTTTCAAAATTGTCTAAAGTTTGTTTTTACAAAAGAATTTTGTAAGAAAAATAATTTTCAAATCTTATTTTTTGAAAAAGGCATAGCAGTTAAACAATACTTTTTCTTTAAAAATATGCATAAACTGAAAAACTGAAAAAAAAAAAAAAAAAGGCTTTTTGGGTGCAAATATATTTTATTTATCACAAACTAAAAAATAAATAATAAAAATAAATGCTGAAAAAAGCAACTGTATACAAATGGCTTTAAAAATCCCCAAACAAGCATTAAAATAATTGTTTGTTTTACAAATAATAATTTGAAAACAATACATTACTACTTCTATTTATCTTACTTTGATTTAAAAATTTTGATATTATATGATAATTTTAAATAATTTAGATTTAATTTGATTTAGTGTCTGTGTATAACACAGTGTGTAGTTAGTTTGTGTATAGCAAATTTGTATACATAAATTCAAGCAAAATATTAAATCAGCTTTAAACAACTTTGTAAAATAATGACTTTTTGGGTACCAATATATTTAATTCAAAGCCTGGCTTGAAAGTAAGTTAGGGGAGTGGGGGGGGGGGGGGTAGGTATAACCATGATTAGAGGCTCCTAATGTATCTTGCCTTACTTAAATCATCTGCCGATTGATTTGGTATCAACAAATAATCTATACACATAACAAAATTATATTTTTTTATGAGGGGGGGGGGAGGGGGAACTGAAATTTGGGGCTCAGGCTTTGCTTGCCTAAGAAGAAGTTAAGACTGTTTTTGGTCCACAAATCAATATTTTTAACAGTCTCAATATTTAGAGAAAAGTTATTGTTATCCATATCCATTTTATTTTTTCAGTGCTTTTTTTCTTTCTTTTTTTTTAAGTTGAAAAATTTTATTCAGATTCAAAACAAAGCAATGGCATTAAAATACTTTTAAATAAAAATGTTCTAGTACAGAAGTTCTCAAACTTTCTTGGTATGTGACCCACCTTTCAATGAAAAAAAATTTCAAGACCCACCTTTCAGTTAAAAAAAAAAAAAATTCGTGACCCACCCAAGAAAAAGTTATATATCAGTATAGCAATTTTTGTTCGATCTCGGCTACCCTATCCTATGAAAAGCATAAAATTTCATACGGAAGATTCATTATCAACAAAAACAAGAATCGGTAATCTCAATGTGTGTAAGTGAATAGTAATTAAAACAATGTACAAACTACCAAGATAGTAGAAAATATGTTTAGTTAGTATGAAAACATAACTTTATAATCAATGAGATTTCTGACACTGGTAGTTACCAATATGGGAACATGTATTAACACACAGTTTATCTCAGTACTTGTCTTTCAAAAACAGCAAAGTAAAAAAAGCATGTATTCATAAGCATGAAATGTTGATTTTAACCCAAAACTGATTTAAATATTTCTAGATATTCTGTTCGCATATTAATCAAGAAGGAAATTAAGGCTGTTCCCTTGAAATATCATTTCCTGTTGAAATTGACATTGTCATATCTTTTTTAACAAATGACATAAAAAGATATATTTTTTGACAAACTTACATTGTTTCGCAACCCACCAAAACAACAGCCACAGACCACCAGTGGGTCGCAACCCATAGTTTGGGAACCGCTGCTCTAGTAAATTTTCAATTTTAACAAAAGTCATGTTTAATTGTTTACTTTGTTACAAGAAATTTAAAATAAACATATGATATTTTTCATATAAAACTTTTTTTAATAATATCTTTTAATTTTTTTTAAGTTTTGTACAATAAGAATTATTCTGAGATTAAGTATGTTATTTCTGTGCAAGAAAATCTTTATTTTTAAGCAAGACTGAAATGGTAGTTCCCCATAGGCAGAGTTGCATAATATAGACGCACGCGAGCACACCGTGTTTTTTATAAAGCTTGCAGAAAATTTTAAGAAAGGATCAATTTTTATTTTTGTAACTTTTTATGGTACCAAAAAATAAAAATATTTCCTCAATTTTATGAACGAATTATTTACTGTTAACGTGAATGTCATGAAAACACTTCGAAAAAATTGCAAATTTCAACAAAGAATTGCGTAAAAAACGTGCATTTTAACAAAGAATCGTGTATAAAATTGCCCAACATTTCGACACAATACTGCGTGAAAAGTGCGAATTTCGTACAAAGGCTGAGTAAAAAATGTGAATTTTGTCCAAAGACCGTGATAAAAACGTAAATTCCATCCACTAATTGTGTAAAAAACGCAAATTTTGTGCTTGAGTCATCACGTGAAAAAACGAATTACTATTAATCGCTCAAAATATGCGAATTACGTCAATGAATCGTGTCAAATACGCGAATTATATCCATGAATAGAGTAAAAACGCAGATTATGTCCATAAATCCCTAAAAAAAATGAATTGCGTTCATAAATCACATAAAAAACGTGAATTACGTCCAAAAATCGGGAATTACGTTCATAAATCACATAAAAAACAAGAATTACGTTCATGAATCGCATAAAAATAGCGAATTACGACAATAAATCGCGTAACAAATCCGAATTACGTTCATTAATCGCATCAAAAAACTCAAATTACGTCCATAGATCGCTCAAAAAACGATAATTACATTCATCGCATAAAAAATGCGAATTATGACCATGAATCGTGCAAAAAATGCGAATTACACTCAACATTAAATTCATTTGCAGAAAGTTTTTGACCCAATATTACGTGCGCAGAAAGTTTTTAGTTTTATACAAGTCTGCCCATAGGGGGCCATGTGGTTTTGTTCTAAGGGAGACATTACACTTGACATAAAAATCCTCTTATTAAGTAAAATTTACTTTTATTTTTACTGAATACTTCATACAAATATTACAGAAGTTGCAGAATGCTAAGCAGATAAAATGAATTAATTTAAGCCCATTTAATAGCAAAATATAGTATTGCAATATTCGTCTGAATAATTGCAATCAAACAGTGAGGACTAGAATGAGCACAACACAAAGCTACAAATGACAGTTACCTGTAATGTAAGTTGCTTCTTATTTAATTTTTATGTGATCCCATTGCAATCCCAATATGAAATTTTTACAGAATGTCTGTCATATTAAGAAGTAAAAAATATATTTTTTTCAGATTTTTCAGAAATGGACTTTTTAATATTTTCAAGGTCAAAGACAATATTCGATAACCTTGAAATATTAAATTTAATAAATCCTGTCAAGTGATATGTCATATGAAAGCCCACACAAAGACTTTCAAAACAACACCAAGATAAATTCTATACCTATCATAGGAGCTGAGAAAATTGTATTTTTGTAACTACCAGAATGTCATATTTTTTAAGTGTTCCACTTTTTCATGAAGCCCTCCCCCCTAAAAAAAGGCTGCAAAAAATCTACAAAAAATATTTTATTGCATTATTACATAAGTAGAAACAATCATGTGAATTTCATAAAAATTGCTTGATGTCAATCTCAAAAGTATATTTTTCTTCGTTGATTTGACATGGAATGACCCAAAAGTGCATTACTAATTCACATCAAAATCATAAAAAAAGATTTTTTTTTTCAAGTTTATCCTGGTTTAACAACCGAAAAAAATCTTGATTAATGCATAAATATATTTGGTAAGAAAACTCTGATCACCAGTGATATCAGCAATATCTTGAATTTTTTTCAAAAAAAAAAATTATTCTTCCTTCATGAAAAAAAAAAAAAAAAAAAAAAAAAAAAAAAAACATGAATAGAGTATTATTAAGGAAATTACAAATTAAAAAATATATAGAATTGATACCAAACTAAAAAATTCAAATTTTGTCCCAATATCAGTACTAAAAGCTTCATTGTTTACATCCATAAAATATGTGCAGATTTGAGGTAGTCTACTGTATTTATATTACCAAAAATTAAAAGTAGTTTTATTTCCATTAAAAATGAATAAATCAATGACCCATAGCTATAGAAATAGAAATGAATACAGTAGCACCAATGTAATACAGCTGCTAAAATCATTAATTGTATAATAATCCCTGAACAAATTAAGTACCAAAACACTGTGAAAATGTCTATATGGAAAATTTCAATACAAACTAACATTTTACTAAGAAAAAAAAATTCACTATAAACAAACATTTTATATAGATTTCACAATTTTAATTTAGCCTTTTAAAACAACTATTTTAAGTAAATAAATAAATAGATACTCGAAATAATACAAAATTTGCTAAATATAGGTATTGATAAACTTATCACATTTTTTTTAAGTGAACTTTTGAAAGGAATTTTTTTTTCCCTAGTTTTTCAACAAGAGATTATTTAAAGGTCTGCGATCTAGCTCAGAATGTATGCCTATAAATTCAGAAATAAAGAGCCAATGGTTAAAAGTAAATACTCAAAATATTAGTATCATATTGTATTATTCATAATCTACATACTAAAAATTGTTTTAAAATAAAAGAAGTATGTTTAAACGCATTTAGTAATTGCGTTAAACAGTTATAACTAGTCAGGTATCCACATTAACATTACATGTAAATTTTTAATACTTACATAAATGAGACATGAAAAATATCTATCCTTTAAATTATACAATACAGATGCTTCATTTAAACATGTCAATTCGGCCATATCTTCAACCTTAGTAAATCTTGGAGGATTCATTTTCTGAACATCATCTTTAGCAACGACACACCTCTTATTTGTTTCCACTATTTCAACTTCTAATTCATCACCTCTGTCTTTTTTTATACTAGCAGCAACAAATCCGTGTGTATCATGTGGAATCCATACTAATCTTTTTGCTGTCCATTCAGCCTGGGCTGTAGGATCATTAATTAAATTTCGATCTACGACCAAATACTTTAATTCGGGATCGTTCGTATCATAATATGATCCGGCGTCCGCCATTTTTCAACGGCGAATGATTATCCAAGCTTGTATTATCTGTCAAGAGTAAAAGTTACAATGATGATAAAAATACTCTTGAGTACTACCGTTAGAAAAAGAAAAATACGAATTTTTCATCAAAATATTCTAATTTAGAACTAGGGGAAATTATCTTGTTTATATTTTCACATGACATCTGTTTTGACGACCAAGCCCGAAACCCGCCGGTTGCAATCGCAAGCAGAAGCCTTTTACTCTCGCTTTTACTGCAAAACATCTTCTTCTCCAAGGCCGTGTTCAGCTGTTATGCGCGCTGCGCGCGCGCGGTGAGAAGGCGGGGAGATGGAGTAGGTTTCATAAAAATCTGTTCAGCTGTGTTTACACTATGGATTATCAGGTCTACAAGCTCCGCGAGGTCTCCCGGTTCTTGGTTTATGAGGGTCTGCGAGGTCTCCGAGCGAGGGGTCTCTCAGTGGGAGAAATTCTGTACGAGATTACGAAATCACCTTGATTACGGCTGATTATAGCTGATTACTGTAATCACATGTGATTATACTTGATTACACTAAGATTACAGCGGATTATACTGATTATACCAAGATTATAGCTGATTATACTTGATTACACTAAGATTACAGCTGATTATACTTGATTACATGTGATTTAATTGCTAAAGGTTATCATATAAGAGTTTTAATCGATTTTACTATCTTCCAAGCAACTTTTTTTACATGTTAACATTTTAGAGTTGTCCAAAATAAGAAAATAGTACCAACATCTGTATAAAGAGGAGTTTTTATCCAGTCCTTTACGATTCCTTCTTTGCAGCGGTCCGCTTTGAAAATTAATTTCTGATTTAACACGTCGAGTGCCATGTCAGCCACAGGTGACTGACAGTCTACAATATGATATAAAACCAAAATATTTATATTGTTTTATGTAATTACTGAAAAATATATTAAAAATGTATATAATATCATGTTTTACATTGTCAGTCACCGGTGACTGACGCGGCCTAAACGGAAAAAGTCCAGTGTCAGTCACCGTGACACTCAACTTATTAAACAGAAATATTTCATGATTCCGATGTTCCGATTTTGATGATGAAAGGATAATTATAGGAATACTCTGATTAAAACAGAAACTTGTTTAAAATGGAAATTTTTCCCGATCTCTATTAATTCAATTTTCACTGATTTTATTCTAACTAGCAAGTGTAAAACTTCATAAACGGAGAATTTTAATGGTTTACTCAATCATGCATACGAATACACTCGAGTCTGTTAAATTAAAACCGCAAAGATGGATAAAAATTTCATTTTTGCCAAGTTTTCGTCATAGATTGCATAATTGTATATTATGCATTACCGTAGCTAGAAGTGAATAGTAGGGGGGGGGGGGGGGGCTCATAATTTTTTTCTCTCTCTCTGACTCAGAAAGATAAATTAGTGCATATTTACACTGTAGATACTATGTTTCTTATTAAACTGTAGTAATAATTTCATTATATGCTTAGAAAAGTACAAGACGGTGAAAATTTTGAGTCTATAACTTTGAGCAAAATTAAACATCATGTTGGTTTCATGTGTATAAATAGGATGAGGGGGTGTTTAAACACTTATTTTAGGTACAATTTAGTATTTCTGCAAAACTGTGAAAGGGTCTCAAAAATAAATTAAATTTCGAACAAAATTTCATTTGAATTTTCGCAACAGAAATTTATTGAGTGACCTTGGAATCGTTTCCAGGAGGGGGGGGCTCAAATTATTTTAGGGGGGCTGAGCCGCCCATAGCGCCCCCTTAGCTACGGGTCTTATGGTATGTATTTCATTAACACGATAAAAATTTCCACTTAAGGATAGATTAGCTAAAAGACAGGTTAGTTTTTTACAAGGTTTACGGTATACAACGTAAATTAATCTAAACCATGTATACAAATACAGTCAATGAAGTTTGAAATTAAAGGGCTACTTCAGTTATCCGAAAAGACCCATTCGCTAATGCTAATCCTATGGAAAAAAATTATAAAAATATCTCATGTTTATTCCTATTGTGTAGTTGAGGTCAATCCGCACAAAAACCGTTTTTTATTTTTTCGACTTTGATTGCAGAATTTTTCATGAGAATGCTTTCATTTTCGGAACTGGTTCCGAAAATGAAAGTGTGCTCATTATAAATATTTGTAAAGAAAATCGAAAAAGTAAAAACGGGTTTTGTACAGATCGAACTTATCTCTCCAATACAAAAATATTCATTTAAAAATATTGAAATTCAAACGATATATCTTTAGATATTTCTTCCATAGGATTAACATTAGCAACCGGGTCTTTTTACTTGACGAAGTAGCTTTCTAAGCTTATGAAGTACTTACTGTCAAACCTGTCAAAGAAAAAAAAATATCGAAAATTTTTCGTTTTGTCAGGTTTTTGTCTTATCTTGCATAACTGTGTGGTATTTATTTCATAAAATAATAATAATAATAATAATAATAATAATAATAATAATAATAATAAATAACTTAGGGCAAGATTCAATTATAGACATGTAAATTTTTCACAGGGTTCACTGTATACAATATATATCAAACTGAATCATGTATACAAGTACAGTAAAACTCCGATAATTCGGATTAATTGGGACCAGACCCAAACCGGATTATCGAAAATCCGGATTATCCGGTGAATTAGAAAAAAATGAGATAAAATAAAACATACTTACAGAAAATCACCTTTACGTTAAACTTATTGAATATTTAAAGACAATAAAAATATTTACTTTGTAATAAAAAAGTTTGTAATTTTCTGCTGTGCCAATTTTTCTATAACTTTTGCGAGCCCTACGGTCATGCATCGCTTGAGCATAATCAATCCGTTGCTAGTTTAAAAAAGTGTTTAAACAAGAAGCTTAAGGTATTCTTCCAAAAAGATTTCAGAAAAAGCTTCTTTTATTCAGAATACGACGGTGAAACAAGTTAATGTTATGGGAATTAGCCAATCTCTTCTGAAACTTGAAAAAAAAATTGACCAAACCGATCCGGATTATCCGGAGATCCGGATTAACGGGGTCCGAATTAGCGGGGTTCTACTGTATAGCCAATGAAGTTTGAAGTTAAGGGTGCATTCGAAAAAATTATTTTCCATCTTCAACAGCTCGAAATTTTCAGATACAATTTTGGACACATTTGTAAAAGTAGAAGCATGAAACTTGCTGAGGGGATTTTTGAATTGACGTACAAGGTGCCGTGTGATGTAATTTCTCGCTGATTTGATTAGAATTTGATTTATAAGTAATTATTTTCTCAGCGTGACCCTTTTTTTCGTTCGCAGACCTCCCGCTTCAGAAAATTTGGTCCAAAACGCCGTTTTTGATAGCATTTTTTGCAACATTTTCTGCATTTATCAAGGAATTGATAATCACGGAACCTTATATAGTTTCTAAATAAGATAATTCGAAAGTTTAGTGCATTTGAGAGCAAAAAAGAGAGAATCTAAAAATAAATCTGAAAAAAGGCAGTTTGGATCGGAATACACCCTTAAGGGGGTACTTCATTCATGCGAAAAGACCAATTCGCTAATACTAATCATTAGGAAGAAATTTATAAAGATATCTCGTTTGAATTTCAGTATTTTTAAATGATTATTTTTGCATTGGGTCAATCTGTATAAAGTATTTTAGTTTCTCTATATTTACTGCAGGGTTTTTTTTTTTTTTTTTTTTTTTTTTTTTTTTTTTTCTCTCTCTCTCCCTGAAAATGCTTTCACTTTCGAAAATAGTTCCGAAAATGAAAGTATCCTCGTTAAAAATATCTGAAAACAAAATTGAAAATGTAAGAAACGGTCTTTGTACAGATCAATATTACTTATCCACTCAAAAAGAATCATTTAAAAAGATTAAAATTCAAACGATATATCTTTAAAAATGTCTTCGATAGGATTTGCATTAGCTACCAATTCTTTTCGCTTGACTGAAGAAGCCTCCTAAGATTATAAAGTAGAGTCAAACATTTTAAAGCAAAAACAAAAAATCCCTGTCGGCCGGGCCTATGGGCGGAGGTAGATTTCGAAGAGTGCTCATTTCAAAAAAAAAAAAAAAAAAAAAAAAAAATATGATTAGAGATAAACCCAGTTTAATAACTTCATTTGGCCGTTTATGAAAAATTTTTAATTTCATTTTTCTGCAAAAACTGGTTTTATCAGAATCATCTTAAGAAAAATTCAGCTCAAATGCCCATTTAGACAACATATTTTGAAACAGATTCTGAATTTATTAAAAAATCGACCAAAACAGTACATTATACAGTTCCTAAATAACAAAAAACTGTCAGTTGAATGCATTGAGAAAAAAATTGAATTTAAAAATGAGTCATAAAATAACCGACTTGTTGTTTGAATACATCCTTAATTTTTTAATCATGATTGCTTCGGAAAATTTTGTGCGAAATACTCACTTTAACAGCATTTTAAAAAATATATTCTATCTTTATCAAAAAACTGGCCAATGCGTCACAGTATATAGTTCCTAAATAAGAGGACCTGTAAATTGGATGCGTTTGAGAGCGAAAATGGATTTTAAAACGAGTCATAAAAAACGCAATTTGCTATGTGAAAACTTCCTTAAATTTTCAAATCATGAAGACTTTGGGAAATTCTGTTCAAAATACCCTTTTTGGTAGCCTTTTTCAAAATATATTCTGTCTTTATCAAAAAACCGATCAATGCATCACATTATATAGTTCCTAAATAAGAGGATCTGTAAATTGGATGCATTTAAGAGCAAAAATGGATTTAAAAACGAGTCAGAAAAAAACGCAGTTTCTTATTTGAACACTTCCTTAAATTTACAGTCACGATTTCGGAAAATTCTGTTCAAAATATCCTTTTTGGTAGCCTTTTTTGAAATATATTCCGTCTTTATCAAAAAACTGACCAATGCATCACATTATATAGTTCCTAAATAAGAGGATCTGTGAATTGGATGCGTTTGAGAACAAAAATGGATTTAAAAACGAGTAAAAAAAAAAACGCAATTTCTTATTTGAATACTTCCTTCAATTTTAAGTCCCGATGACTTTCGGAAATTCTGTTCAAAATACCCTTTTTGGTAGCCTTTTTTGAAATATATTCTGTCTTTATCAGAAAATTGACCAATGCGTCACTTTATACAGTTTCTAAATAAGAGGATCTACCATTTGGATGCGTTTAAAATCAAAAATGAATTTAAAAATGAGTCAGAATATAAGCAGTTTGGATTTGAGGTTTTTTCTCCAACTTCTATTTTTGTTTAATTTCTTTTTGCTATACGAATTGGTCCTATGAAAAACATGTCAATATAAAAGTTGTAGATATTTTTGAGAAGATGTAAAATAAATTTAATCAGATTTGATATCTTAAAAATTGACGGAGTTATGGATTTTTCTCTTTTTTTTCAGCGCCCTTTTTCTTTTCGTTTTTAATTTTTTTCATCTGTAAAAGTTGGTCCGATCAAAAACTTGTAAATACAAAAGTTTTAGATAATTTTAAGAACATTTACAAAAAATTTAGTTGGACTTGATAACTTGAAAATTGACGAAGTTATGAATTTTTTTCTCTCAAAATCCCTGTTTTTTTCGTCCCTTGAGCCCACTTCTAAAATTTATCAAAAATCTATTATGCATATACTTTCGGCCCATTTTCAAGAAGTAATATAAACTTTAAACCGATTCGATATCTACTTTAGTTAAGAAGTTATGGCGTTTTTTCGGTTTTCAGAAAAACGCCCCCTATTCCGACCCCCTTGGTCCGATTTTGCCCTTTAACGAACTTAGCCAAGATTTTAACCCCTTTGATTTTATGTACAAGTTTGGTGGAGATTGGTGAAGAATTATAGAAGTTATCGTGTCCATAAAAAAGTGAGATATATATTGTGGTGGTTACTCCATAACCCCCCCATATGTTTAGTTTAATTCAATTTTATTAGCCATTTTATTTCATATCACCTTCCTTTTTTATTAATGTTCTCAATTTAAATTTAATTTCGGTTTCGCTTATTTTCATTTCGTCGCCTGTAATGTTTTCTTTCTTACTTAGCTTTCGAATGTTCCAAGCCGGTAAAATTTTGTTTGAAATCATTCCTTCCGGTTTTAAATTTGTTCGAGAACTTTCTCGCTAGTTCTTTTGGGTGGAACTTCCGTTTATTCGGACACACCCCTAACCTATCAAATTAAATTCCACAGGTGACGTATTTCAAGCCGTTATGTACATGGCCACCAGCTTTGGCCTTCCTTCTTAAGATGGTTATCAATTTTATTCTTATTAGTTACATATCTTTTCATACTGTATATTGTAATTTGGCTTAGTTTTTCCTCACCCCCTCTGTTGCTAACTGCCAAATTGGCGTATTTTGCATTTACAATAACCCTTTCTCCTTTTCCCCTGGGCTCGCGGCCACCTGCGTCAGTTGCGCCGATAGACACCTGCTGTGATGGATGCAGTCGTATGATTGAAAGTTTTTAGTGTAATTTCGGGGCCGAGGTGCTCCCCCGTTAACGAAGGATGGAACGGTTTTTTTTTGTTATGTTGAGATTATTACGATGCTGATTTTTTTTAAGTGCGGCAAAGAAAAAGTGCTGCCCTCAAAATTCATCTAGGAAAGTGATGTTGATTTCTGTTAAGCCAAGTCCCTCTGTGCTGCGAGGAGCAATGAAGTGGTTTAATGCATTCCTGAATGTATTCGTTTGTGCCTTCCCTTTTTGGAAATGATGTTGAGTTTTTAAGGCGGCTAGTAGCAAGGCACTTCTCACTGCAATAGCATCCCGAAAATTGTTTTGTTTGTGCATTCTCTTCTTGGATTACGGAAATTATATAAGGTCTCATTATACGTCTTCAGTTTATGCTCTCGTGTTATCTTCACAAGTGTTGTAAAAATGTCGTCACGTATTTTATAAATATTCATTCAATTTCTCATCATCTCTTCATCAACGAGTTTTCTTCTACAAATCTAATGTGCCCAATTCTTCGATAATCTTTTTATTCTCCATCCTCTGAGAAGTAGGCAGAGGTGAAGAACTGTTTTGTTTTCAAGAAATAATATTATAGTTTACATGACGTCTTGGTGAAGATTTTTCTTTCGTCAGGTGAAGAAATTTTATTTGCATAAGTCCTTTTTACTTCATTATCTGGCCCAATATATATATAATTTTTTCTTAATATTTACGGGGCGTTATAAAGAAAATATTGGCATGTATCTATACAATATGAAGTATGATGTATTTTGTTTTGAAAGTTCATATTATGAGAGGTGTTCTTTTTCAAAAAGAAATAATAATTTATTCTCCTTTTATGTCATGAAGAAAATTGTTTAATTACATGTTGTTGAGATATCTAGAATATGTTATGAAAAGAATTTTTATTGCTTGGAGATAGCAATAGTTGTGATTAACATATGTTATGAAATGGTTGTTTATCAAGTGAGAAATTAATATGTACGAGTCACCAAAAATATAAATTTGTGAAGAAATATTTATTCATGAAAAAAGCAACAAGTACTTCATGAAATAAAATATATTTTTTTTTTCTTCGAAAATTGTTCGTATATTAATTTCTTGTGCCTATTGTCTGGATTTATTTGTCATCAAAAGCCAAGGATTCAACAGGTAACTTTTTACCTTTTTAATTTTATATTTTTTTAACTTTATACTTGATTTTTCTTCATCATTGGATAAAGAATATTTTTATTATTTTAAATGAAATAATGAAGAGAGTAATTAGGGTCGTTTGCAGGCCCCCATTCTCCGTGATGTGCTATCATTATCACGATCACTTTGGCCTAATTGTGGGTAGAGGCAAATAAAAAGTGCTTTCTCCACTTTCAAATAAACATAACATTATATTTTCTTTGATACCCTGACCAACTCGTCAGCCCACAACATAACATCTATTTTCCTTTGGTGCAGTGACCAACGCTTGAACATTCTTCATTATTTTTTTTTTTCAAGTTATTTTTCTTCATATAGTGATTAATGTTTTATATAATTATATTTTGTTGGGTATGGTGCAGTAATCAAATACAATATTTATATTGATCTTGTATTGAAATATTATCTTTTTCTGGAGCAGTGCATTATATATACAACATAATTTATCAATATATTTCTTCTTGCATTATTATAATTTATAACTAATATATGCATTATTTAACGGAGGTACTGGTAAAAATTATTGTTCATGCTAAGATAAATTATTTTTCTTATCATACATATAATAATTTATGTTTTGAGCCATATTATATATAAATATTTACATAAAATTTTTTGGGTCTTATATTCTTCATATAAGCGAACGTGTCAATTCTCAAATAAAATCGTCTGTGAACACAATGGCTTCACAAGGATGTGATGTACCCACTGCTCTAAAAATTCATCAATCCATATATAACGCTACACCTCATCCAGCTACAAAGTTCTCCCCAAATCTTCTTCATTTTGGCAGAGAAATAAATGATATTTATTCCAATTATAAATCTCAAGTTTCATGGAAAATTCTCAACACTGCATATGAAATTCATAAATTGATGGATGTTATTGAAAAAATATACTATCAAGCTTACAAGAATAACGAATCATCCAGACAAAAGGTGTACCAAAAATCCAGAGAAAAATTAAAGTTTTCCAACATCAATGTTAATGACATTGTTTATGCAAAATTTCCTACTGTGTTTAACAAAAAGATACAAGGCCCATACGTGGTCAAGAAAATAATTTCTCCTGTGCTCATTCAAATTCAAGATCCCAATAATAGTCATGCTTCACCAATGTTGATTCACACTAATCGAATCTTGAAGCTTCAAAAGAGAAATGAAGCACTGCAACATCCTTCAGTTTCTTCAAAAGGTGCATCACATGATCAACCAGCTGTTGATAATGCATCCTCCACTCCTGTGAGACAGCACTCTTCTATTCAAGTTTCAAATCATGATGCAGCTTGTAATACTTCTCCTCAAATTCTTTCTTCTTCTAAATGCCAGCAAACATCTTCATGTTCCAGTAAATCGGTACTGTCACAAGCTCCTCCTGATGGCACTCATACTGGTGCTAAAAGCAAATCCACTCAATATAGAAGTTATGATCTTCGTCCTCGCAATCATAAACTACATAAAAAATAGACTAACTCTCTTTTTCCTTTTACAGGATGACTTTTGCTTTGTAATATATTCAGTCGAAGCTAGCCGTACTGATTGTCCAGCAAGAAGAATCGCTATCTAATAATTTTTTTTTTCTTCTTTTCTCCAAGCTGCAGGCAGCTGTTATTATTTTTTTTCATTTTTTTTAAGTCTTCTTCTCCCTGGTACAACTCAACGGTCATCCTCGGGATGTATGTATGAATTTTCAATAGTTTTATTATTTACTGTATTTATCTATAAGTCATAATTTTTACAATATTTACACATAATCTCATGTATGCCATACTTTTAAATTTTATAAAGTCTTTAATTACAATAGTTGATGCAAAAAAAATTGAGAAAAAATTTGTCTTTTATATCCTTGTTATAATATTATGTCATTATTTAAAGTTATTTTTGACAAATGTGCATTCTAATAAGAAAGGTGAAATTGTAATTGATATAAGGTAAACATAAAGATGAGTACTCATCAAATTATTTTCCCTATTGTGTCTTTTCCTTACAATGCATGCATGTTTTAACATTTAACCTCTTTTAAAAAAAGAAAAAGAGAAAAGAAAGTGCATGATAAACTTATATATACTAATATTTCTTCTCTTCTTGGTGAAATATAGAAAGTGAATGACTCACCATAAGTAGTATATAATATTTTTTTTTTTTGTATACTTTTGAGTATTTATACTTTGGATCCAAAGATGTTGATTGAGGCATTATATATATATTTATCCAAAGATGTTTAATGAGTCATTATATATATTTATATAAAGCAAATTCTTGATTTATGACAAATGCAAAAGTGATCACTTACTTAATTTTTTTTTAAAAATGTTTGAAAATTACAAGTAAATATGTTCTAGATATCTTCTATATAGAAATTTTGACACAATTGATTTTTCTTTGTATGTTGACATTATCAAGTCATATATAAGATTGACATATTCATATAAGTTTCTTCCTTTTTTCAGAATATTAAACATCTTATGTTTTATGTTTATTTTGAATGAAGTATAGTATTAAAGATATTTATGCAATTATTGTCAATTTATTTTGAAAATGTTCAAGAATATGCCTTTATGAGAGTGTAAAAATTCTCTCTTTGAAAATTATTATATTCATTTTGAAGATATTTTTGTTGAAAAATAATATCATGCTTTTGTTGACATTTCTTTTGCAACTTATTAATTTTATTTTCTGCGAAAATGTGTTATTAAATAATACTAAAGTTATTCATTTAAGATCTATTGAAAGCGTAAAAGGCTATGTGGTGATATAAGTAAATATTTTTTTATGAGAGCATAACTAATCTCTCTGCACTATTTATATATATATTTTTATGGTTGTTCAATTTTCAACTTACAAATCCATTTAATTTATTATGTGTTATTTGAAACCATATATGTTATATATAATTATAACATGATTCATATACAGTTATAGTATATTTCATTTTTGTTCACAACTGAGAATATAAATATACATATTATTGTGTAATCAAATATTGTGACATATGCTAAAGCATTCTACTATTGTGATACATTGTGCACAGCCTAACAAGAGACTCTTCAAAGTTATGGACTGTTTGTCTGCACATAGTCTTTAATTTTTTTTATATGATAAATACCTCTGAAGGAAACTTTATATACCTTTCATGTTAACATTTACTACAGTTGGTATATTTTCATAAGGATTACTATCATAACAGTAATTATTTTTTTTTTATTATTTAAATATCATGTACAACAATTATGTATATTTTTATAACTATTTCTGATATTTATTTTGTGTAATTATTTAGTATATTTGTACATGTGTTAGAAAATATTGTCTCGATGAAAAATTGTCATTTTTGTCATCTCACCAATATTTTCTTTTGGGGGACCCTGGGTAATATGTGGTGGTTACTCCATAACCCCCCCATATGTTTAGTTTAATTCAATTTTATTAGCCATTTTATTTCATATCACCTTCCTTTTTTATTAATGTTCTCAATTTAAATTTAATTTCGGTTTCGCTTATTTTCATTTCGTCGCCTGTAATGTTTTCTTTCTTACTTAGCTTTCGAATGTTCCAAGCCGGTAAAATTTTGTTTGAAATCATTCCTTCCGGTTTTAAATTTGTTCGAGAACTTTCTCGCTAGTTCTTTTGGGTGGAACTTCCGTTTATTCGGACACACCCCTAACCTATCAAATTAAATTCCACAGGTGACGTATTTCAAGCCGTTATGTACATGGCCACCAGCTTTGGCCTTCCTTCTTAAGATGGTTATCAATTTTATTCTTATTAGTTACATATCTTTTCATACTGTATATTGTAATTTGGCTTAGTTTTTCCTCACCCCCTCTGTTGCTAACTGCCAAATTGGCGTATTTTGCATTTACAATAACCCTTTCTCCTTTTCCCCTGGGCTCGCGGCCACCTGCGTCAGTTGCGCCGATAGACACCTGCTGTGATGGATGCAGTCGTATGATTGAAAGTTTTTAGTGTAATTTCGGGGCCGAGGTGCTCCCCCGTTAACGAAGGATGGAACGGTTTTTTTTTGTTATGTTGAGATTATTACGATGCTGATTTTTTTTAAGTGCGGCAAAGAAAAAGTGCTGCCCTCAAAATTCATCTAGGAAAGTGATGTTGATTTCTGTTAAGCCAAGTCCCTCTGTGCTGCGAGGAGCAATGAAGTGGTTTAATGCATTCCTGAATGTATTCGTTTGTGCCTTCCCTTTTTGGAAATGATGTTGAGTTTTTAAGGCGGCTAGTAGCAAGGCACTTCTCACTGCAATAGCATCCCGAAAATTGTTTTGTTTGTGCATTCTCTTCTTGGATTACGGAAATTATATAAGGTCTCATTATACGTCTTCAGTTTATGCTCTCGTGTTATCTTCACAAGTGTTGTAAAAATGTCGTCACGTATTTTATAAATATTCATTCAATTTCTCATCATCTCTTCATCAACGAGTTTTCTTCTACAAATCTAATGTGCCCAATTCTTCGATAATCTTTTTATTCTCCATCCTCTGAGAAGTAGGCAGAGGTGAAGAACTGTTTTGTTTTCAAGAAATAATATTATAGTTTACATGACGTCTTGGTGAAGATTTTTCTTTCGTCAGGTGAAGAAATTTTATTTGCATAAGTCCTTTTTACTTCATTATCTGGCCCAATATATATATAATTTTTTCTTAATATTTACGGGGCGTTATAAAGAAAATATTGGCATGTATCTATACAATATGAAGTATGATGTATTTTGTTTTGAAAGTTCATATTATGAGAGGTGTTCTTTTTCAAAAAGAAATAATAATTTATTCTCCTTTTATGTCATGAAGAAAATTGTTTAATTACATGTTGTTGAGATATCTAGAATATGTTATGAAAAGAATTTTTATTGCTTGGAGATAGCAATAGTTGTGATTAACATATGTTATGAAATGGTTGTTTATCAAGTGAGAAATTAATATGTACGAGTCACCAAAAATATAAATTTGTGAAGAAATATTTATTCATGAAAAAAGCAACAAGTACTTCATGAAATAAAATATATTTTTTTTTTCTTCGAAAATTGTTCGTATATTAATTTCTTGTGCCTATTGTCTGGATTTATTTGTCATCAAAAGCCAAGGATTCAACAGGTAACTTTTTACCTTTTTAATTTTATATTTTTTTAACTTTATACTTGATTTTTCTTCATCATTGGATAAAGAATATTTTTATTATTTTAAATGAAATAATGAAGAGAGTAATTAGGGTCGTTTGCAGGCCCCCATTCTCCGTGATGTGCTATCATTATCACGATCACTTTGGCCTAATTGTGGGTAGAGGCAAATAAAAAGTGCTTTCTCCACTTTCAAATAAACATAACATTATATTTTCTTTGATACCCTGACCAAAGCGTAAGCTCAAACACACCACATATATATATATATATATATAGATAGATAGATAGATAGATCGATAGATAAACTGGTGCGATTGCAATAGGTAGTATTTCTTACGAAATCTACCTAAAAGATTGAAAAATGCTCGTTTTCGTCAGGTTTTCTTCTTAGCTTTCGTAATTTTATGGTGTTTAATTCATTCAGACTATAGAAATTTTCCATTTAACGTAAAATTCCGTTATAAACAGGTCAATTTTTCACAGAGGTTAATTTTTTATTGTATACAACGTATATCAATCTGAATCACGCATACAAATGCATACAGCTAATGGAGTTCGAATTTAAGGGGTTACGTACTTTAATCATGTGAAAAGATCAATTCGCTAATGCTAATCCTATGGAAGAAATTTATAAAATTAACTTGTTTTTATTTTTATTATTTTAATTTTTTTCCCTTTAATTGGATAGCTAAGGTCAATCTGTACAAAGGCCGTTTTTAGCTTTTTCGATTTTGCCTCTATATATTTTTCATGAGAATGCTTTCACTTTTGAAACCTGTTCCGAAAATGAAAGTGTCCTCATTAAAAAGTATCTGAAAACAAAATTGAAAATGTAAGAAATAGTCTTTGTACAGATCGATCTATATTTTCCAATGAAAAGGGAATCGTTTAAAAATATTGAAATTCAAACGAGATATCTTTAAAAATTTATTCCAATATTCCATTTATTCAAATGGGTTTTTTCTTTTGTTTGAAATGGTCTCCTAAAAGTACAATCAAACCTGTCAAAGTAAAATTAAAAAGATTGAAAGTTTTTTTTGTTTTTGTCAAATTTCCATCTTAGCTTGCATAATTGTATGGTATTTATTTCATTAAGACAAAAGAAATTTCCCATTTAAAGGCAAGATTCCGTTATAGATAGGTTAATTTTTCACAAGGTTTATTGTATACAACATATGGCAATCGGAATTACGCATACAAATGCAGCCAATGAAGTTTGAAGTTAAGGGGCTATTTGAGCTACGAGAAAAGACCAATTCGATAATGCTAATCCTATGGAAAAAAAATTATAAATATATCTCGTTTAGTAGTATAATTTCAGTAGTTTTAAATGATTATTTTTGCATTGGATAGCTGACATCAATCTGTACAAAGATCGTTTTTTTGCTTTTTAGATATTGACTGCAGATTTTTTTCATGAGATTACTTTCACTTTCGAAACCGGCTCCGAAAATGGAAGTTTCCTCATTAAAAATATCTGTATACAAAAACGAAAAAATTAAAAAACGATCTATGTACAGATTGATCTTACCTATCCAATGCAAAAGGAATCATTTAAAAATATTTAAATTTTTTCCATAGCATTAGCATTAGCCATCGGGCTTTTTCACTTAATTAAGCTTATAAAGTACCTTCAAATCTATTAAAGCAAAATTAAAAAGATTGAAAGTTTTTTGTTTTTGCCAGGTATTTTGTCTTAGCCTGTAAAATTGTAGAGTATTTATTTCATTAAGTTCACTTCTTACAGGTTTTATTGTGTACAACGTGTATGTATAGAGCGTCGGTTCCCAATCTGCAGTACTCGTATCCCTGGGCCGAAACTAGAGGAGCGCAGAGGGGGCACGTGCCCCGGGCGCCACCAGAACAAAAGCCGAAGGGGGCGCCAAATTAAGATTTTGTTTGGTGTGTTTGTTTGATATAAAGAGTGCATATATGTGGGGGGTGGGGGAGGCGCCAAAATCCTTTATCCTAAGGAGTATGTAACGGAGTAATGTGCTGGGTGTACGAGAAAATAATAGCGGAAATTACAAAATTAATTTTAAAAAGTCACAAAAATAGTTAATAAAGTCACAAAATTGTCCTAAATGATAAATGTAATTTGTATCGATTTATGAAATGGTTATATTAAGAAGCTTACTAATTTAAAACAAGTGGGTAAATGTGATCGCATATCATACAAAGGGTTTCGTTTTATATTTATTTCAAAACAAGTTATCCTTTAATTAATAAATCCAAATTGTTAATTTATATTTATTAAATTCTTACATAGATTGTAGTACCTATAAATTTGATCTTAAAATAATTATAAAAAAAAGTTATTTATTTTAATTAAAATATAAATGTTGAAAAAAATTATTTACATAAAATCCAAAATATCAATTCATTTAAAAATCAACAAATAAATAAAAACAAAAAATAAATAAATAAATAAATAAAATTAAACAAAAATTACAGCGATATAAATTAAACTTTAAATTTCTAGAAACGAAAAAAAAAAATGTTTAAACGATATTTAAAATGGTAAATCATTAATAAATCGCAATAGTTTCTATAATAGAAAGAAAATTGAATTCCAAAAAATGTTATGATTGTTAGTGATAAAAAAAAAAAAAAAAAAAAAAAAAAAAAAAAAAAAATGAATACTTAAACTGGCAAAATAATAATAATAAATAAAATAAAATAAATGTAAAATGTTGCAAAGCTTAGCATAAATTTAAGTGAGCCCAAACTGGTATGTAGAGATGGCTAGTAATTTTAATAAATAGGTATTTAATCCTCCTCCCATCCTACACACTCATACATACCTTTTCCAACAGATTCGTGCTGGGCCGTGTTCAGGTTTAAATATCAGATTTCCTTTTATTTTACTTTATTATTTTATTCCCCTACATACTTTGAGTCGGGCCTGAATGGGACTTAATTAACCTCAAAATGTGTATGACAGGAAATGTTTAAAAATATTAATAGCGATAATGAACCTGTGTTACCCAGTCTTTTAGCGAAAAGGCTGCTGGTCACTTCTGTAAAGAATAGCGTTTTCTGCTCAGAAAGCAGTACATTCCTACCCCCCCCCCTGCCCCGCCCCTTTACTACAAGATTTCAAAGAGGTGTTTACCGCTAACAGCCGTGAAATCCAAGATGCCTCATCGGCTGTCTGTTGACAAAATTTATGACTCTGTAAAGAGATAAAAATACGCAATTTTTCCTATGTAGGGAAATGCTACTTCTAGAATTGAGAGAATGTTTTTACAGTAAAGTACACTAGAAAAATTTGAAGATTTTAGTTTATTATTATTATTATTACAGCAATGAAACCGAGAATTTCATCGCGGTATAGGTTTCATTAGAATACTTTTGACTTTTATAAATTCATAAATTAAAAAAATATATTCGATGAAAATGAAATATAACAATAAAAAGTGATTCAATGTAGGTTTCCGTCAAAATTATTTAGATATTTCACCTTACTTTATATTATGTTTAACTTATATATATTTCATCTTTACTGTCAAATTAAACCATTGAAAATTTTAAACGAATAAGTATTAAATAAATTTTTTTTATAACTCCTTTTTCCAAATTTAAGTAATATTCAATGTTTGTTAATTTTTCCTTTTGGTTATATAAAGCAACATTAATTCACTGTTGAAAAATCAAAACACAATTGATTATGATTAATTAGTGCTATTTAAAAATTCGTTTAGATAAAAATATTGTTATGAATCAATCTGTAAAAAGAATATGAACAAAGTAAGGATTTTAGTCTATGAATCACCATTCATGTTTTAATATATTTTATATATTTGATATATTTAAACATTCTTTCAAAAATTTATCAAATACGTAAAAAATTTATAATTTCTTGAGATTTTGGACCTATTTTAATAAATGACAATACATATGGACATCAGTATTTATCATTAGGTAAGACTAAGAAAATTTTCAGCTGAATTAGTATCCCCCCCCCTCTGTTAATCCTAACATTGAAATTACTCAATATATTGACACCTATTTAAGTATTTATAAAATGATGTGTCATTTTATTTATATCATCATCCTTTCAAATAATGTGTCACACGTCTGGTGTTATAAAGAAATGAAAAATGTGCCCCCCCCTGGGGGGCAGAGTGAGGGGGGTGACACACAAGGCATCCATAATATGAATAAGCAGTGGCAGACCTTTTAAATGATGTGTCCCACGACTGGTGTTGTAAAGAAATTAAAAATGTGCCCCCCTGGGGGCAGAGTGGGGGAGGTGGCACACAAGACATCCATAATATGAATAAGCAGTTGCAGACCTTTCAAATAATGTGTCACACGACTGGTGTTGTAACGAAATTAAAAATGTGCCCTCCCTGGGGGGTACAGTGGGGGGGGGTGGACACACAAGACATCCATAATATGAATAAGCAATTGCAAACCTTTCAAATAATGTGTCACACGACTGGTGTTGTAACGAAATTAAAAATGTGCCCTCCCTGGGGGGTACAGTGGGGGGGGGGTGGACACACAAGACATCCATAATATGAATAAGCAGTTGCAAACCTTTCAAATAATGTGTCACACGACTGGTGTTGTAACGAAATTAAAAATGTGCCCTCCCTGGGGGGTACAGTGGGGGGTGGGCACACAAGACATCCATAATATGAATAAGCAGTGGCAGACCTTTTAAATGATGTGTCACACGACTGGTGTTGTAAAGAAATTAAAAATGTGCCCCCCCTGGGGAGGCAGAGTGGGGGATGTCACACAAGATATGCACAATGTGAATAAGCAGTTGCAGACCTCTCAATTGATGTGTCACACGACTGGTGTTGTAAAGAATTAAAAATGTGCCCCCCCGGGGGGTAGAGTGGGGGATGTGACACAAGATATGCACAATGTGAATCAGCAGTTGCAGACCGCTCAATTGATGTGTCACACGACAGGTGTTGTAAAGAAATTAAAAATGTGCCCCCCTGGGGGGCAGAGTTGGGGGTGACACACAAGACATCCATAATATGAATAAGCAGTTGCAGACCTTTCAATTGATGTGTCACACGACTGGTGTTGTAAATTAATTAAAAATGTGCCCCCCTGGGGGTCAGAGCGGAGGGGGACACACAAGACATGCATAATAGGAAATTGGCATTTTCAGACCTTTTAAAAATATGCAACACAAGGGGTGTGGACAAAAATTTAAAAAGTTCCCCTTTGGGGGAGGGAAGTGGGGTGCGGTGCCCCAAACATGCATAATTGGAATGAGCAATTACAGTTCTTTTAAATGATACGCCACACGATGGGTGTACATACAAATTTAGAAAATGCCCCCTGGGGGGCAGAGAGGGGGGTATGGCGCACCGGATGTGCAAAATATGAATAAGCAGTTTAAGGCCTTTCCAAAGATATGTCACATGACAGGTGTTTACGAAATTTAGAAAAGTATCCCCCTGGGGGGGATGGAGGGCGCATCGAATGCGTAAAAAATTATAAATCGCCAATTTTTTCTAACAATATAGCACGAATGTGGATGGGTGTCATCAACATTTAAAAATATTCACATCATGCAAAATTTTGAAAGATTTGCCGGCGGGGGGAGGGGGTGCATTCACATGAATAGTCACCGGGCTTTAGAGCGATGTATCCTCGGATGTATCACACGAGTTCTCCCCCCCCCCCTCCGACAAATTAGATGACGACAAATTGGATTTTTCTCGAGATTTTCAGTTCGAGATTATACCTGATTATACTAAGATTATATTGATTACAAGTGATTACACGAGATTACAAGGGGATTACACGGGATGACATGATTACGCAAGATTAGGGAAGATTACAGTAAGATTTCACTGATTACAGGAACGGTTGTACGAGATTACACTCCATTGAGAGACCCCTCGTCTCCGAGGCACGGTCTCTGTGCTCTAGACCACGGCTTTAAAGTACTAGACCCAACCAATCAGCGTTCTTCAATAGTTGTTTATTCCGCCATTTTAAAAGCTGGAACGAATTTGAAGAAGCAGACGGAAGCTTATAATTTTAGGAATTTACAAATTAAAGGTACGTAAAGTTTTTTAGATGTTTTTAATTTTTCACTACATTGTTTCATAACTGTAGAACTTTATTTTACAAAGCTATACAATCGTAAATTACGATATGATATATAGCTGTTACATATTACGCTTCTAAAATTCATTTGTTAGTCATCCCACTTTTTACATTAACAGACTCTTTATAAAGTTATTTATTCTTAAATACTTTAATTTATATATTCTTGTACTTGTATACTACGTTACTAATTTGTTTTTTAAATGTTAACTGCGTTATTTATTTCTGAATAACGCATAATATTATTCTCTGAACCTGGTTTCAAGTACATGAATTTAGAAAACAAATTGCTAGTATTTTAATATAGATTAAAATAATATGGCCGTCATTTTATCATAGTGTACAGAAATGCCTTTTTTATGAATAAATACTTCGATTTCTTTCAGATATTTCTTTGAAGTTATTCTATTTAATGCATTTCTAGTAATAGCAATTTTTAACTTTACCCTAAAACTATCAACAAACTTTTATCTATAGAATTAGTTTTTAATGAACTTTCCAGTTTTTCTATTGCTGTTATATATTTGACTGATCATAACGAACTCAATTTGTGATTTGCATTGTTATTCATCAGTGTTAAATTTTAAAGTGAATCCACACTATTGTTATATCTAAAATATTGCAAAGAATTTGAATTGTACATTGCATGTAGTTTCTTATTCCCTATCGTCCCCCCTCCCCTTAAAAAAACAAACCAAACAATAGAATAAAACTGCAATTATAAGATTTAACTTTTGCTAAAATGAACAAATCTGTTTGTTAATAAACAATTTTTGCTTTTATTTTCAGTACTAATTAATAAACCATCCCCCCCTCCTTTTTTTAATTCTAAGATGTTTATTTATTTATTTTTTTTAATTTTTAAAACATGCTATTCAGTAGTAGTATATTAACTGTAAAAAGTACAACTTGAATTTTCGTAAGCCCCACCTTTCAGAATAACTAATGGCATGAGTTGTAAAAATTCATAAATTAATGTATGTATTTTCAGGAAGAGTTTAAAAAAAAAAAAAAAAAAAAAAAAAAAAAAAAAAAAAAAAAACTAATTTGTAAATATTGCATAGAAATGTGTGTCTGATGAATTTGCTGGCGCTGTTATGGATGCATGTTTTCCACGGAATTTGTTGCTTTTAGAAGATCACAGGTGTGTAGTTGTATTAAAAAAAAATCTACCATCTGTAAGCTTCTGAAAGAAAGTGGAAATATGCTACTTTTGTTGTTTTGTCCTCAGATAGTCAATCAGGAACTACTGTTAGTGTAATCTATTAGTCAAGTTAATTGGTATGACTGACTGTAAGTATGTACTTTTTTAATAGATTTTCTGTTTCATAAAAAAGGGAGATTTTGAAATGCATACTATATTGTTTATGTTGGTTTTATTGGTTTATTATGAAAATTATAGCCTTTTTTTTAAAAATTTAAATTACAGAATGCTTTCAATGGGATGCTTTTCACCTATTATTATGCGAATGCCTGTCTTTGACTATTAGTTGATCTTACTCTTGCTTTTAAAATATGAATCTTCTGCAATATTTGTAAGTATGATGCTTGTAAGTAATTTTTATCAAAACTACACTGTTTTCTGTTTATTAATATCATTTTATGTAAAATCCTTTTTCGCAAAAAAATAAATCATCTGTAAAAAATCAGTGAAAGCTGTGTCAATTGTTGATACAGTAATTATGATTGAGTATCTTTAAGTTTCAACCAAGATTTTTTATTTAATATCAGCTTAATGATTATGAGTCTATACATATATATTTTTTCTTTAATATTACTACTATTGAAATAATCTAACATGTATCTATGACTATGATATTATCAAGGTTGTAATTTCATTTATTATTAAATTGCATGTGTAATAATATATTTGATTTAATATATTTTAATGTTAAAAGAATCCAAAATGTCCAAATAAAATAATCCAAAAGCATCATTATGAAGATTATAAATGTTTCAACATTATAATTAATATTTTGAGAGCTGAGTTTGAAATAAAATTATTTGATATTGTTTGTTATTGCATTAACATTGTTTGTAATTTACTAGGTCATTCCATGGCAACTTGTGTTATATTTAGAACAGTTTATTTCACTAATTTTAGTAGTATAAAACTAAAATAACATTCAAAATGTAAAATTGTCATGTCAATATTCATTTGAATATTTTTTGGTGCTATATTATTGAAATTATTGCTGTAAATTGTCTTAGTTATAAGATATGTTACAATGGAATGATCCTACTATTCAATAACTCCTAAAATTTAAATTAATATTTTTTCAATCCTAAAATGTTATTTGAAATGATCGTCTAAATTTTTGATTTACTGAAATCTTTAAAGTTCATTACAAAACAAATAAATGGAAGCCATATTTTGAAATTCGCCAGCATGGAAAATGTTTATTAGTAAAACATATTACAAATAGTTGTATTCTCTCTCACAACACATTTTTTTTCTTTTTTCTAAATTACCTTTATAAATAGTATATAATACAGTGCACTTTATTTAAGGAGTCATTCCACGTGAAATCAACCAATTTAAGGAAAACTTGTTGCATCATAGTCACAGATTTTTTTTTAATTTTTATCATAGACAGACATAGTACTGAAACCCTCAAATCTGAAATTTAAAAGTAATTTTCACAATATTGGCCGAGATATGGCCATTTGAAAACTGGCCATTTTTACAAAATGGCGGCCATCTTGGAATTGTATCACTGTCTAAATATGGCCATAACTTGACAACTAATGGCTCAAAGTTTATATATCTGGTACCAATTTGAAGCTATTTGTACAAAGAATGAATATTTCACATCAAAACGATAATAAATTTTCATTTTTTTACTTTTTATTATGTGCAAAGTGAAAATTTCACCCCAAAAAAGGGCAGATTGTAATGGCTCATAAAAAAAATGAATCATCATGAATTTTTCTGAAACTTAGTAAAAACGTTGCTCCATCTGTGTGCTTTAAAAAAAAAAAAAATTGGAAAGGTAAAATTTGTTGTTTTAAAATAAATGGTTTTTTACAGATAAGGTGTCATTAACCAAATAATGATATTTTTAGAATCTGTGAGCATTCCTGATTCAAAAAATAATGGTTAAAATAAAATTTTCTAACATCTAAATTAATGTAAAAGTATAATCAAAACCTCATTTGTACTAATTTTGTAGAAATCTGCCTCCAGCCCCCCTCCCCCCCCCAAAAAAAAAAAAAAAAAAAAAATTAGACAATTCAAAAAATTTTACACTGAAAAAGATAAGATAATAATTAAGGAATATAATGTATAATTATAAAATACCTATAAATGCAATGCATACATATGGTGATTTACTTCACATATAGGGGCAAGTGGGGTAGAATGGGACAGTAGGTTTTTCTCTTTATGTATCATTCTAAATATTTCATCAATCACATATTAAATGAAGTAATGGTACCCCAATCTTCAGTTGAAAAAAGTAGCTAATTTACACAAGCTTGCAATTATATAAAGAAAAAGATTATTTCAAGAATCAAAACATGAATTCAAAATTTTAAATTTTGAATTCAAAACATGATGTAAAAATTTCATTATGTTTCTATAAGCTGATGTAATATTGCATCATGTTCTATATAAGCTGATGCAATTTAAAGAAAAGATTGCTACTGTACCTTCATCTGCTTCTTAACTGGCTATAATCAAAGTATGATGCTATCTTGCATCATGTTCTATATGAGCTGATGCAATTTAAAGAAAAGATTGCTGCTTTACTTCATCTGCTTCTTAATTGGCTATAATTAAAGTATGATGTAATCTTGCATCATAATGTCCAAGAAACTTGAGTAATTCCTTTTAAATACCATATACCACTTCTAAAGTTTTCAATGAAGTGTATTTAGACATACAATAATTATTTTGTACTTATTATACAGTGGAGATGGAGTGTTTTGTATGTAAAAAACTCAATGTTTCTCTGAGTACTGATGTTATTTCTGTTCTTCAATTATCCCCACGGGATTTACATTTATTAAAAAAAAGGTTACATTATATAATCCCAGATGAAAAAAGTTTTTTGCATGCGAATATATGCAAGGTTCACAAGGATAAATTTCTAAAATTTTATAGTTTAAATCAGAGACAGTGTTGTGATCCATTTAATAAACATCCAAATAGTAACAGAGCAAAATCACTGAAAACAATTTCTTTAGATATGTCTATGACAAATCCAGACATCCTCATTCCAGGAAAAAAATTATGTACTTCCTGCTATTCATCAATAAATAAGATGATTTCTATTGTTGACATGAAAAGCATCTCTGATCCAGAATTTAGTGAACCCACAGTAGTAATGGAACAATTAAACAAAAGCTGTGAAATGTTAGAGTTATCGCCAATAAAAATGAATAGGCGTAGCTCAAAGAGGAAACTTGGTTATTTGCAGACAAAAGTTACAAAAATTTTGAATGAAATGAAATAAAAAGTACTGTAAAAATAAATATTTAGTGTAAATAACTGCAAATTGATATTTCTTTATTAAATTATATAATATAAACACAATACTTTAATTTAGATGCTAGAAAATTTCATTTTAACCAATATTTCTTAAATTAAGAATACTTACAGATTTTAAAATAATCATTATTTGGGTCAATGACATCTTATATGTAGAAAACCATTTTTAAAACAACAAATTTTACCTCTCTAATTTTACAGTATAATGTTCCATATATAGAGAAACTGTTACATCTATGCATAATCAAATCATTATACAGAAAGCATAAAAAGTATATGAACTAAATTTACTTTTCATTTTTGAAATAATCTTTTTCTTTATATAATTGCAAGCTTATGTAAATCAGCTACTTTTTTCAACTGAAGATTGGGGTACCATTACTTCACATAATGTGTGATTGATGAAATATTTAGAATGATACTTAAAGAGAAAAACCTACTGTCCCATTCCACCCCACTCGCCCCTATATGTGAAGTAAATTATCATATATATATGCACTGCATTTATAGGTATTTTATAATTATACATTATATTCCTTAATTATTTTCTTATCTTTTTCAGTGTAAAATTTTTTGAATTGTCTAATTTTTTTTTTGGGGGGGGGTAGGGGGTAGGGGGGCTGGGGGCAGATTTCTACAAAATTAGTACAAATGAGGTTTTGATTATACTTTTACATTAATTTAGATGTTAGAAAATTTTATTTTAACCATTATTTTTTGAATCAGGAATGCTTACAGATTCTAAAAATATCATTATTTGGTTAATGACACCTTATGTGTAAAAAACCATTTATTTTAAAACAACAAATTTTACCTTTCCAATTTTTTTTAAATTTAAAGTACACAGCTGGAGCAACGTTTTTACCAAGTTTCAGAAAAATTCATGATGATTCATTTTTTTTATGAGCCATTAGTCTGCCCTTTTTTGCGGTGAAATTTTCACTTTGCACATAATAAAAAGTAAAAAAATGAAAATTTATTATTGTTTTGATGTGAAATATTCATTCTTTGTACAAATAGCTTCAAATTGGTACCCGATATATAAAATTTGAGCCATTAGTTGTCAAGTTATGGCCATATTTAGACAGTGATACAATTCCAAGATGGCTGCCATTTCGTAAAAATGGCCAGTTTTCAAATGGCCATATCTCGGCCAATATTGTGAAAATTACTTTTAAATTTCAGATTTGAGGGTTTCACTACTATGTCTATCTATGATAAAATTTTAAAAAAAATCTGTGACTATGATGCAACACCCATTGGTTGAATTCATGTGGAATGACCCTAAGGCTTTCAATTGTGAATAGCATTCTCATATTTTTTTTTAATTTAAAATATTTCAAAATAACTATTACTCATACTAGTTTTTTAATACTTACATTTGACTTCAGAGAATTTAATATTTACATTTGACTTCAGAGAATTTTTGGTACTTTTATGTTAATCATGTACAAATCTTTCCAATAACAGCTTTTTCCCCCACAAGGTACAAATTAGAAACAATATTTTGATGGCATGTATTTTTTAATATATTTTTTATAATGAAATGGGTGAATTATTTATATTAAAAATTAAAATAATGGAATGCAAATGATGATAAAGGAACAATATTTGTTGATTTATCATCTTTACCCAGTTAATAGAAAATTACCATATTTTAAATTATATTTTTATTTTATATATAAACTAGCAAAAGCCATTCTTTGTTTTGGATTAGTGAAGCATTATTTCATTAGATAACTATTTTAAAGTAACAATATCTCTTTTTTATATTATTTGGTACTACTTCATTATTTTGTCGACTAAAAAGGTACAGATAAACTAAAAGGTTAAATGCTAATTATGATGATAAAAAATGTCACATTTATGTAACATTAAACATGTATCATGTGTTCATTATGCCATCAATTTATTTTTAATATGAAGTTTTATTTGTATTCTTATTAATGTTTTATTAATTTATTTGTCCTTTTGTTATTTAAAATAAAATGCTCATGTTTAATTGTAAGTTATAATTTAATATCAGCTTGATAATTATGAAGCTGTATATACAGGGTGTCCAGCAAATAACAACCTGATTTCAAAATTAAATTTCTCAAAAACAAAGATCAATAGAATTATGCAGTAAACGATTTGTTTATCAAGTAAGTGTAAAAATCTTATACAAAAGTTTCGAACGGTAAATATTTTGAAAAGATTGTGTTCTGATTGCAAAGAATGCTTTGATTTGACATTTTTCTTGCTTTAAATTGCTGCCAGAGAATGTGTTTTTCGGCTTAAAGTGCCATATTTCATAGTTTTTTTAAAAATTTAAATTTTTGAAATTTCGAAATTCTAAAAATTTACTTCGAAAAATCTTTAAAATATTGCACTGTAAGCGGAAAAATTATTTCTCTGCATGCAATCTAAAACAAGAAAAATGTCAAATCAAAGCATTCTATGCAATCAGAACGCAATTTTTTCAAAATATTCACTGTTTTAAATTTCTGTATAAGATTTTTACAGCTTACCTAATGAAAAAACCGTTTACTGCATATTACTATCGATCTTTGTTTTTGAGAAACTTAATTTTGAAATCAGGGTGTTATTTGCTGGACACCCTGTATATATATATATATTACTTTATTTCTACCATTGAAATAATCTAAAATGTATAATTGTGGGATGTTATTCGGTACTTAAAATATTGAACAGAGATGTTACAGTCACATTTTATTGTAGACGACACAATACATAATACATTATATACAAATCGCAAGACGAGCGCAACTCAATCAATTGAATATTCATAAAAATTACTTAGCACAAAGAACATCTCTAAGAGAGATGTAAAGCGAACACACATCCCAATCTTACATCTTAACTGCAAACTCAATTACTTCACTTCATTTCATGTCTTTTTAGAAAAGGAAGGCAAAATATCTCCGGATATTTTGCCGAAGGTGGCAATAGCGCCACCTATAGATACTATAATTTAGGGAAGGCAGTCACCCTGTTACATAATATATTAATGATATAATCAAGGTTGTAAATTTATTTACTTATAATTATTAAATTGCACATGGAATAAAAATAATGTATTTTATATTTATTAATGTTAAAATAAACCATGTATTAGTAAACATTATAGAAGTAATAAATGTGTCAACATTGTAATTAATATTTAAAGAGCTGTGAGTTTGAAAATAAAATTAAGTGATATTGTTTGTTTTATCTAGTCAATGTTTGTCCTATACTGGGTCATTCCATCATAACTTGTGTTACATTTAGAGCAGTTTATATCGGTAATTTTAGTAATATAAAACTAAAATGGTGTTCAAAATGTAAAATTGACATATTCGTTAATTAAATCTATTCAAAGATAAATTTAGATGAAAATTACCTACTTTTAGTGTTTTTTCATTGAACTGACAAATTTATTACCACTAACATTTCTGTTAAAAAAAAAAAAAAAAAATGTAAGTTACTATATTTTTATTCAAATTGACATTTGAATATGTTTAAAAAATCATGTCAACTTTTATTTGAATATTTTTTAGTGTTATATTACTGAAATTATTGCTGTAAACTGTCCTGAATATAATGTATACATTACAGTGTAATGACCCTATTATTCAGTAACTCCCAAAATTGGAATTAATACATTTCCAGTCCTAAATTGTTATATTTTCAAATGAGTCTTCTAAATTTCTAAGTCCCTGAAATCTTTAAAGTTTATTACAAAAAAATTTAATAAATTGGAAACCATGCTTTTAAATTTGCTAGCATGGAAAATGTTTATTAGTAAAACATATTACACATTTGTGGTGTTGTATTGTTCTCTCCACCCAAACACTCTTTATTATTATTATTATTTTTTTTAAATATACAGTACTCCCTTAACATTTACATGTTTTCATTAATCGTGAAGCAAAAAATGTGGAACATTTCAACATTTGTGAAGATTGAACATGGTTATTCGCAGATTTTGTTTCATAAAATATATATTTTTACAAAGTAAGTTGTTTTTCCGATTCTAAGAACAACTATGTGACACTAAACACTTATGTACTGCATAACCTGCCATATTACTGCACATTGCAAGAACTTTAGCCCTTGTTTTTAGATAAAATATAGATTAGTAATTTCCTTTATTTTTTTGTACAGATTTTTTTCAATTTTCTAAAATTTCAAATTTTTATTGCAGGTGACATATCTTCTACAAAAATTGTCGAGGAGATTGTAAAACATCAGCAACAACTTGTTGAGAATGCCATGGAATGTGATTCTTCATGGGTAAAGTGTCTTAAATTTAAAATAGAAAAAGAAACCATTACTTTTCTTTAGATGAAAATTTATAAACATAAGATCTGTTCTGTCAAACAATAGCACATCACTAAATTTTCTGTCATACACTAGCAAATAATTTTTATACTAAATGCTTATAATTATCCAAATTTATTTAAAGCATGTAATTTTAATGTATTATGCTTAATAAATATATATTTTAACTTCAATTGGTCTTTTCTATTATTAAAAAAATAAATAAAAGATTAGAATTTAACCTCTTTATATGTACAGAAAGATACTCACACTTATGATATTGACATTTGCAGATATTATCAGGAAACTAACCATAACGGTTGTTAAGAAATTATTGTAGTATACAATATAGTACACTTTATTTAACCCTTTCCGGCACAGGCAATTTCTGTTAGTAGAATAAGAAATTAGTGACAATCGCTGGAATTTAAAAACAATTTTTTTAGAAATTAAGAATCCCTTAATTTAAGATTTCATTGTAAAAACAAAATTTTATTAAAATATTACTGGTGCCATTTGGAATTAAAATTAGGTATCCTGCATTGGGTATAATATGCCAGAAAGAGTTAAGGCTTTCAATATGGAAAGCATTCTCATATTATTTCAATTTAAATTATTCTACACTGGTTTTACTCATACTGTTTATGGTATTCAATACTTATATTTAACTTTAGAAAATTTGTGGTACTTTTATCTCAGACATTTACCAATCTTTCCAATAAGATTTTTTTTACACAAGGTACAAATTAGAAACATTATTTCGATGGCAATGTATTATGTAGCATATCTACTTTTACTAAGAAACATTATGAAGTGGAGCCCATGTTTAATTATAAATTATAATTTAATATCAGCTTAATGATTATGAATCTATCTATATATTTTTTTTCTTTAATACTACTATTGAAATAATCTAAAATATATCTATGGCTATGATATTATCAAGGTTGTAATTTCATTTGTTTATCATTATTAAACTGCATGTGTAATAATATATTTTATTTAATATTAAAGTAATCCAGAATGTATTAGAAAGAAATATTATGAAGATTATAAAATGTGTCAACATTATAATTAATATTTTAAGAGCTCCAAGTTTGAAATAAAATTATTTGATATTGTTTGCATTAACATTGTCTGTAATTTAATAGGTCAGGGATGGTGAACCTTTTCACATCTGTGTGCCAGTTTTTTCCAAAAATATACTTTGTGATTTTGACATATCAACAAACAAAGTTATTTAATCAAAATGTCTTAATTTTTTAATTAAAAATATGCATAATATTTGGTGTTATATTTTATAATGTAAATTAAAAGTACTATTTCTGTTATTCCATGTTAGATGATAAATAAGTAATCAAATTCCAATTTTATTATCATACTTTTTGCTTATAGTGAATGTTTCCTTTTCGACAATCTCATAAACTGAAATTTTTTGAGTCAATATTGATATAGAATTGAATATCGAGTTATTATTATAGTTTTTCTTCAGTCTGTATGGCAATGGTCATCAATTGAACTAATCGAATTCAGACAAACCTAGCTAGTCAAGATTTATACATAACGTTCAACTTCACTATTTCAGATATTTTAATATCTTTTGATTTGAGAAATTAAATCTATGTTGTGCCGAAAATAATTGACCGCGTGCCATAGGTTTGCCGACCTTGTACTAGGTCATTCCATGGTAACTTGTTTTATATTTAGAATAGTTTATTTCACTAATTTTAGTATTATAAAATTAAAATAATATTCAAAATGTAAAATTGGCATGATTCGTTCATTAAACCTATTCAATGATAAATTTAGATGAAAATTATCTAATTTTAGTGTTTTTTCTCGCACCTGGCAGTTATATTTATTATAACTAACATAACTGAAAAAATAATGCAAGTTACCATAAGAAATACAATTTTTATCCAAATTTATATTTGAATATTTTTTGTGTGTTATATTACTGAAATTATTGCTATAAATTGTCTTAATTATAAGATATGTAACAATGGGATGATCCTTCTATTCAATAACTCCCAAAATTTGAATTAATACTTTTAAAGGTCTAAAATGCTATAATTTGAAACGATTCTTCTAAATCTACTGAAATCTTTAAAGTTCATTACAAAAAAAAAAAAAAAAAAAAATGAAAGCCATGTTTTGAAATTGCCAGCATGGAAAATGTTTATTAGTAAAACATATTGCAAATATTAGATTAATTTTAAACAAGATTATTCAATTGGTAAATTAATTATAATAGATGTAAACTTTCCATTTTGGGTTTTTTTTTTCACCCAAAAATGGAAAATTTACATCTGTCATATTGCAAATAGTTGTATTCTCTCCCACAACACTTAAAAACCTTTATAAATAGTATGTAATGTAGTGCACTTTATTTAAGGCTTTCAATTGTGGGTAGTATTTTCATATTTTTTCCAATTTAAATTATTCTACACCAACTATTACTCATACTAGTTAAGCTATTTAATATTTACATTTAACTTTAGGTAATTTTTGGTACTTTTATGTTAGTCATGTGCAAATCTTTCCAATAACAACTTTTTTCCCCACAGGTACAAATTAGAAACAATATTTTGATGGCATGTATTTTGTAATATATCTTTTATAATGAAATGGGTGAATTATTTAAAATTAAATAATGGAATGCAAATGATGATAAAGATGATATTTGTTGATTTATCATCTGTACTTGGGTTATAGAAAAGTACCATATTTTAAATTATATATTTAATATTATATATAAATTATAAAATGAGACATAATGTTATAAGTAAATAATTTTATTTTGGTCTTCGGTTTGAAATTTTTAGTTTGTTTATTTATTATATAACTCTCAAGTGTTTAATATGCTTGCAAAATAATATTAAACCAATGACAACTTTCTTTACAAATTACCTATTTGCATTTAAATATTTTATTATTTTTTTTTTCTCTGTTTTGCATTGGATATTTGAGGTCAATATCTAATTGGGTATTGTTTTAGTCTTTTGATTTCAAGTGCACTTTTTCAGAAGAAAATTTCATTTTAAGAACTATTGCACAAATTAAAAGTGTTCTCAAAAGGAAAATAAAACTTTTAAAAAGAAAAAAGTAAAGATATTTGGTTAGACATCAACCCCAGAAAACCTATGCAATAATTAAAAAAAAAAAAAAAAAAAAAAAAAAAAAATTTCTAAAGTACTAAAATGGAAATAATTTTGAAAAGCCATTGTTTTAATATTTAGTTTGCAAATAATAAATGTTGCAATGTTTTGTTGTTAGATATTTACATCTTTCTTTTTTTTCTAGTCTTCATATTATTATTTTGTTGCTTCCTAGCATATGCGATATGATGAGATATATTGCATGTAAAATATATTAGTGCAATTTCTAATGAGTTTGAAGTTAAATGTTATTTTATTTCTTCTCCCCCCCCCCCCCCAAAAAAAAAAAAATTGTTTTAGATGCATTTGTATTTAAATAAATAGGTAACACCATCAATCGTCATCTGGTTCGTCTTTCTCTGCATATAACAGCTCAAAAACTACTCAATTGAATGGTTTCAAATTTTAATTTGTATAATCAATGCAGAATTTTCTCATGTCATTTTAAATTTTATGAAGATCAAATCGACACTTAAAAGGATATTAATGAAAGTTTTCTTTATTCTATTAAATCCTGTCGAACATAATTCATCCAATGACATCTCAAGATAGGTAATGATTCTAGGTGACCATGGTGATTACATCCTATTTAATATGGAGTCATATTACTTCTGCATTATTGAATTTAATGTGTATAATTGTAATAAGTTTTGTATTCGGTATTTTTTTTTTTATATATAAGAAAAAGCAACATCTATTTCACCAATGTCTAAATATTTATAAAGTAGTTATGTTACAAATGCAATTCTTTTGCTACTTTTGATATGTAATTTTTGACTTGTTTATATTTACTACAAATTTTGACTTCCAAATTGTACTCAATTCTAACTTCTTACTAATAATCTAAAATACCTTAATTGTAATGTTTTTAGAAATTTTGATGTGTAAACAATAAGATTTCTTTTTAAAAAACAGAAGTGCAAACTACTAGCATAATTGATATTTTCAAATCTGTTTTTATCATAGAAGTTTATTTTAGTTAATAGACTATTTTTTTTCTTTTTTTAAGTATGTCAAGAAATGTGTTTTTGTTTTGATGTACTATTCGTTACTTTATTATATCCAACTGAAAATTATTTATTGATTATCCCTCTTCTTAAAAACTGCCTTAATAGTTCACAATTTAGCTAGTTAGTTTATTTTTATTCAATTTTTGCAAATGCTTTTTTTTTTTTTTTTTTTTTTTTTTCTCAGAATAAAATGCAGATTAATAAAGTTTACTGCAAACCATTGTGTCGTCATTGTAAACCATTATAATGCATATGAATGTTATTTTATTTGTTATATGTAGTAATCATTGTATTCAGTATTAAATTTTGTTATGTAATAATATTTAAAAATATACATATTATGTTATTGTAACTCGTACTTTCAAATAAATGAAATTTATTAAATATTTTGTTGTTTTCATTTGACTATATATTTTTATCATAAATAAAGCTTCAAGTAATTAGTTGTTTTGTTTATGAGTAAACTTAGATGCAAGAATTGTTTTGAATTATTTTATTTTTAATAACAAAATGACTAAGACATAAAATGAGAAAATAATCTCATTTTTAACACTTTTAACATGTTGAATATTGTTTGTTTATTTTGGCTACATTCCAACTCAATGACATAGCTGGCGAGAGGAGGGGGGCAGTCTGCCCCGGGTGTCACACTCTAAGGGGTGACAACCAATCTTTGTTTGCAGATAAATAGATAGATAGATATAGATAGATAAAAATATAGATATATAATCTTATAAGATTTTCTAAAAGAATTCTGAAATAAAATGAAATTTATATTGAAAATATTATTACTTTGTTAATATGAAGCTCTTAAAAGTTTTCAAACAAATGTTGAAATTTTATTTGTCAAAACGTAGAATTGCAATTGAAAAGTATAAGTTAAGTGCAATTCTACGTTTAAGTGTGATTGCATAGAGGGTTTCGTCTAATATCCCCTTCAAATTACTTTTTCGTTAAGTTAACAAACAAAAAGCTGATTTTTAGTGCTATTTTGGAATTTCTTTGCCAATTGTACCAACCAGAAAATAATTTTGAAGTATTCCCCTAAATGCTGCCTTGATCACATAGATTTGTTGATTTCTCTATCAGAATATGCAGATTTAGTAAAGGTATGCAAGTAAATAAAATTATGAGTGAAAGTAAAATATTCAAAGCTTAGCATAAGTTTAAGGGAAACCAAACTGGGCACCAGAGGTGGCTAGTAATTTAAATGAATAATTTAATAAAAAAAATTTCATTTCATGTATCAAAATATGATGAAATAAAAACAAACAAACACGTTTTTTGCATGATCTATTTAATCTATTAAGGGGCCTCAGGGGTTGATCGATACGGAAAAACATGTAAACAGAGCTCTCGCTTCGCGTCCATATAAAAACAGAAGTATTCAATGTAATTAATTTAAACTTTCTGATATTTTAAAGGTATGTTTGTAGTTTTATAAAATGAAGTACTTCAATGTAATATAATAAGAAATATAGCAAAATTTATGTAACACAATTTTCAGAAAAAAAAAATTATGTGTTATATCACCAACACCAAGATATCTTAACGTTGAATTGACATAAAAACCTAATTTTTGCTTTAAAATGATCCGAAAACTTTACTCTATAGAATGAATTAAGGATATAACTATAACTCAAAAACAACATTATGAAAAAAACTCTCAAATTTGAAAATTGAAAAAACTTTTAAAAAATACAATTTTTTTTTCATTAAAAATGCTCAAAATAATAAACTATCTAAACTATATTAATTCATTCTATAGATAATAATGTTATACGCATGCAAAAAAAAAAAAAAAATTAAGCCATTCTATCAAATAGTTTTTATTTAATCTTGGTGTTAGTTTTCAAAAATCAAGTTTTGAGAAAACGTGACTTAAAGTTGAAATTATATGGGTACGGCTATGAAAGTGGTAATACATAAATGCTTATAACTCCATTAAAAATGCGAATATTTTTATGCAGCTTTTTGCATTGAGTTAAGAATTAATTGAATAATCAAACTAGATCATAAAAAAAAAATCGATTCTTTGAAAAGTTTTCAACCCCTGAGCCCCCTTAATTTATGTTAAATACATAATTTATTTAAACTTGCGTGCAATGATTAGAAGAAATGAAATTTCTAATCTGAAAGTTACACTACTGCAAATTTGGTTTCTAAATATCACACTTTTTAAATTTTTATACCATTATATAAGGGGAAAAAAATGTACTTTTAAATGCAATTTGTTTAAACGCTGTATCTCAGTTTATTTTTGAGACATTAATTTTTTTGTAGTTTTAAATACGAATTTTGTAACTGTGGCAACAGAAGTATTCAATTTCTTTTAAAAGTAGAGTAAAATATATATATATTTATTTAAACTTGTGTGGCAACAATTAGAAGAGTAAACAAACAAACAAAAAAAAGAACTGATGATATTAAAAATAATATTTAAATTAAAATAATAGTCTTTCTCAAAATTTTATGATTTGTTGTGTGACAAGAGGCAATCAGCTATAAGTACACAAAATTTGAACTCGCTGACTAATATGGTTTTTGTGTATGGACTCTGTGACAGACAGACACAGGACAGGGACGAATTGGGTTTTGTTAAATGAACGAAGCCCAAAAAAATATGCCAGATTTTTCCTTTTTTTTTTCTTTAAGGGGGAGGGGGGTGACAGCATTTATACATGTCATATGTCACTCATCTAAGCTATGCCACTGCTCCAACTCTTGTAAATAACCGAGATTTCCATGTAAATATTAGTTATTAGAGCTGTTGCTGACTACATATATTTGTTACTAAGTAACGGGTATTCCCTAAGATACAAAATGCCAAATTGTTACTTAGAAATGCGATTTGTTAGACATTACCGTGTATATATGCAGCTAAAAAAAAAAAAAAAAAAAAAAAAAAAACTTTAAACGCTCTGTGTATTTGTGTATTCATGAATGCAACCAGGCGGTCCAATGAGATAAAAGATTTTAAATTGTCCTTGAGTTCAGACAATTTGGCATCACTTGTTTCCCTATCAGTGTATGCATAGAATTCTATTTGTAAGCATTATTGAATCTCAAATGATTTGGAATTCATATTGCAGGATTAGTACGAATCCTTCAATTTCACACCAAAATTTTTTTTTTTGTACCAGTATTTTCTGGCAGAAAATCTCTTCTTAAACAAAATTTTGCTCATTTGAACTAGATCTATTTTATTAATTGAAAAATAAATACTGATATTTCACATGGAAAATAATGGTATCCATACGAACAATGTATGTGCTCGTTGATTCATTTGTTTTATTACGGGAAGAAAAAGAAGTAAACTGTGGATGCATTTTTCTGAAGCATAAAATGATAAAGCAAAATGTTATTTATATTTATGCAGAGTGGAATATTCAGTTAAAGGGAATAATAAAAAAATTATGGTAAAACATTCATTTATTTTATGCAAGAGCGTATCCAGCCCTCAATTCAAAAGGGGGGATGGGTCATGACACTTTTTCTTTAAAAGGTGGGGGATCACATCACTTCATGATCAATTATATTGAAAATTATTCTTAAAATGAAAGTGATGATTTTTCTGATACTTTATCTAATTCATTTTCATTCGTGAATAAATGAAATTTGCATTAGTATTTCTAATAATATCTAATTTACAGATTTCATTCAGACATCAAGAAATTGAAACATTTCTTATAAATACAAAAAATTATTCATAAATGTTGTTAAGATAGCTTTTTACATAAATTTTATGATTTGAAGCCACAGAAATGTTGCATGAGAAAGCAATTAGCAGTTTAAAATGCCAAATTTCATAGAATTTATTTAAAGCTTTTATTTAAAAATCTGCTCTTATTTAAAAATGGTAAATACTTTTTAATCACATAGTTCCTGAACGAGTGCACTTGCAAATATCTTGAAATTAAAAATACTTTCATAAATGTGTCAAAAAATGATCTAATTTTGATTTGAGTAGATTTTAAAGTATTAGATATATTCTCATTATTGAGCGGGGGGGGGGGGGGGGGGATAACAATTTAAGGTATATTTAAAGAAATTTTTAGAATATTTCTACTATTCAGGGAGGGGGTGTCATTACCCCTGTTACCTCCCCCCTTGGATCTACCGTTGCTCATGTGATATTCTCCAGAAATTGCAGATTAACATAAGCGTATTTATCAGTGATGTCTACATCTCAGTCCTATCCAAAAGAATTTTTACGAAATCAGTTTATATATTATCTGAAAGCCCCCCCCCCCTTTATTATAACAAAAAATAATAGAAAAATAATATTTTTAAACATAAATAATTCTGCGATAAAGCAAGTGATGTAAACAGTCGTGCGATATTTAAATTTTGCTTCTGGGTCATGAGGTACAGTTGTATGTAATAATAATAATAAAAACCTATCGAACAATCATTTTGGTTTGCAGAAAGAGTAAAGTATATTTTTTTAATCAACAGATAATGGTGGTAGTATGACATGCTTTATTTTCAGATGGCTTGACTAGCTTTGTTTATAAATACAAGGGATACTTCTTCTCATCAGATCTTAAAGGGATTATTAGCTATTTTACTAAAAAAAAACCTTCAGGACTGATCACAACTAAATCTGTATAGAAAATGGCATCATTTTCATGCAATCATTGTAGATCTAATTTTCATGAGCGATAGTCTAGGTTTCCATTTTAAAATATTGTTTTATCATCAAGGGATGACCCTTACTCTTCTGAAATTAGCATCCATTATCTATAAATTAAAAGTTTTATTTTCAAACTATGCAAAAATAAAATTTTATTACATACTACTTTTTTTTAAACCAGTATATTGTTTGAGAAATGAAATATTTTCAGTTACATGTACTAAAGAAATTCTGTAATCTCATTTATAAAGCAGTGGGGGTTTACAATGATTGTGTTAAAGTAATTAATTTTTTATCTTATCTTCTTGTCATTTTAAGGATTTATAGCCGAGAAAGTAGTGTCACAGATAACAATAATGTAAATAATGAGATGGGTTGCACCAGATAGTGGTATTGATAAAACAACATCATATACTCATACAATATGAAATGAGTGGTAATCTGATTTCTGATTATATCTTCTATTAAGTTTACTATGGGTAATTAATCAGATTAGCTTTCATTTCACATTGTAGCAACATGTCAACATAAAAATCAATCTACACATATAACAATTGAGAATACAAAAGTAAGCTACTATTGCCATTTTTTAAACGAAGAATTGAAGCAGTTATCTCTTTTATTAGAGGTTGTCTCAGCCTTCCTAAATCCTCATTTTAAATAATTTTTGAAGACTTAATACAAAAAGGAATTATAAAAGTAAATTTTATTTTGTGGAAAACCGGGATTGTACACCCCCCCCCCCCCCCCCACAAAAAAAAAAAGTTAGTTTTTTTTTCAGTGTTTCCTTATTTTAAATTGTTTAAAAAGAATATTTTCTTTTATTTTCTTAGTAAAAGAAAAATAAGACCATAGTAAATCAGATTTTTTAAATTCAGGAAACGATAATTGCTTTTTCTTGCTTCCCTTGCGTGCAATTATCCATTTAAAAAGTTTTATTTTTATTAATTTATAGGTAATTAATGCCTTAGCAAAAGAAATTGCCATTCAAATAATACTGACACTTACGTTTCGATACGAACGCGAATGTAAACAAACACGACCGTTCCCTCTTTCCCCAACTTGCAAATATACGCATGCGCAAGCCAAGTTCTTATGCCTTAAATGTGAAAGCAATTTTGACGGTCCTTGGAGCTTGCAGAGCTTGTAGACCTGATAGACCGCATAGTGTAAACACAGCAGTGTAAACACAGCTTTAAAGGTGGATGAACAGCGTGCACGGTGAGTAGACGGGACGGAGGATCTGTCCTACGATTGTCATGAACGCACTATTAATTGACTACTAGCACGGGGCGGGGTTTGCAATGTTTTCCACAAGCATTGCGCTATTTGATTGGCTTTTGGTGAACGCTTGTGGGATAAATAGAAAAGCTGATTAGCTATAATCCATCGTGACTTTTTTTTATGTCAGAAATGCTTGTTGTCCATTTGTTATGATATGATTTCAATTTGCATTTATATTCTGTGTTTTAAAGACCTAATGATTTAAATATAATTCTGATATAAAGTTAAGAAATTATTCTAAAACATTTAATTTTTTAGACGAAAATATTTTAAGCCAGGTAGTTTTAAATGACATCACAAATCGACCATTAGAGAACAAACAATCATAGAATCGCAATTATGATTAGTAGTTGAGAGGATTAGGGGCGCGGCTGAACGTCAACTAGACAGTTGTGATTGGTGGATGAAAAGCATCTGGATGGTCGGCTGCTTGCAATTTTCTTCTTTTTTAAAATTTCCAGAGAAAAAAAAATGATAGTTTAAATACACATCGTGATAAAATTTTTCTTCTTTATTTCATTTTATTGTAATTTTTATATAAAAATACCAAACTTGGAAAAAAAAAAAACTTTCCATGATTTCATTTTTTTTATTTTATGTGTGAGGGATGGGGGAGGGATTAGAGAGGCAAGCGTGAATTATTATTATTTTTGTTTCCTTAACTCTTTGATGGCGTTCAGAGACGTAAACCTGGGTTACGTAGGGTTTCCCGAGTAGAACCCGAAGCGTTCAGAGACCGCCGTCACGTGACTTTTCGTACCGTTCAGAGCCGTGAATTACCGAGATTTCGGGTAACCCACATTACCTGAAGAATTTTGTTGGGTAAAGTGATCACGTGGTTGGGTAATCTGATTTGTTTATCATTTGATAGCGTAACTGCGACTGTTTATTGGAATATCTCTGTTTTGATTAGTTTTCTTTGCACTATGTTTTCGTTTTTTCATATTAAGGAAATGATAATATAGACATTTTTTATCTAAGTTTTGCATTTCGACAAGTTAGAACAGTAATTTCGTTTATTCATGCTAAAAAAAGAATAATAAAGATATTTCTAGTTTAAATTTTATTTTAGATAAGTTAGAATATAAATGTTAAATTTTTCATATGACAAATTAGTTAAGCTTAAAAGCAAAAAAAATTATTTACTTTGGCAAAATATGTTTAATATAAGTAAAAACTAAGGGTAGAAAATAGGAATAATTCTTTATGTATCAATAATTACACGTGTGTGTTCCATTTATTTGAAATTTTGTTTGTCCATATTTTTGTAATTGCTAAACATTTAACACAGCTCATAATGATTTTAACACGTAAACTTATTAATAAAGTATAAATTTTAGAAACATTTTGATTACAAAAACACACAAAGATAATATGCATATTTTAAGAAAAAAGAAGTCACTGAAATAATTTCCAGTGGAGATATTTTAAAAATATGAATGCATTATGAACCTATAAGTTTGACCTAGCAAAGGAATTTGATATCTTATTAACCAGCACTCTTAAATATTTGATTCTTTAGCCAGAATAACATTTTGGTTCTTCAGAATGAAAAATATGTTTTTTTATCTAATATTTTTATGAGCAAATACTGCAATATAAAGTTATTTTTCAATATTTGTTTTAGAATATCACATAATATTATTCATTCGTTTTAACCTATAAAGGAGTCCATCAAATTAAAACTGCTTTAAAACTATCCTCTTATGAAATATCAATTCAAAGCATAGGTTTTTTTAGTGTATAAAGTTATTTTTTAAAAAGATCTTGTTTAACAACATGAAAGTATGTGTGTTAAATACTATATAAAATTTTTAATATTTTAAAACTCTGAAATTTAAAGAACCTGTGTGCCAAATAGTTGGTATTTGGCTAAAATCGCTGTTAAAGTATTGTAATTCACATTATTACTTTATTTATTAAACAAAAAGAAAAAAATTAAATTATTGTATCATAAATTTATTTTTAATTACTTGTAACAGTTAAATTACTAATGCACTTTTATTTGGTTTGCTTTAGAAAAAACTGACGATATGTCAATTGTCTTTCTTTTAAGAGCATTCTGTGATCATCAGCAAATGAAAGACATAGAGAGACATAGTCAACAATGTTCACTGGTGATCTTTAATTTTTAGACTTCTGATAAAAAGTCATAAAACATCAAATGAACCACATAAAACTTTCTGACATCAAGTGTTGGATTTTTAAGATCAAAACAAATTACTTTTCTTGACTACAGAAACAGGAAGGAAGGAAGTACTATATGTTGTTCTGTTCTTGAAAATTCCTTCTTATTGTCCTTTCAGTAAATGGAGTGAAGAATGCTTTGAATATGGAAAATGGAAATTTCTTATTTATCTCAGGCTAAGGAAATGTTACTATGCCTTAAAATGAATATAGCAACACATTTTGGAATGCAAACAATTAAAAAGAAAAAATCTTGCAATCCATCATTAATCAATATGTTTCAGAATTCAATTTTTAGAATGAATTTTTTCTAGAGAAAATATTTATTATATATATATATAGGCAATCACTTCAATTCAAATAAATAAACATATTTTATCCTTAACAAAATATTAGTTTAAAAATTCTGATTCAGCATTAGTTTTAGTAACGTACTTTAATGATAGTTTTATTGTTAAAATTATTACTAATAATCAATTTATCTAAAAGCAAAGCATACTTTTGATTACTGTCATTGATTTATATATATTTGTAATCAATTAGCTAATTTAAATTTAGTAATAAGTACATTTTTTTTCAAGCATTCTGAACCACCTAACGTAACTCGAAAAAAAAAAAAAAAAAAAAAAAAAAACCCTGAAAAAATACAGTGAGTTGGTTTTTTTCTGAAAAAAACCCAGGTATTTAACAACCCTGGTTGGAAAAGATAAAGCTACAAAAATACTCTTTTGTAGTTATTCACACAATGTACTTTTTTTTATTTATTAAACATTCAAAATATTAAACTAATATGAATCTCTTCATTTTAATTTAGCCACACTCATACTAATTTTAGAATTCTTATTGCATTTGTAATTTTTAATACTTTTTAGATAAAGCTATAAAATAATGAACTTTTTGAAGTCCTAAATTTTATGTACAGCTAAAATAACTTTTCAAATTACAAATGAACTTAACATTAATTTCCTGAATGAAATGCTGATATTACAGACTAAATAAAAACCAGAACAGCAACAAAAGTGGTGTGGAAGATGTGTCAACTAACAGCAATTACAGCTTAGGCACCAAGTTCCATATACATTCTTGTGATGTGTAATTTAAGGTATTTAATGAACTAGCGAGTTACACTTACAGAACAGGAAATCAAAATGAAACCTGTGAGTGTGCCCAGCTGTCATATAAATACCAAATGATTCTTCTTCTGTCCCTCTTAACTCAGCCCCTTGATATATCTTCAACTTCAGTAATAACTGCGTAGCTTATACCAAGTTAATATTGAATTCAGACACTTTTCTCGGGGGGACATTTCATTGCTCCAGGGGAATGTCCTTCCCGGGCCACCCCCTGAATTCAACACTGGTGTGAACAACAAGATTGCTCTTTATTGGCACATTAATGCAACTTCTTCTGCGATGGCGTTAATATATAAGTACCAATATTTTTATTTATACCGCTGTCAGAAAAGCTTAAATATTCATGAAGAATTCCAAAAATAATAAGAGTTACCTTAACTGCTGAATTAAAACAAAATTCAGATGAATACTATGATTAAATAATGAGTACTATCATTTTTCTTGATCTCAAAAAGGGGACAACATTATTAATACCGTAAAATACCGTTAATCCGCCCTTCCCGATCAAACGCCCCCTCCCCACTTTATAAAGAATTTGAAATTTTCAAAAAATCCCGAGAAAGCGCCCTCCCTCCCGATTCTCAAAGGCGATTGAGTGTGGGATCAATCATTTTGTAATGAATGAATCATGAATCTTTGATGAAATGCGCGTTTTTTCAAGATTTTTTAATTGATTTCATGTTTGTTTTGGCTTTCTTTTTACTAATTTCTCCTTTTTTCTGCGTTTTTTCCACAGAATTTAGGTTTAAAAAAAAAGCAATTTTTTTTCAAGTATAAAAATTCATGATTCATTCAACGATTCATTCATTTAATGATGATTCATTCCTGTAAATTTTGTTGAACGTTCGCAAAAAAATCCCGTGTAAGCGCCCTCCCCTAACTATTGTACGATTTTTCTTTTCGTTTGGGGGGGCGGATTAACGGTATTTTACGGTACATCTAATTTTGCTAAAAAAAATATGTTTTTAAGTTTTATGTAAACATAAGCCACCCACCCAGAAAAACATTTTTCATCATTTTATCAATGACACTGATTTAAATCTCAAAGTGTATTTATTCCCCACTATTTATGATAGTTTTAATTTCTAAGAGCCAAGTGTTAAGAAGTTTTAAATCATTTAGAATAAATTTCACTGTTATTTTTTTTAAGTCATTATCAAAGAAAAGCTAATTAAATAAATTTCAAAATATAGAGATAGGAAATAGCCTAAAAAATTTTCATCAGATAAAGTAGGCTTATGTTTATTAATTCACTGAACAGAATTAATTTATTAAATTCGAACACAAATTTCTAGTTACTACAATACTGCATTATAGAAAAATATACACATGAAACTTAAATTATATGTGCTTATAAAAATACATTGGAGCATACATATACAAAGAGAAAAATAATAAACTCACTTTTATTCCTCCAGTAATAGCACTACGGTTAGGTTTAAATTGCAGAGCTTTTTTGGCAGCAAAATAAATAAATAATAATACACTAGATACACTTCCAGCCGCAATGTAACTGGTGATCAAAGGTTCTCTATTATTTATAGTTTTCGAATCAAATATTGTCAAAATTCAATACAAATTAAACACAGGTTCAAATACCAACAAACGCAGAGCACAACAAATTTCTATAGCATTGTGTGATGCAATCATCTATCTAGATCACGTTACTTTTTCGCTTCTGAGCCATTCTAACGTCGATAACAATATATGGCTGCTGTCACATTTGTAAATTTAAATAAAAAACATCTGCCCACTTTATCCGAAAGCATTCAGAGACATTTTAACTCAACGTTACATTGAGAAACCCGTATGATGTCATTCCTCAATTTTTCAAGTAACTCGATTTTCAGTCTTTGAACGCCCTCTGTGAAGAAACATTTTAGGCCTAGTTTATTTTCCATTTTCTTTAAAATAAATTGGATGACCCAACACTGGAATATTTTAGAGTGGGAGGTGGCCACATAGACAATCATCGAGTTCACTGGTGAAATTCCAGAATTAGTTAAAACTCGATTTGCATATTGAAACACAATCGATCTGCCCAGTCATATCTTGGTCGAAAACACTTGAAAACTAGATTCTAGTGATTGACTTGTAAGTTTACCAATGGAGCAGGAAAACAAAATAATAAACTGATGAGTCAACTGCTAAAATCATATTTTCAGGCCAAGTTTTCCACTAAGATATGATTTGACAGACTAATTGCGTTTTAATATGCCAATCGAGTTTTAACTAATTCTGGAATTTCAGGCGTGAACTTGATCCCACTGCCACCTCTTGGTCTATTTCTACTTATGCAATATAATCTTAAATACTTTTACGTATAATAACATAGCTTTTAAATTGTGATGTTAATATATCACTGAAGTAAAGCTAACATATTATTAAAAAGACAAATAAAAAATGATGTTAGAATATATTTTAATTAACTCTTAAATATTTAACTGTTATAAAAGTATGACAAGTTCTACAGTTGTAGTGTGTTATCTGATTATGTCTATCAGAATTCAGTATGAAAGAGATTTGATTAAAGAACTTGAATAGAAATTATTTTTAAATAAAATAATTTTTGCAAAAAAACAATAAGCTATAATTTTTTTTTTTTTTCATTCATCTTGCTATTCATTTTTCTATCAAAAATACAATACAGTCAATAAAAAATATAGGATAGCAAGGGTAAACTAAACCCGAATTTTTGTTCACAACTTTAACAATAATGAAAACATTTTAATGAGATGAGATTTTGATCATAGTATTAACTTTGCTTTGTATGAAATATAAAGAAGTCATTGGAAGTGATCTAATTTTTGATTGAAATATATTTCACAAAAAGCAAAATAAGTCTCTTCTAAATATTGTTAAATATCTTCGGTTTGGCTGAATATTTGGTAGTACAAGTATTAAAAAATGCTCTGGTGAGCAACAAAAAACGTTAATATGTTTTTAAATATGAAAAAGTGTTTGACAAGTGCTTCTAATTGAGCATGAGAGAGGACAAGGGCTTATTTCTTGGCTGCAGCTCACTGCCAATACTAAATTTGAAAAAATCATATTTGCACTTTTTCTATGTAAGGGAAATCAGTCACATTTACGATAAAAATGTGAGGCGCAAAGACATAGCCAAGAAAAATGCAGCATAATTAAACATGAATGTAAGGCAAAATAGTACCAGAAACCTTAGTTCCTGTAGCGTATCATACTCATGCAGTGCCACCAAGCATGCTCACAGCATAGAACTGCACAGAAAATGATTTGTATTGCAGAGTCAACAGTGCAGTTCACATGTAAAGCAGAATTGAAAATTTTACTAAAAAAAAAAAAGACAGTTTTACGCAAGTTTCTTTTATATGGAAAAAGTGCAAATGACTTTTTCAAATTTGGCACTAACAGTGATCTGCAGCCAAGAAGGGACCCCTTGTCCTCTCTCAATTAGAAGCATTTGTCAAACACTTTTTCATATTTTTAAAAACATATTAATCTTTTTTGTTGCTCACCAGAACATTTTTTAAACATTTCTTAAACATATTATACCAAATGCTACCGTGTATGCTATGATAGTATGACCAAGCCAAATAGACAGCGCTCATTGCATCCCTAGTATTTAAAATAGAAAATTGAAATGCATAGAATAGAAAGGAGCTTTAAAACATATTACAGTGTTTACTATAAATAAATACCCCCAATCATCACGGTATCACTTCAATGTAAAATTCTGGATTGAACAACCCCCCCCCCCCCCCCAATTCCTCTAGTTACATCTATGCAGAAAATATGCATACAAAATTTCTTATTCTCACCAAAATCTCTATAGTCGAACATTGTCTGCATTTCTTATTTATAACATTATCAGACAAAGATAATGTAAAAATATTTACAGGAAAAGAAACAACATTTTATTATTGTTATCCAAAAAAGTATGAGTAGAATAACTTCCGAAATCCCAAATAAACTTGATATCTACATATTAACGTACTGTGAATGAAACACATCCACAGTCACAAAATGAGACCTTGCAACATCAGTGAAGAGCTTGAGTGAAGACACCAAGGACTAGCGGGCTACATTTACAGACAGAAAATTAATAAAATATCTGCCTGATAATGTATCCAGCTGTCATAAAAATTTTAACAGATCTTCGATTCCAGAGTTCCTTGACTTCCCAGCAGACTTCTTAACAACAGGGATAACATTATGTGATTTCATTACACTCCATTATAAGTTAATATATTGATACCAAGTTCAATTAGAATTAACAAAAGATATTTTAAATGTACATTTTGAGATAGCAGTTTAAAAACTTCTTTAATTTTCTGTAAATATTTTTTTTTCTCTCTGTGAGGTATTTTTGTTTAAGAGTATAGAAATAAAGTAAACAATATTACTTGGAAATAAAAAATAAACTAAGTAAGCATCAAAACAAACACATTGCAATATAGTTACAGCTATCTACAGTTGTGTTACCATATTCTTGAATTCATGGAAACACACAATCTGCCCATTTTCGCCATGTACACAAAGATATTTAGCAAATTAAGCGACTGGCTTTTTTTTTCCCGATCATTTTAAATTTATTTTATAATTTACACATCCATAAAATGTAAGTTTCTTGGGAGGGAAATGTCAGCAGAAACGTTTATTTGATATATGCTTTTTTACGCGAGAGGGCGAGAATTTTATTACAAATGTTATAGATATAAGCACATAATAATTTAAACATACCATATTTTCAACCGAATGATTGCATCTCCACTTACTTCACACTAAAATCGCCAGCAAAATCTGCAGCAGACATTTGTGCCACAGTATATATTTCACATAAAAAATAACTTTTTAAACACTTCCCCTTCTAACAAGAGTGATTATTCAGAAAATACCCATACGGCCAAAACCATCCTCCGGACGTCCTATGCGGTCCTACACAGATCCGGGAGATCCTATAACCATCAAATCCTGTAAACATCAGATTAAGACGTCCGGAGGACACCAGAATCCGGAAGAAGTAATCCTATAACCATCGAATCCTGTAAACGTCAGATTAATACGTCCGGAGGACACCAGAATCCGGATGAGCAATCCACGATGAGCAGTACAGTATCTTCGGAACAGCGAAATTACCAGTGCGCATGCGCCAGAAATGTCAACATTCGCGATGTTGTATTAATGGATTCTTGGATGGAATTTCAATTAAAATTTTACTCTAAACTCTAAAGGATCTGAATATGTCTATACTAAAGGTAAGTAAACTTTCAAATATTAACCTTTTAGAATGAATTCTTGAGATTTGTACCAAAATATAACGATTTTTTTTATAATCTAATACCATGAAACAGACAACTTTCATAGAAAACATATAAACAGTTATAGCAATTTTTCATGTAAATATTTGTAATAATAATGCGGTATAGTTATATAACAAACCTTTATTTATTATATTTTTAAAGAAATTATAAGAAATAGTATTATTTTTAAAGGTAGATCAATATGTGTCTGACCAAAACATTATTTACGATCGATTGTTTGGACACTAATGTATTAGTTTAAAAATACATTAAGCATTCGTTTTGTTAAGGAGAAGCAAATAAAAATATTAAAAAGTCTTAAATTCAATTTTTAAATCAATTTAACCATTAAATTTATTTTATCTTTTAAAAATCTAATAAAAATATTCATAAAATATCTTTTTATTCCAGGAATAACTTGCTTATAAAATTAATTTTGTAAAATAAGGGTTTACAAATTTAATAATTCTACATGTGGCCCAATGGCAAAAGCTCCAATTGCTGGCTCTGTGTAACACTAGCAGTTTCAATTTGTCTTTATTTATACATGATCGTTTTTAACTTGCTTTTTTTTTTTTTTTTTGGAGGGGGGGAGGGGGCAGGAGATATTCAGTGAAATACATACCCCTGAAAAAAAGATAAAATACACTGTTATAACTGTTCATTTAAAAAACATGTTGCAGTTGCTTTTTTTTTTATGTATTTAAAAACTGGCTTGCATTTTCTAAGAAAAGATTTTTAGAGTAGCCTATTTCATCTGCATATTTTCCGTTTTAGATGACAGTAACCTTGACTATGTTCTTTCTAAATCATTTTTTAAAAATGCAGAGCCCTGCCTTTATTTTAATAGAGTGAGTTGTACCCCTATTTGCTTCGAAATATTTCATAAAACTCTTCAACAAATCACAATATTTCAAAATTTGTATGCCTTAGAGCTTGCAAAAAATTATAGAACTTATTTCTTTAGAAAGACAGGTTATTCAGTCATTGTAATCCAATTGCATTTTGTCAATTTTTAATCCATAAAATCATTTAATGTTTATCTTTCTATATTTACCATTACCATGCATAAAAATCACATTTTTTACAATCGCTGCTAAGTGTGTTAGTGAAGCTTCTCTTGAAAGAAATAATTCTTCAATAAAATATAGGAAACAATATCTAAAGTTGAAGCATAATATTGCTGCAAATATTTGCATCTGTTTAATAATAAATGCAGTTGGTGCAGCCAAGGGGGTGGTTTTGGGGTTAAAACTCCTCCCAGAGCTAAGAAAGATCGCTATAATTGCTGCTTATATGAATCAAAACCAAACTTAATATTTAAATGTTTCGGCACATTTCGGAATCCGCCGCTTTATTGATTCAGATTTTATTTAATAAAATGATTCAATTAATTGGCGAAAATTATACTTAAAACTGTGAAAGTGCATATTACATGAATCAGTTAAGTAAAAATTGGTTATTTGAACTAAGTCGCTTTTCTTAGACGCATTATGCTAAAAAAAATTATGGTTTCCTGCCACACAGATGCTCTTTCAGTTTAAGTATTATACAGTGAATATTCTAATTAGTAGATACTGATTCTATTAACCGGCTATTCAAATAATTGGCAATCACCTTTATCAGAAACTCAAAACCCCTCCCTAGAGCCGAATTCTGGCTGTGCCACTGAATAAATGCATACTTTTCCATTAAGCCGGGTACCAGTGTTACACATATATGTATATACAATGTGTGTGTAAATATAACTCTGATGCTTGGCCTAAAAACAGGATTCATACTCATCAGGGGAATATAGGATTCCTGGGAAAATCAGGAGATGAATTTTAGGTTGTAAAAATCAGTGGAATCTCAGGGGATAATACAAAAAAATTCCCAAACCTGGGAAATTTTGCCAAAATGACAGTCTTTTCTGGGAAATTGGGGGCAATTGTTACTGTTCGCATGCTTTATTATCATATCATATGTAATATTGAAATATTGTTAATTGTTGATACGGAAAAATTGTACATCCCGAAAAATACATCATTGGATTCTCAGGGGATTTTTTCTTGGAAGATGAGTATGAACCCTGAAAAAGTACAAATAAATGTATTTGAATCATGCATTAATGTTGCTTTATTTGTTTGCTTAATCTATTTAAAGTATTCTTTCAGCCTTCCATTCCATGTATTTTGTTAGTTTTGCAAATGTACGTGATCTCAGGGTCAAAACTAGCCTTTTTTGCTCGTTTCGGCCTGGAGCAAACTTTAATTTTGACACCCTGCCCCTCACACCCAATTAAAGTTATCAATCATAGGTACACTATTCAAAAAAAAAAAAAAAAAAAAAAAAAAAAATTCTTTAAAAAACAATTAATAAAAATTAAAATGCTAGCAAGAAATATGTAAACAATGCTCACAAAGTATTAAGATTAGCTTAAGCGTTAAGAGTCTTCATTAGTCATGCGAAGAAACTGGACAACAAATGTTAGGCCTATGAGAACATTCTTTTTAGAATTTCTGTTTTGCATATCAGTATAGTTTTAAATGTTTTTTATTGCTTTAGAATAGTTGAAATGGAATTCTAACCAGGTTAGTGTTTTCTTTTTCAAATTTTGGCTGCAGATTTATTTTTTAATAAAGTCACTTCTATTTTCACAAATTTAAAAAGAACAATCCCAAAGTTTTAACATTATCATGTGGGTTTCTTTTGTACTCGATATATACGTACATGTATATATATCTACATATATTTTTGTATGAAAAGACAAAATCTTCATTCGGTTCTCTCTTTGCCTTTCGCTCTGACTTCCGAGACATATGTCCTCTCTTTACTTCCCTAGTTTCGGCACTGCATGATCTTTAAAAAAAAAAAAAAAAAAAAAAAAATACAATGTTTCAAAGACATGGCATTTTTATTGTGATTATTTTGTTTAGAAACTTGCAGGAGTTTCTTTAAATACTATACTAAGTAATAGGCAAGTAAATATTCCTATATTTAGTATATTCGTGCTTAAACAGAAATTCCTTACTTTTGCAAATTTGACTTAAGGGTGTATTTTGATTCAAACTGCTTATTTTCCGATTTGTTTTGAATTCACTTTTGCTCTCAAATGCACCAAACTCACAGATTCTCTTATTTAGACACTACTCGAGGTGCTGTGATTGTCGATTCTTTGATAGGTGCACAAAATATTTAAAAAAAAAAAGCAATCAAAAACGGCAATTTGAACCAATTTTTCCGTAGTGGGAGATCTGGGAGCTGGGAGTGAAAAAAAGGGTCTTCCTGAAAAGTTAATTGCTCATAAATCAAATTCTAATCTATTGAGCATAAAAAGACATCACAAGGCACCTTATACGTCTCTTCGAAAATCCCCTCAGCAAATTTCATGTTTCTACTTTAAAAAAATGTGTCTGAAATTGTATCGGAAAATTTCGAGCTGCTGAAGGTGGAAAAGCATTTTTTCGAATACACCCTTAAATGAAATTTAAAGCCAGTTTTTTTTTTTTTCTAAACTTTGTACATTATTACTTAATAAAGATTAAATATTGTTTTTCTAAAAACTAATTGCTTATCTGTGTTATAAAAAACTAAATATATTAAAAAGCTTTAATGTGTTTGTTTATATTTTCGGTTTATTTAAAAATGATTTTTAAAAATCTGATTTAAATCAATGACTTAAAAAAAAATCCATTGATTAAAATCATGAATTTAAATCATGATTAAAACCAATTATGTTGATTTAAAGCAACAAACTCTGTGGAATAATGGAGAAGGTACCTTAATTTCTTTGAATTTACTTAGGTCAAATGTAAAAATAATGGAAGCTCTTCTTGATGCCACATGTGATCATTTATATTAAATTTTATTTAATTGATTTATGTAGCTTCAATTATTTTATTTATTATTTTTTAGGCACAAATTGTAGAATCCGTAAAGTCCCAGCATGGATAAATGAAAGTATATATGGATAAATCCTGCAACTATCCAGCAGTCAAAGCTCAGTTCTAAATACAATTTTGAAATTGGTAAGTTTTCTTTAAATATTTCTAAATAAGGCATCATAATAAAATAATAAATTCTTACCAAAGCTATGCATATGTGTATCTTCCTGTTATATATTCTTTAAAGTATCCAAGTAAAGATAATTAAAGGCAAGTCCATGAGTTTTCTGTCATAGAAATAAATTGAACTTCTTGTTTTAAAAATGAAAATACATGTGCAAAATTATTACAATAATGGCAACTACTAGAAATGATAACGTTGAAAATTTTATTTAATACAGTAGACTTCCTCAAATCTGCACAGCTTGGGACCAGAGATTGTGCGGATTTTAGCAATTGCAGATTTCTGGTCAACTATTCTGGAAACTATAACGAATGATTACAGTATAATGAAATATTATGATAAGTAATAAAGTAAAATAATAAAAATTCACATAATTTTCAAATGATATAAATATTAAAAGCAAAGGCCAAATTAATAACCGATTATGAATGATTAAATATTCATTATAAAGATGAAATGTATTTTTCCTAAATTATTCAATGAAACTTGCCTCATAAAAGTACATTACTAATTCACATCAAAATCATAAAACAAAGAAATATTATTTCAGGTTTAGCCAGACTTAATAACCAAAAAAGCTTGATTAATGTATAAATTATAATTGGTAAGAAGATTGTTATTACCAGTGATAGAGTGATATCAGCAATATCTTCAATTTTTTCACAAATTTATTCTTCCTTCAGGATAAAACATGAATTCAGTAATATTAGCAAAAATTATAAATTAAAATATATATGGAATGTATATAAAAATAAAAAGGTCAAAATTTGTCTCTATATTTGAACTAACTGTTTCATTGTTTACATCTGTAAATTATGTGCAGATTTGAGAGAGTCTACTGTAATTGAATCTTCCACTTATGAATTGTTTAAATAAACAATGATATTAAATATTTCATTAATGTCACTTTTGAATAATGGATTAATTTATAGTTTATAAATATTATGGTTTTAAAGTAAACAGTTAATGTAATTAATGTCACTTCTGAAATATGAAGTAATTTGATGTTTATCAATATTACTGTTTTTAGAATAAACACTTTAAGTACTTAAACACTATTATTGATTTTTCTACAATTTTAATGTAATCAAATGATAATCATCAGAAATATTTAATTGTTTTTAGTTAAACTGTATATTTATTTATTAAATAAAAAAGCAAATTAAACTTTGCAGAGAAAATATAGACAATTTTTTGTTGTAAATTAAGTTGAAAACAATTTTTATAAGTAAGTAAATAGCCATCTGTTCTATAGTTTTCATTAATAAATATATATTGAGAAATTTAATTATTTATTTACATGTAATATATTGAGAATCTGAAACTTAAAGTAAAATATAATTCGAGTTTAGAATTGAAAGTTACGCCTAAAACTAAATATGGAAAAAGAAAATTACGGTACAGAACCATTTATCCAAAATGGTTGGGGCAGATATATTCCAAATAACTGTTTTTTCTGGTTAACTGGTTAGGCATTAAACCAGCATCCATTTGGTAAGTTTTATGGAATATATGTGGTTATGGTATTACTTCTAATTTTCAATTAATTATTAGATTACTTTAATTAAGAATCAGATGCAAGTAAAATTAAAAAATAGAATTCGAAAGAATATAATTTATAGGAATCCTTTGGGTACAAAAAATTTTCTGTTTCCTCTGCATAAAAATTGAAAACATCTAAAGTACAACTAAATATGTTTCCATTTCAAAAACTAGATGTTGTCATCAAATTATACAATTGTTTCAAGCAATGCATTTGTCAAATTGGCCACATATGACACTTTTTTCTGCAAAGATTTCATTATCAGCCTATTAGAAATAAAATTCTTGGTAACTGGTTTTACGGATAACTGATTTCCGGATAAATGGTTCCATACTGTATATATTATGCTTTCAGTCATAGTGTCAGTTTGGAAACTGATTCCAGACAAACAATTGCTATGTTGTATTTTCAGTTTTGTTTGTATATTATAGCTATATCTTAAAATTAAGTGTTTTAATATTTTTGAAATTTGTTGCAAGAGTATAAAATAGAGCTCCTTTTCATACATAATGAATAAAAATTCGAAGCCTGTGCGATGACAGGCATACAAATAAACTATTTTCAATCAAAAAAAAAAAAAAAAAAAGGAAAGCAAACAAAATATACGTCCTCTGGGAGACTAAGTGAAGCACAAGAAATTTGATTGTGTGATATATATCAATGCTATTTGAATTTTGCTATATATATTCACTTTTAAATATTTTTGCATATATTTATTTTGATTTATGTAGTAAGATTATTTACTTTTATTCTAGCCATGTGCAAATTTTGCTCACAGCATTCTTTCTTGCCTTTTATTTTTCACATATTGGTATTTATGTAAAAGAATGTAAGTGTTATGTATTTTATACGAAATAAGTGAATGGCCATGGTTCTCGCTATCACTCGCCATTGTGCCAAATTGCGACTAAATTCTTCATTTGGCGAGTAAACAAGCACTTAGATTTGCCAAATTCGTAGTACTCAATTTTTGCTTTTTCTTTCTTTTCTTTTTCATTTTTCATACACATGCATATACAAATATTTTTAATATACTTGTATCGAATACTTGAAATTAGATTAATAACAATCATTGTCGCAGTTATAACAAAATTAGGATATTTTAGAACTTATTGAAAAAAGGGAATACATTAAAGATAATTTTTTTTTTACCGCTATACGGTGAATCTATTTTGCTAATACTTTTTTCATTTGGCGAATGTTTTTTATTTCTAATTAGCCGAATTATTATCATTGGTTTGACCAATGTTAATAATTCGGCTAATTGTTGGTCAAATGTCAGCGAGAACACTGTGAATGGCTATATTTAAAATAAATGAAATCAGAATGGGCTGGTTATCAGAATATTTGGCAATTTATCATCTGTGTCTGACTACCATAAAACTACTAAAGATTGTTAAAAAATTATTAAATTTTGCATTTTCTTTTACTCAAAAATTGAAACTTTCCTTATTTTCTTTTATGCATTTTTTTTTTAAACTTTTGCAATCATAATGATATTTTACTCTGAATTTTAATTAGGTTTATTTATTTTTTATTTTATTTATTATTATTATTATTATTTTCAGGTCCTGTCAAGGAAAAAAAGTACATATCAGGGGAGCATATTGAAGAAGTATTAAAGACATAATTATGCCATGTAAAAGAATGCAAATGTTATGTAAAAAAAAATCCAAAAATGTAAATTAAAGTTTATCAATAATAAATGTATTTATTGTTGTTATTTTATTTTGATGTTTTCCCCCTTAACATTGGTTCCAAATGCACATTTTTTAGAAATTGAATTTTTTTAAACTTTAAATTGATGCATTTTATAGCAATGAGTAATATATTTGCGTTATTATTTAGAAATATTACATCCATATTGGAATAAAAGATGTAAATAGATTTAGTTGCAGTTTTGTTATGAGTTTTGAAAAAAAAAAAGAAAAGAACATTATTGGCATATTAAAAAAGGATTTTGCTATATGTTTCATGTGCTTAATATCAAACTTTTCATACATTTACTATAAAAATTAAAGAATTCAATGGAATTGCATACATAGAAAAACTAAATTGAATAAATATATAACTTAATTGAAACAAAAACTTATTGCAATCTAAAATACAACTATGAAGAACAAAACAAGTTGTCAGGTAAGAAGTGTTAAATATCATGAAATCTGATAGAGTAAGTATTATCAAATTCTTATGACCCTGTGTTTTTATAATTGAAGCTATTAAAATATAAAGAGAAGGGAAAATGTTCTTAAATCTATCTAAAAATACAAGTATGTTTAACGAACTTTAATAATTGATTGTGTAATTGCTTTTGTATGTAAGAAATGATATCATGATTTTTTTTTAAATTTTCCTATCATTTATATTAAAAATTCCAAAATTTATGCTATCTTAGTGGCAATTGATCATCATAAGTTTCTTAAAGTGTTAAGTTAAAGATTTTGGTAAGGTAAATGATATAAATAATTGATTGACAGAAATTTTTAGTAGCAAATATTCAGCAAAATGGTTAGCTTCATATATTTTTTTTAATGTATTTCTCAGAATTTCAATTTATAGAAGTGTAAATAAGTTTAAAAAAAAAAGAGAGAGAGAGAATATTTGTTTTTGTGAATGAAGTATTTTTTTCTGAGTTTTCATTTTTTTAGGCATATAGTAAAAAATTACTTTTACCTTTTTTTTTTTATCTCTTTCATTTTTATAACATGTCTAATCAAGAAAAGAGAGAATTAATAAAATTATGGAAAATAAGTAAAAAAAAAAAAAAAAAAAAAAATCCAATAATTAGTTTTAGAATTTTGTTAATATTTGATTTAGTGCATACTCAATTTTTTCTTTTTAAGCAAAAACTTCTTGCATATTCACAATTTCATTTTTGAAATGAAATACAAAAATTTTCACATTGTACATAGTGTATTTACATAGAAAAAAAGAATGTTGAAATCTGAAATGTGTATGATATTAACCGAAAAGTATAAAGTAAACTCAATATGTTATATCAGATAATCAACAAAGAATCCTACCCAGTTATATCTCATTCATTATATACTACTTATTAGTTTTTATTAAAGGATGTTTGAGAACAGAAATAATATATTTCACTTGAAATAAATTAGTATTTTTCTAGAGTTCATTTTCAGTGCTTATTTTAAAATTAATATTTTTTATTGTAATTTATTCATAAAGAATTATTATATGTTTGTAAAAACAACAGCAAACAATTATATAAAAAGAAATCTAATAAAAAATGTTTTAATAATTAAAAAAAAAAAAAAAAAAAAAAAAAAGAAGAGATATTTAGAATTAAATAGAGGGGAAGTGCTGTTGCTCCATCTGTTCTTTCCAAAAGGTGCTCTGATTTTTATTAATTTTATCTTGCACAGTGGTGTTCTATTTACACATTGGTTATCTAAACATTTCTATTAAAAAATAGCCATTATCTGGGTAATTGTCCAGGCTACCTTCCTTCCTGTATGAGATAAAATAAATAAAAATCAGAAAATCCTGTAGAAATGAAACGTGGAGCAATTTGCATCTTCCTCATCTTTTTTTTTTTTTTTTTTTTATCTTATTTATCTTATTATATATTTATATTCTTTTCTTAATGATTATATCTGCTGTTGTTTTTACCAAACATAACTCCTAATGAATAAATCACAATCAAAATATTAATTTAAAAGTAAGCATTCAAAATGAATGCTAGAAAATTACTAATCTCTTTCAGTGTTTTGCATAATTTTATGCCGAACAAGCAAAGGATGCACAATTCTATTCATTTTACCTAGTCCTATGAGCGTCCTACCGCATCCTAAAAACGTCGAAAAATGACGTCCGGAGGACGTGAGTAGGTGTCGCTTTTTGCTCTCCTCCGGACGTCCGCCGGATACCTGTCGGATATTATAGGATGTCCGCCGGACGGGGCTATATCCTGAATAAGACGCTTATCGTAAGTCCGCAGGACGAGTTTGTGCCGTATGGGTATTATAATCTTCTCATCTGACGAATAATCTATCTGCACCAATGACCTAAGATACTATATTAGAAAGCATATTAGAAAGTCAATGATCTGCACTATCAAAAGCCCAGTTGCCGCCATGTTTGTTGATGTAAATAAAAAAGTCCCGTAACTTTTCCCGAAGCCGTTCAGAGAAGTTTTAACCCAATCTTTCCCCGAGAAACCAGTATGACGTCATTCCCCGATTTTCCGAGTTACTCGTGTTTTGGTCTCTGAACGCGCTCTTTGTACAAATTATTGTCCAAAAACTGAATATGGCGGAATTTGAGGAAATTTTTTTGACGATTCATCAGATTTATCTAGTGATTCTACTAGTGAGTCTGATAATGATCATTTAATTTGTCCGCTCCCTCCAAATTCTTTAAGAAGAGAAATTGTCCCAAGAGTTCAAAATTACAAAATTAAATGTTTTTTCTTGAAGAATTAACCGATTTACTTCAATTTTTGGAAGCAGGTTCATAGTGATAAGATGCTTCCCTAATTAGGTATGGGATTCTTTTGTTAAGTATAAAGGGGTTACAGGCGATTATACCCTGTTCGCACTGAGAAAGTTAAGTCACTTAACTTGAAGTTTTTTGAAGCGGTCGTACCCGGAATCAAGATTCTCACTTAAGCAAATTTCTGAAACTCACTTAACTTTTGAGATGCTCACTTAACTATGAGTTGAGTTGAAATGTGCCTTCTGAATATTTAATTATTATTTCTGAATTTTAGAATATTTAATTCTGATTGTTAAATAACTGGAGTTGAGTCCTACAAATAATTATAAATTGTTTCAAGTTGTTATTTGTTTGCCGCAGTTGCTTCACGTGTGTTTGTGGGGTTTTTTTTGTAATCAAAGATCAAAAATGGAAAATGTTTAACCCGTTATTTCCTCCTGCAAAATAAATTTGGAGGATGACAAAATTAATTTTTAATTGAAATATGGCACGATAATTTCTATGTAAACAAAAAAGCAGTTAGAAGTTGCAGTTACAAATTTCCGAACTTATGCGCATGCCCAGATGTCATTTTGGCCAAGTTAAGTCACTTAAAATATTTAGCAAGTGCGAACAGGTGAAGCCTAATTCCGGGTATCCCACTTCAAAAAATGTAAGTGACTTAAAGTTAAGTGACTCAACTATCCCAGTGCGAACAGGGTATTACCCTCTCCTTATATTTGATAAATGAGTTTTTATGCAGAATTATCTGATTTGCTTTAAATTTTGTATGTAGGTTCTTTCTAATAAGGCTAATCTCTGAATATCTTGGAAGTTTAATGATTAAGTATAAAAGAGTAGAATAACACCTCTTAAATTACATAAATGGGTTTTTATGAATATTTATCCGAGTTGCTTTGAATTCTGGTTATAGATTTTTTTTTATATGATAAGCATATCCCTGATTAGTTTAGGGGGTTCAATGATTAAGTAAAAAAGAGGAAATGGGAGGAGCTATCCCCCCTTTACTTTGTCTTTCGAACGGCATTAACTTTTGAAAATATAAGATCGTAATATGCAATTTGTGTGAATCAGGGGCGTTCCGACCCAGTGTGTAAAGTGTGCGGCACACACAGGCGTCGAAGTAATAAAGGCGCCAAAACATTTCAGTTGAGAAGCAAATACTAAAAAATATATATATATATCCTTAATTTATTCATACTAAAATGTATTATATTTTCTTGGCATCAGGATTATCTTTTGTAGATTTACCTTATACAAATTATTTATAAATATTCATTTCTTTCTTTAAAATTTCATTTTATTCTAATTATGAATTCTCTAATAAATCATTTAGACAAGACCTGTCCAACCTTTATAAACAGAGGCGCACACCTCATATAGTTATAAATAATAAAAGGCGCCGTAATTCACATAGCTGAAAATACGCAACACTGCGGTGGAAAAGCATAATATACAGTTTTATTACCATAGGAGCTAAATTTCACTTGTTTTATTATTATTATTTATAAGAAACAATTGTCATTTTACTTCAGAATTTAAAATAAGAAGAAAATTACTATTTGGAAATAGTGGTAAAAGTTAACGTCTTATATGATGCGCGTATATCTCACGCTGATAGCTGTAAGTCCCCTATGATTCAGAAACTATTTTAAAATAATTTGCAGCAATAATTTAATTCAGAATACATTTAAAATTAGATTTTCAGAGGGCAATCTATATTCAAAAGTTTTGTAGATGAAGAAACTACAGAAACCTTAATCATTGAATAACAATTTAATAGTATTAATAATTAAAACTTATTTAAGGTCATCGATAACTGTTACAAGAAAACTATTCAAATATTTTTATTTTTAAAAATGTATCCCTTAAAATGGATTTTTAATCTTAAAAATAGCTAGTAAGAGGATACATTCGAATGGGTGCTAAGAAAACCTTCTAAGGGCGCAATCGTGGCGTCAGCGGGGTCGAAGAATCCTGAATAGAGAAACAATGTAAAACCAGAACTTGGGGACTATGCACATGACCGTAGCTAAGGGGGTCTATGGGCGGCTCAGCTTCCCCTAAAACATTTTGAGCCTCACTGGAAAAGAGTTCAAAGTCACTAAATTAATTTCTATTCCAAAACTTCAAATGAAATTCTGTTTAAAAATCTAATTTGGTTTCGAGGACCTTTCACAGCTTTTGCAAAAATACTAAATTAACTAAAATAAGTGTTTCAACACTTACTCATCCTATTTACACATATGAAGCTATCAAGTTGTTTAAGATTTCTCTCGTTTTACTCTCGAATTTTTCATCATCCTATTATTTTCTTAGTTTTAAAGAAAACTAGTACAACAGTTTAATGAGAAACATAGTAACTACAGTGTGAACACATGCTAATTTACCTTTCTGCGTCAAAGCGAGAAAGAGAGAAAATATAAGCTCCCCCCCCCCCCTTTCTCATTATTCACTTCTAGCTACGGCACTGGCTATGCATATATAACGTTATCACTTTAGGGGAAAGGGGGGGGGGGAGAAACTGACATATAATATCGGAAGGTATCTCTAGTGAGGGGTGGGAGTCTTGATATATTTATAATTTTTGAAAGATCCAACCAAAATTTTCTCTTTCTGTTTCCAATTTTTTTTTTTAATTAAAATTTTTTCTTTTTACTTATAATTTGTTCGTTACATCAAAATAGTCTGCAATATACATACATACATACATACACATATATATATATATACATTATTTTGTTAACTATTTTTATGAAAATACTCATTAAGAAAAAATAAAATAATTAAATGACTACAAAATTATTTATTTTCAAAATATTAAATATCTCAATGTTTGGTATTCCTATTCTTCTGTCTTATGTGTATGCAGATATATGGGATGGACGAGTCTTGACTCAAAATAAAAAGTAGTTTCTGACGGACACATACATTTATTAACAGACGAACAGAACAAAAAATAAACAAAAAATAAAACAGATTAATTCTTCGTTACTTTTCTATATAATCTTTGAAAATCATATAACAATTCGTCGTAAATGTTTTAAAGTTCTTTAAAACAATCGTCATTTTTATACTTCGAAATATCCGTCTTAGTTTTAATCAACATAGTTTTCCGTCGTTCAAAACGTTCTATTTACTTCTCCTTAATTCACTCCTGGCCACACAGCTTCGCTAATTCACCTTTTTCTATTTAATCTCGAGCCAGAGTTCCGGAGAGTGACGGAGGGAAATACAGTCCGATTCAGGTGTAACACAGAGTGTAGCCCACATGCGAGAGTATATCCCACATGCGGCCGTCTTGACATCTAGAGCTGCCGCAGCGACATGTGATCTTATAGAATCTGAAAAGAAACAAAAACAAAAAAAAGTAACTGTTCTTAGGGGGCAAAAAATAGAGTTCGTTAGTACACTAGAAAGATCAGTCGTCTTTTTCTGAAATGGTGTAACATCGAATGAAAATGTTCTTTAAAATTGTTGACTTTTAAAATGATCAGACATACACATTAAAGATAGGGAAAAAAATAAAATTTCAGTTATCGTCATGCCAAGGCTTCATGTATTCAGCACACGAAGTAGTACTGATCGGTCCTTCAGTTGATGAGATTTTCTCTACGTCGTAGGTGTCGTTAGACTTCACTTTGGTTACTTTATATGGACCTAGGAATTTAGATTTCAATTTTAACCCTGGTCCTTGTTGGGTTCTTTTAATTGCTACGAGGTCTCCAAGGTTATATTTCCGGGGTTTCTTACGTCTTAAATTATAATGCTTGCGATTTTCTTGTTGAATTTTCAGAATATTCTTCTTAGCTTCTTTTCGGAGTTCTTCTCTATCTTTCATGAATTGTTCTTCGACTGCACTGTTCAGGAGTTCAATAATTTGTAAATCTTCTTTCTGTTTCATTTTTGTACCAAATAGTATTTCAAACGGTGTTCTCTTAATGCTTCGTTGGTAAGTTGAATTAATGACTTGTTGAACTTTAGGAACATGTTTAAACCATTTGGTCGGTTCGTCTTTGGACATTTTAGAGATTACTGAAATTATGATGGAATTAAGTCGCTCTACTTGACCATTAGCACAGGGAAGGCCAGTTGTAATTGTCTCGTGTTTTATATTTTCATTTTGGCAATAATCAGCAAATTCTTTACTTGCAAATGCAGGACCTTTATCGCTAATAATTTTGGAAGGGTTGCCAAAAGTATAACTTTGTTGTTGCAGTTTCGATATGACTTCGGTAGAAGAAGTAGTTTTACAGGGATATAGCCACACGAATTTGGTAAATGCATCTATTAAAGACAAAATATGTTTATAGTTTTTGTTAGTTGATTCGAGAGGGCCTAAATGATCAATGTGGTAGGTTTGGAGGAGAGTCTCGTCTTTGTGTAAGGGATGCAAATCACCTTCTTCTTTCCCACGTTTCCGATTATACAAAAGGCATGTTACACAATTGGCAATAACTTTATCAATCTTATTTGCCATATTAGGGATAAAAAATTCTTCAGTAAGGAGTTCTTCACAACGTTTGCGTCCGAAGTGTCCTTTGTCATGAACGTGTTTAATGACGTTTAGCTGCACTTCATCCGACACAACAACCAGATCGTAACCTTTATGATTTTTATAAAGAACGTTATTTTTGAGAAAATAATTGTCATATGGCTTTGTTTTCAAAATTTCCTTGATGGCCTGTATATGTTCGTCGGTGTTCTGTGATTGTATGATTTTGGAAGTAAAACTGTCTTGAATGGTCATACATACGGGATTTCTGCTTAAAGCGTCGACGTGGCGCATACGTGTACCTTGTCTGTGTTCGATTGTATAGTTATAATCAGCTAACATTAAAGCCCATCGAGCTATCTTGGTGCAAAGATCTTTTTTATTCATAGTTAGGGCAAATGTATTGCAATCTGTGACTATCTTGAAAGGAATACCTAAAATATAAACACGAAATTTTTTAAGAGCCTCGATGACAGCCAAAACTTCTAGTTCATAACTCAAATATTTACGCTCAGCATCTGTGGTTTTTTTGCTCATAAAGTAGACAGGGTGAAATTGATTATCAATAGAAGACTTTTGAAGGAGGACTGCTCCGTAACCATCAACAGAAGCATCGCAATGAACTTCTGTTTCATTACTAGGGTTATAAATGCTTAAAACAGGACCTGAAGCAAGAATGTATTTCAACTGATTAAATGCGTTTCGCTGCTGGTCACCGAAGTGAAATTTACTGTCCTTTCTAAGGAGATCTGTTAAGGGCTTAGCTATTAAAGAATAATCTTGAATAAATTTACGAAAATATGAGGTTAGTCCGACAAATGAATGTACATCTTTTACACTTTTAGGTTCTGGAAAATTTAGGACAGCTTTAGTTTTTGAGGGAGATGGACGCAGTTGACCATTTTTAATGTGGTAACCCAGAAAATCAATTTCTCGTTGTAAAAAGTGGCATTTTTTTAGATTCAGTTCTAAACCATATTCGGATGCAGTTGTAAGAATGCGTTGTAATTTCTGGAGTCCTTCGGCTTCGTCTTCAGACGGTATTATGAAATCATCCATGTAGACGATAAGTACTTTTTCATTAATGAGATCGCGAAAAACATTATAGATATATCTCTGAAAAACTAAGGGAGCATCGCTAAGGCCATAATTCATGTATAGAAATTCAAATTGACCAGAATGTGTTACAAAAGAAGTGTATTTTCGACTATTTTCGTCTACTTCGACATGAAAAAATGCATTTTTAAGATCAAGAGTAGCAAATACTTTTGCAGAGTGCAACTGATCAATAATGTCATCGATTACTGGGAGGGGAAAACGTTGTTTATGTGTTTTAGCAGTTAGCTTCCTATAGTCAACACACAATCTATATGAACCATCTTTCTTTTTTACGAGGACAATAGGTGATGAAAATTACTGGTGCTTTTTCGGATAATTCCCTTTTCAAGCCATTCAGAAATTTGTTTTTCGACAAATTCCTTCTCTATAGGAGCTAGGCGTCTGGGAGTACATGTAACAGGTATTTCATCTTTCAGATGAATTGATAATGTAACATCGGTAGTCTTTACTTTTCGGGGGGAATAGTTTTGAATAAGTTCCGTAATTTTTGAACGTATAGTTGTATCGGTAATATGAGATAAATCAAGATTACTATCGTCTAATACTTGAGCAACATTAATCAGAAAATTATTTGACATATCTTCATTTTGCTTGATTTTTTGCATCGAAATATTATTTTGAGAAACTGTTAAAATACTTTGCTGTATAATATCTGTACCAATAATAAGATCAAAAGATATAGAATAATCTGGTACTACATAAACATTAGTGGTGTAATTAAAATCATCTATAGTAATATCCGTAGAGAAAAAACCCAGGGGTTTGATCATAGTGTTTCCTAATCCAGTTAATGTGATTGTTGAATGTTCGAGGTTCGAAACCGTTGGGAGTTTGCGATAAATACTTTCTTTTAACAGACTTCTTTCACTTCCCGTATCGATCAAAGAAAGAACATTTACTGACGAAATAATTACTTGTTTGGTCATAAAAGTATTCGACGTAATGGTGGAAATATTGGATGGTCCAGGCTTATTTCTAGATTTCCTTGGTTGATCACATTGAGCCGACTTATGGCCAAAATTCGAGCAATTGAAGCAGTGAGGGCCTTTGTCTTTATGCCTACATTGGCTACTTTTATGGTTGGCTAAACCATAATTAAAGCAGAGAAGATCAGGTTTTGGACGAAAAGATTTCTCTTTCAACGGCATTTCTGGTTTAGATTTACGAAATTTAGTGTTCTCATAGTCATGCCGAATTTTATCATAAATTTTGAGCTTTTGTTTAAATTCTACTATAGATTAGCAGCCATATAATATTGATTTTCGAAAAACAGGGTCGGGTATACCGTTAATAATATATTGCATGAGTGCTGAATCTTCGATGTTACCGCGCGAACATAATTGTTTCATTACGAGAAAATATTCTTCAAGGGATTCATTTTCTTGTAATTTTCGTTTATTTAACATGTCATGTAACTCAGCAGAATTATAAGTAATGCCGAATTCTGAAATTAAGAGTTCTTTAAGTTTTTCGTAAGAGTTAATATGAAATTCTGTTTGTACTAACAGCTGGGCTTTTCCTCGTAAGGATCGTTTAGCAAAAATAAATTTATGAAAGTCTGATAAATTAAGCATACTAGCGACATCGTCAAAATTACTTAGCCAAATATTTATGTCTTGAAAAGAACTACCATCAAAAGGCGGTATAACGCTTTCAACATCATTAAAATTAATAGTAGATGGCAAAAAACTTTGAACTGGAAATTGCTTGCTTTTATCAAAATTTGATGATTCAGTATTACTTGCAGTGTCCTTATTCAATGTAGTATTATGTGAAGATATTTCAGGTTCCGAATTGGTATCACTTTCGTTTTGGATAATGTTAGCTTGGAGTGAATTCAAGTCTGAAAGATATGTAACTAATCTGGTTGCAAGTTCAGTTAAAGAACCTTCGTTAGAGATGCAGAGTAAATTACAAATTGTGATTAAATCGTTTAAAGAAAAATCTGCTTGAACTTTCGTAACTTTATTTTTGAATTCAGTGCTGGTCGTTTCGAAATCGAAACCAGTGAAGTCACGAATTCTTTTTCGATTTGATCGATCACCATCAGTGTCGAACAATAATTTATGAAGGAGTTTTATTTTATTAGTACGTTCATTTTTAAATGCAAGTTCCAGTTCTTTGATGTCGACTAGCTTCATAGTAAATATAAAATATGGAATAATTAACTCACCCGTAAAATGATATCCGGCTTGAATCTTAAGAAAAAAAAATAGTTCACGGCAATATGAAGAAATATGGGTAATCACTTCTGTCACCACTTTATGGGATGGACGAGTCTTGACTCAAAATAAAAAGTAGTTTCTGACGGACACATACAATTATTAACAGACGAACAGAACAAAAAATAAAACAGATTAATTCTTCGTTACTTTTCTATATAATCTTTAAAAATCATATAACAATTCGTCGTAAATGTTTTAAAGTTCTTTAAAACAATCGTCATTTTTATACTTCGAAATATCTGTCTTAGTTTTAACCAACATAGTTTTCCGTCTTTCAAAACGTTCTATTTACTTTTCCTTAATTCACTCCTGGCCACACAGCTTCGCTAATTCACCTTTTTCTATTTAATCTCGAGCCAGAGTTCCGGAGAGTGGCGGAGGGAAATACAGTCCGATTCAGGTGTAACACAGAGTGTAGCCCACATGCGAGAGTATATCCCACAGATATATAATCTGCCTTTAAGGGTGTTCTCAACTACTCCACTTAACAAGCTCAAAACAATTTGACACATTTACAAATTCAATTTTTAACGGAAAGATATAAAATTGGCATGCCTGACTATGGAGGCGATTTCGAACCGAACTTAATTTTCCATTTTATGATAGTTAAATTACCTATCCAGTTCTAACCTATTTCGATCACGTGATCACCCGTTTTTCTGCTTTCGTCGGGAAATGCGTCAAATTTGAAGATTTGTTATGAAAGATCATTTGTGTTTTTAAAAAAACAGAAAATTGAGTGCAATTGGCAGTTTCTGAATAACAACACCTGCTATTTTCATGCATTTCCGAACAAAAGTAAATTATTGTATGTGTCACAAAGTGGCCTTTTTTGATTTAAGAACACCCTTAAATGGAAATTCATCCAATCGAAGCTCGAGTTGATTTCCCACTGTCTTCAGTAGAGTATACAGGCGGTGCTATTCATGTTCCGGTCTGATTTTTCAAGCTAACCGTCAATTTGTATTTATTTTCTGACATTTAGGTATACAACTTTCAATTTTGACAAAAAAATCTTGATAAAAAAATCTTGGTTTGTTTTAGCTATTCAAATTTGAAAAATCGTGCGCGCAAGGCATGCAAGATTTATTCTTCCGTAAAAATGTATTCTTCTGTATAATCTTTAAAAATAATTAAAAAAACATTGCATGCATGTATAATTTTTTTAACAACTTTAACTAATAAAATAAATCCTTCTTAATATGTGTTTTCAATTTTATAGTCAAAAGTCAATTAGATATAGAGTGACTGCACTTCTTACAGATGTCACTTTTTCACGCATTTTGTTAGTTCGAAAGGTACCTGAACCTTTAAAACTAGTAATAAACTTATTAAGCATATATGCAACAGACTAAATACTTTTTAATAAGCAAATACATTTTATCAAAAACGTCAAAGCATGTAATATAACACACACAAAGAAATTTCTATACATAGAAAACTTCAAATATAAAAACATTTCGATTGGAAATTGATATAAAAATCACCAATTCAAATTCTATTCACTGTATGTTTTGCTATCAACAGAAGCTATCGCATAACTCATGAAAATTTCACGAAATATTTCCAAACTTTTGTAGTAATATTCTAAAAAATACTTTTTCTAAATTAATTTTTTAAATAATGTGATTTTTTTTTTACTTTTTAAACCAGATATCGTCTTTTAGGATTTTCAAGCATGAGAATACGGTATGACAATTTATCCCACTATTTGAAATCTTTAATTAAATAATTAAAAAATTGGTTGCCTGTAAAGTCGGTATACGGGCGAAAGTTTTACGTGACAACGACTTTGAGTTGTAAAATAATTTTAATGTGAATATTCATTCGTATAGTAGGAAGAAGGATGAAATAATAGTAACAATTTAAAACATTTATTTATACAAAGAATTATATTTAAAACATTAATTTATACAAAGAATCTCGCACTGAATTTCATATTAACAAAATTTTATTTTTACCTTTACACATACATACGTATTTATATACAAATATACATACAATAACTTGCAATACACTGTGTTTGTTAAACACATTTTACTTCATGTTTATTGATGTCAAATGTTGAATTTTGTAAACAGCATATTAAAGAATTTTTCAATGAGCAGAATATAACTAAAGTAAAATGGCTTTCACTAATCACATATCATTAGTTTTCCATAATATACCACCGAATTACGAAATAAACTACACTTATTTTCTTTGTACTTTATACTAATAACTAATACATAACGTATTTCGTCTTAGTTTGATACTATCTAAAATTCCTATTAAGCACCGCCCCTTCCTTGCAGCGAATTCACATTCACGTTCAGAAAATGGTCCCACAAGTGACCGGAAAAAGTTAAGAGAAAAGTGAGCGCGTATCGTGAGCGGAGCGTAACGTAACGTAACGCAGTTTCTTGAAGTGTCTCCCGGCAAACCAATTTACAAGACGTTGTCACGTCAATAAATAATGGAAATGCACACAACCCCTCATATATATTTTTTTATTTATTAACGCGACATGATATTCAAATCACATATTTCTTAGTTGGCAAATGATATCTTGAGATAATTTGCATCGAGAGAAAAAATATGATTGGCGAACCTTAAAATGACTTCAAAAACATTTTTGAGCAGTAAATGTTAATATTTTCATACCAGATATATTATTAGAATCTAAAAAATACTGTGAATGTATCAACAGTTTTTGTTGTTGTTGTTTGTTTATTTGTTTTTTTTTTTACGTTTGAAACTTCAGAGAAATGGAAAACTTGAAAACTGACGCGAATCGCTGCCAAATAAAAAGGTTTTTTGAAATAGTAATTAAAAATACCACTGAAGTCGTTTTTCTTTTTTTCTTTAGTATGATTTATTTATTTGTAATTCTACCGGGATCTCACTATATCCCAATTTGAAAATGCAGAAAAAATCAAACGTTACGCTTTTGGTCAGTGGGAAGGACTGCTTTGGGAAGCACACATGCATGATCTCGTTGAGGAATAAAAGATCCCCATTTTGCGATAATCATTAGGGGTTTTTAATTAATATTTCGGGTAATTAACAAAAAAAAAATGAGTGTCAGGTGCACGGTGCATCGACCATCATCGATCCTTATCCAAATTTTGAGATCTATGTGCGGCAGATTTTCTTAGCCATCGCCAATACATGCAAAGTAAAAACAAACAGCTTTCTTTTAAATGCAATCTATTGTTATCGCATTAAATTATTTTCTTCGGGATAATGAAACTTTACCGTAACGCAGGATTCTGATAGAGAGTGCTTTCATTTACACAGGTTTTACTGTGTTACGAATTTTATTTACATAGCTGCCACCCTTCTTTATTTTTCAAGTAATTTAAGCATTTTGGAAACAGAAATTTATTTATTTAATGAAATAAAGTACGAACTGTAAAGAAATGAGACATATTTTAGTAAATAAATTTTCTGGTTCAAAAAATTCCAAAAGAATGGCAACTGTACATTTATAAATATTTATAGTTTGTTTTTTTTTGGGGGGGGAGGGGGGGGAGGATAAAGTTTTATTTTTACAGGCGATTGGATGGGGGGGGGGGTGTAGGGCGCCAAATGCAGTTCTGCACACAGGCGCCGACTACTGCTGGCACGCCTCTGGTGTGAATAGCCTCTGAGCTCAAAGCCATCAGTTTAGCTGGGCAATATTCTTTTTTATTTTTTCTTGTCGGGGATTGGCATAAGTTTTCTATGTGTCATCCTAATTCATCTTTTTATGTATCCTCAGACTTTGGATGATGATGCTGTGACCTCCTTCACGCATGTTCTTACGGTTTGTGTAAAATAAGGCAAGTAGAATACATTTATGGGGGTGTTATTAATGGAATCTATTCAGCCATCTATTATTATCTTTGCCAAAATTACATCCAAAATTAACGAATAATGGTTGGAAGTTCTGTTACCATTACATTTCCCCCATAAAACTAGCAAAAGTCATGCTTTGTTTGGATTCGCGAAGCATTATTTCATTAGATAACTGTTTGAAAGTAACAATTTTTTTTTTAATATTATTTGGAATTTCTTTATTATCCCATGTATCCAGCGACCATGTATCCAGTTCTCTGCGTGACCCTGTATATCATTTATTATAATATCGAATATTCGGCTTTCCAAATACTTTTTGTATTTCAAAGTTTACAGGTATTAAAATGTTACTTTTTAAAACAATTTTACATAATGTTCAATAAGAAAAACTTATATTTTTATAAATAAGAGCTTTTTATAAGAACATTTAGTATTGAAAAAAACTAGTTGGATGTGCCAATCCCAAAACTTTCTTCTATCTCATACATACATTTTAATATAAAAAAAATAGTTACTCATTTTAATGCTTTAATAATTTTAATTCAATACTTTACCAACTTTGATTTTCATCTTAAATTTCAGCTTCAATCAATTAATCGGAGTAAAAACGTATTTCCGTCTCTGCACGAGCCGATGGACAACAGAATGATAAGCAGATTTTTTTTTCAAATTCAGGGAGGACCTACCTGCCTTACCAAAAAATAATCATACACAAAATAATTAGTTCAGTTCTAGAACTAACTTCATACACTTTTATGTGGTGCAATATTGAAAATGGCATAAAATTCGGTATTGCAGCGCCCCCTTCCGGCGGATTTTTTTCAGATTCAGGGGGATCCAACTAGCCATAGCCATACACTTACACAAAAAATTTCGTTCAATACGATGCATAACTTCATGTACTTTTGGTCGGTACAATGTTGAAAATGGCACAAAAATCGCGATTGCAGCGCGTCCTTCCGATGGATTTTTTTCAAATTCAGGGAGGACCATGTAGTGACGAAATTGTTACGACATTGCTTAAGTAAATATGTATAAAAAGAAAATGAACAGCATAATAAAAAAAATATAAATAGATAGGGTAACACCCCCAGTAATTGGCATGCACCAGTGATTGGCACATTTTGCAAACATGTCCTAAAAAAAGATTTATATCCAGTCTTTTAAAAATTCAAGACCATATATCAGTTATATGCTCATTTACGTTAAAGATTATAACTTTGATTTATTTTACAAGATGACAATAGAGCCTAGGAAAGAGAAACAAATCTGGCTTGTATCAAATTAGCCATTTTGTTGCAAATTCTTGTTCTTTGGCTTAAGGAAGGCATGCTTTTCAATTCATTATTATATGATTTATAATATATTTTAAATTTTAATTGACAACAGTTTTGTTTAGTTAAAAAGAATTACTTTAATTGTGTAAAAGTATTTTCGACACAAATATTTGGATTTCTGAATTAATGGTAGTTGCCAATTAATGGTGCTTCAATTTTGCTAGTTCCGAGTAATTGGCACCTATTCCAATTACAAGGAATATTCGCAAGGAATTTGAGATTAAACCATTTATTTTGGAAGTACTTTTAAAATTATAGACTAATTTTATTTATCATTTGTTTTTATTTGAAAATATAAATTTTATCAGTAATTTGAATCCATTAAAGCTTCATATGACAATTACTGGGGACAGCATGACAATTACTGGGTATTCATGTAAGTATATTGTATTGTTTTAAAGTGTTCACATTTCAGATTAATATGCTGATTTCTTACTTTCAAAAACCTGAAATATGGCATCTTCATCTACAGTAAATTAATTTAAAGCGATTAAACCCAATGCAAAATGTAAAGTTTTTTTTAAATATAAACATATGCCAATTACTGGATCACAAGGTGTCATACATTGGTGCTCTAGGTGCCAATTACTGGTGATTTCAGCAACTTTTTATAAATGTATTTTTATAAAAATACTTTTTCATTTTTTTTTTTTTTTTTTTTTTTTGCTTTTAGTGGGCAAAATAGATGCACAGATATGCATTCTTTGATTTAAAAATATTTCCAAGTAAATACTTTATTTCTTTGTAATGAAAATTTAAGTAAGTTTAACAACAAATTCTTAATTTTCCAATTACTGGGGATGTTACCCTATATAAAAATTGAAAAAAAATTTGAATTTATTTTAGCAATAACCAAGGAATAATAATTATAATATTTTTAATTATTAGGTAAAGTTGAAAGCTAATTACAGTAAAAACTGCAAGATTTTATTTATAATAATAATAATAATAATGCACGTGTGTAGTCTTGGAGGGATTATCACCACGAATTCCCAGACAGACAATATGGGGCAATAAAACTATAAACTATAGTTTGTAGCCAGCCTTTGACATAAAAAATCGAAGGAACAAGCGCAGAATTTATGGGGCTTTCAACGATTATTTACAACCAGGGGACAAGCATTGTGTGTGGTCGACAGTCATACACAAAAGCGGCAGCATCACGAGGGGTTGAACGGGAGGAAGAAGCCAAATAAACAAAAAAAGGAGAAAGGGGTGGAAAAAATAAAAAGACATACCTCCCCAATGGTCAAGGTACCAATGACCTGCTTGGGATTACAAGGGACGATTAAAATCTTTTTTTGAGTAACCAATGAAAGAAGAGTTATCCGGACAGAGAGATGGAGAGGAAAGGAAAAAATTTTCTTTTCTCTCAGATGTTGTTTTCCGTCATCTGGAGATCAGTGGAAGAAAAAAATGTGTTTAATTTTTCTTTAAAAAGGGACTTTGGAACGAGGTGCAAATTATAGAAGAAATATGAATAGGCATTCTCCAAGATTATTTTTTATGCCTCTCCGCAGCCTACCAGTGCCGAATGGACTTGGTGTGATGATTTTCAATTTATATGCGATATTCCATTTATAAACTGACTCTGCATGATTATCATCAGGCCCAATTATGATTCCTCATTTAGACATTCTCCAAGATTATTATTTATGCCTCTCTGCAATTCTACATTATTGAACGAACTTGGTGTGATGATTTTCAATTTATATGCGATATTCCATTTATAAACTGACTCTGCATGATTCTCATCAGGCCCAATTATGATTCCTCATTTAGACATTCTCCAAGATTATTATTTATTCCTCTCTGCAACTTTCCATTATTAAACGGACTTGTTGTGATTTTCAACAAGATACAACTCTATGAACACTAATGAATAATATTTACATGGATGAGTGGTGCGCTTATTGCAAGAGACATTTCAATAATCATACAGGACTATCTAAGACGATTATCAAGTCTGCCGGATGCCGTGGTTATGGTGAGAAATTTTTTTATAATCCTTCCAAGTGATAAGGCCATTAAAAAAAAATATTTTGTTTTATGTGAATAATAAAAAAAAATTCACTATTTAAGTTTTAATTGATAAAATTAATTAAAATAATAATAAAATAAAACTAATGAATATTTTTTTGGGTGAATAGCCCTGAAGATTGTGCTGTGAGCATTTAACAATATCCAGCATTTAAGTTGAATTTAAAACAAAAAAATTAAGTGTAGTAAGTAAATAGATCTTTATTGGTGAATCTTACTATTTGTTATTTGTATTTACCATTTGTATATTTTGAGAATAAATGTTTGAGTGTATATATGTATTTGTGTTTTTTTCATGATTTCTTTTACTCTATTTATTTTCAGTGAATTACAGTAAAACCTCCATAACGGACACTCTCGAATAGCGGACACCTCTATTTAACGGACAGTTTACCGATCCCCACTCCCAAAATCTAAATTTTTATATGTTTAACCTCTGAATAACGGACATTCCGAATAGCGGACAGTAATTTTGGGAATAAAATATGAAAAATTGTTTTTTAACGAGGAAAAAAAAGTAAAAAGCCTCTAAATTTGTCAGGGCAATGTGTTCAAAATATTGGGATCACAGATAAATGTAGAGAGTGGGCCGGGAAAAATCTTTCCTCCCATCTTCAGTATTAAATTCAGGGAATGGTCCGGATGGACATTACCTCCCGGAGCATCACAATGACCCCCCTCCACTCCCCTCTGTAAGGTTTGAGATTTTATGCTTTTAAAAAATGGCAAAATACAATGAGCAGTTACACTTTTTTTAAGATGATTCAGAAAAATCAAAACTATTAACAGAGTTAAAATTTCTCATTGAAAAAAAATTACGTGTAATCTTTAAACGCAAATGAAACTTTTAAAATACATTTTTTCCGTAAGAATGTAATAAACAGTGTACGTGTACAAAGGTATGTACCATTTCATTTCAACTTTATTTCTTAAAAAATTATTTTAATTTATGATTAATCATATATTAGAATTTTAGAAAATATAAAAGTCAATTAATGAAACTTTAAGCATTTCTTAACAATTTTTGAATCTCCGAGATTTTTCCCAATAGCGGACACCTCCGAATAGCGGACAGTTTTCGCGCTCCCGAGGTGTCCGTTATTTGGAGGTTTTACTGTAATAGATTAATAACCTTTAATAATAACGATCAGAATTCTTTTATTTTGTTAATTTTATGTAACCCAATAGAATCCTGATTTACAAATTTAAACGTTAAATATATTTGAGTCTGAGCTATTGCGATTTTCCTTTATTTAAATTATAGATAAATTTAAAAGAAAACAAATTTTTTTTTTTTTGGTAATATCCAGTACAATCTTTCACAACGCGGATTGGGATATTATCTTAATATTACTTTATTAACACTAACCACTATCTTTCGCGTACCTCGTAATGCGGTGTAATTTCCCTCACTACATTACTAAAGTTTAATGGTGCTAATACCAGGTGTTTAATTTGCATTTAGGATTAAAAATTTAACTTTTTTTTCTTCTGCATTTGATTATACATAGAAATATATATTCAGTATTATAAATTTTTCTCCTCAATTACCTATTTTCTACTTCTCTTCTTTTACTAACAAAACATCACTTACCTATATTGTGTAAAACAAAATTGATATTTTATGCAGATCTAGACAAATTAATAATAATGAACAAAATTAATAATTATACGTATGAAATGAATTCTTACAGAGGAGAGCTGGTTTAGCTCACAGCACATTATAAAGAAAAAAAAAAAGCCTTCGTTACTAAAGATTTGTTTATATATATATATATCTGTACTTTGAAAATTTATTTTGTGATTATTATTTATGTGTGTCTATAGAAAATAGTTAGGGGATTTTAAAATTGCTATGAAATATTTTTTTTTCTCTTTTCCTTTATGTGAGTGTAATTTCGATACCTAGATAAAAAAAAAATTATATTTTGAGAGTACAGTACATAATAATTCACAGTGCTAAAAAAAGTTTAAAAAAAAATTAAAGAAAAACAATTAAACATCAATCTGTTAGAGATTTTCAAAACAGATAAATAAATATGACAGGAAGAAAGGGAATACAAACTTCTCCCGAAACGGAATCATTCACTATTGGAGTGGATACTCTGATAAATTCATTACAAAATTTTGAGGATAAACCGTATCAAAACATAACACATTTTTTTGAAGAATTTGAGAAGTTAGCTGTAGCGGCACAATTTCCCGACGACATAAAATTGGTATTGGCGAAATCAAAATTCAAAGGGCAAGCAAGAGAAGTTATGAGAAATACAAATGAATTGCATAAAGCACAAGACTATAAAACCTTTAAACAAAATGCGATAAAACAATTCCAAAAAGAAAGATCTTTTGCTGATGCTCAGTTGCAATTTATAAATGCCAAACAAACAGCCAATCAAACTATTGAGGAATTCACAAAAAAGTTCAATATAGAAGCACAGAAATATCTTGCTCTATCAGGACATGAACAAAACAATGGAGCCAAAGAATTATTAGAGACTATAAAATTAACAAAATATCTTGAGGCGCTAAGACCGGACATTTCTTTCGAATTAAAAAAATACCCACCTACAAATTTCGAAGATGCGGTAAAAAAAGCTAAGAACATCGAAAGTGCATTAAACAGTAAATGTGCAGGTGAAATAAATAATTTGACGGAAACAAGTGAAAATAAATTATTTGAGGCACTTAGCATGTCACAAGACCAAAAATCAGAGATACAACAGCTGAAAGAACAAATAAAAAGTTTACAAATTGACAAAAACGTAAGGGAACAAAACAAAGCGGAAATAAATCATATAACACAAAATTTTTGTCATATATGCAACAAGTCCAATCACCCGACACAAAATTGTTATTTTAATAAAAAAAATGCGAATTTTTTTCAACCGAAGGGAGCACAAAACACTGTTAGGCCAAGATTTCACAAGAATTACTATCAAAATAACAATTATAGAAGCTTTACAAGATTTCCACAAAACTATGCACAACATTTTCAAGCGCCACAAACATTCGATTTTGCAAGATCTCATAACAATCAAATTAGATTTAATGATATGCAAAATCAGATGCCAAATTGGCAAAATTTGCACCAATCACCGATAGGACCTAATCAAATGTATCATGGAAATTATAATATGCAAAATATGGTTCCAATGCAAGATTTTGACCCAACACAGGGAAACAATACACAAATCGCATATACAGGGCAGCATCACAATTTCGCAGATATGCAAAATAGCCAAAATCTTTTGCCGCAAAATAATGAGAGAAACAGGGAACATCAGCCCACAATTACCTTTCCAAATGAAAACAGAGACAGAAGGGGTAGGCAAAATCATAACAGGAACAGAGGACAAAGTAATTTAAACCGGTAAAGGGACTTACAAAATTGAGAGAAATACAAGCCCGTAGGTCCCGCATCATTGAAAAAAAAACAGGGTTATAACATAAAACATAAAGCAAACAAGGAACTAAAAGTAATTAAACAAAAACAAACAAAAAAGACAGAGATAAGAAGAAATGAGAACAAAAAAAAGATAATTAAAGAAAAATTAATTGCAACTTGTAATTCGGGTAAAAGCAATGAATTACCAATATGGAATTTAAAAATAAAGAAAGATATAATTATACCCAGCCTTATCGATAGTGGGGCGAGTATAAATTTAATATCCCCAGGGGTCTTCGAGAAAATAAAACAGACAGATATAAAAATTAAATATTTAGCCAACGCTATAAAAATTACAACTTTATCAAATAAATCGATTCCTTTTAAACACTGTGTAAAATTTAAGTTTAGATTTAACAACACTTTCTTAAATGGCACATTTTATGTAACTAAAGAAGAATTTGATCGTAATTACAAAATTATTTTAGGATACGATTTTTTAAAAAGTAATAAAATAATTATGGATTTTGAAAATAATACTTTTAAACTCAATAACTCAATTATACAATTAAATCCTAACGAAGATCAAATTACTGAGGTAAATGAAATTAAGCCGACACAACAAAATGACGAGTTTCAAACAATACCAAAACAAATTCACTCTTATCAGTATAATAAGATTCCGAAAATTAATACACGAGTATTCGTAGAGAAAAGCATTACTTTGAGACCCAGAGAATCGAAGTTAGTGAACTTAATTTTTGACGGCAAACTAAAAAACGGACAACAATTTTTTTCCAACCTAAATATAACAACAGGAAATTAGTAATACAAAATTCAGTTCATGAAAATAAGGAAAATGAAAATAATTTATTCACAATATTAGTACAAAATAAATCTAAACAATACTTGAGACTTCACAAAGATCAGGAAATGGGAACAATTATTACTGATTTTTTTATAAAAAAAAACAAAATAAATCAAATACTGATAATATTTACGAAGTAAATAACTTAAATATCACACAAATTAGAGAATTAAGAAAGAAAGAACTTTCAGAGAAGGATTTTAAAGTTGATCACTTAACACCAAAGGTACAAAAGGAAGTACTGACAATTTTAATGAGACACGCTACTGCTTTCAGCAAATCATATGAAACGCTAGGAGAAGCAGATGTAATAAAACCGAACTTTAAACTAATGCACGACTTTCCAATACAAACGAAACCCTTTAAGTTAGCACATGATGTAAAAAAATTCGCGGAGAAAGAAATTCAGGATTTATTGGATGCAGGTATCATAGAGCCCACGAATTCAAGTTATGCTTTCCCAGTAATTTTCGTAAAGAAAAATTCTACGTCAAAAACAAATGATAAGAATTTAATTAAATTTAGGATGGCTATAGATTTTAGAGCTCTTAATGATATATTAGAAAGCGACCCATATCCCGTACCTAATACAAAGGAGATTTTACAAAATATGGCAGGAAAAAAATTATACACTGTCTTAGATTTGCATTCTGCATTCTTTCAAATAAAATTAAAAGAACAGGACAAGCATAAGTTAGCATTTATCACGGAAGATAACCATTTTCAAATAACAAGGATGCCTTTTGGGACAAAAATTTCAACAAATAAATTTGCTCGTTTAATTGATATAGTTTTAGGAGACTTAAAGAAAAAATACAATATTCAATGCTTTATTGATGACATAATAATTGGTTCAAATGATGTACAACAAATGCACATAATACTAGAAGCAGTATTAGAACAATTAGAAAAATTTAATCTTACAATTGAACCGACTAAACTAAAATTATACATGCCGGAAATAGACTTTTTGGGATACAAAATTAGTGAAAAAGGATATGCGCCCTCACAAAAAAATATCCAAAAAATAACAAACTTCGCAGTACCCACATCTCAAAAAACAGTTAGAGCATTTATTGGATTATGCACATATTTTAAAGCAACTATACATAATTATGCGGAGATAATAGCACCACTGACGGACCTCACTAAAGCTAATACAAAATTCAAATGGAATGACAAAGCACAAGAATCATTTGAAAAAATACAAAAAATTATAATGGAACAACCTACTATTCACCCCCCAGATTTTAGTAAAGAATTCTATATAATTACAGATGGATCGAAAATTGCAACATCGGGTATATTAGCACAAAAACAAGGAGATAAAATGATCCCAATTGAATTTACGGGAAGAAAATTAAGAGACTCAGAAAAGAAATATCCAAGCATGCAGATTGAACTTTTGGCAATCTATGAAACCATAACATATTTTAGAAACATTCTATTAGGAGGAAAATTTTTTCTGCTAACAGATTCAAAGGCATTAACGTACCATTTATAGTTAGAAAAGCAGCCTGAGATTGTAGCAAGATGGTTACTAAAATTACAAGATTATGATTTTGAAGTATCGCATATTGCAGATATCCATAATCCGGCTGATTTCTGTAGTAGATCGGTACATGCTCTATCAATAGCAGATAATTTGGACAAACATCTTTTCATGGTAAATAAAAAGCTAAATGCAGATAATATAAAAAAAGAACAATTAAATGACCCAAAATTAAAAGAAATTATTGAGGCCTTACAACAACAAAGAAAAATAAAAAAATATGAAAGTATACTTTAAATAAAGATGGGATATTAATTCTGAAAAATTCACATAATTCAAATAATGCGGAATTATATATCGCACCGCAGAGCTTAAAAGAAGATATTCTGAACAGTGCACATGTCCCACATTTTGCTTTCTTAAAAACTTATGGTATTATAAAAGAAAGATTTTTCTGGCACAGAATGTATCAAGAAATAAAACAATTCTGTACAAAATGCGTAACATGCAACACATTTAAACAACATAGAACGATAAAAATTCCTTTTAAAACAATGGATAAAAATTACCTCCCAGAACAAAGACTGGTATGCGATGTAATTGGACCTTTAATTCCATCTTTAAATAGGAATAAATTTGTACTGACAGTCATAGACACTGCCACACGATACTTGCAAGACTTTCCACTTAAATCGACGGACACTAGGGTCATAATCAATGCTCTCAATGGTTACTTTAGTGCATTCGGATTAGCAAGATATTTTTCCACTGATAATGGATCTTATTTCAAATCGAAGGATTTTAAAGATTACATGAAAAATTTAAATATCGAACTAATCCCCTCATCAATTTATCACCCTGAAAGCCAATCGATTTCGGAAAAGATTAATAGGGATTTAAAAGCTTCAATAGCAGCTATGTGTAATAAAACTTATGAATGGGATACGAAACTTCAATATTTTATTTTGATGCATAACTCAACTGTACATAGAATAACAAAATTCTCTCCAAGCATGTTATTTTTTGGAAGAGAAATAAAAACGCCTTTCACAAACTTCGAAGTACATGACATGTCTTCTTATAGGAAATACGTTCAAAATAAATTAAAACATATGCACGAAATAAGAAAAGAGGTTATCAAAAATCAGGAAATAGCAGATAGGGAATTAAATAAAAATTCAAAAGCAAAACACAAGGAGTTACAATTAGGCGATGAAGTATACTTAAAACTGCTGATAAAACCTAAAGCGTTACATCAGAAATTTTCAGGCCCATATTATGTAATTTGGTAATATCCAGTACAATCTTTCACAACGCGGACTGGAATATTATCTTAATATTACTTTATTAACACTAACCACTATCTTTCGCGTACCTCGTAATGCGGTGTAATTTCCCTCACTACAGACCAACTAGCCATAGTCATACAGATACAAAAAAAATTTGGTTCAATTCGATACATAACTTCATATAATTTTGCTCGGTAAAATATTGAAAATGGCACAAAAATGGCGATTGCAGCGCCCCCTTCCGGCGGATTTTTTCCAATTCAGGGAGGACCAGCTAGCCATAGTCATACACATACATAAAAAATTTGGTTCAATTCGATGCGTAACTTCATATACTCAGTGGCGCAGCCAGAATTCGGTTCTAAGGGGGGTTTTGAGTTTCTGATAAAGGTTATTTGAATCACCGGTTAATAGAATCAGTACTAATTAGAATATTTACTGTATAATACTTAAACTTAAAGAGTGTGTGTGTGGCCGGAAATCTTTTTTTTTTCTTTTTTTTTAGCATGAAGCATCTAAGAAAAGTAATTTAGTTCAAATAACCGATTTTTACTTATCTGATTCATGTAATATGCACTTTCACAATTTTAAGTAGAATTTTCGCCATTTAATTGAATCACTTTATTAGATGAAATCTGATTCAATAAAGTGGTAAATTGTGAAATGCGCCAAAACATTTAAATACTAGTGAAAAATGCTCCAAGGAACAGTGCAAAAGCAGAATATGATTTTAATTGAGCATTAAAAAGTAATGGACAAGTGCTTCAGTTAATTACTGAGCATGAGGAAGGATAACGGATCCCTTCTTGGCTACAACTCACTTCAATGCCAACTTTGAAAAAATCATATTTGTGCTTTTTCCATACAAAAGAAATTTGCGGTTCTTTAGTAGAATTTTCCACCGTGCTTTAGATGTTAACCAGGGGTGTAGTCATAAAAATAACATAAGATATATGTTCTAAGCAGAGGGATTTTCTAGAATGTGTATACTATAAGCTTTCTTGAAAAACAGAGGGTATATGGTGTTCTATTAAAAAGTCCAGAAGGTGTACGGCGTATAGCCTGTACTACATCTCTGATGTTAACTGCATTGTTCACTCTGCACTATACTACAAATCAATTTTCTGTGCAATTATACACTTAGGGTATGCTTGGTGGCAGTGCATGAATGTGATACCTGCAGGAACTAGGTATCTGGCATTATGTCGCCTTCCTTTACATTTATATCTAATTAAGCTGCATCTTTACTGGTTACTTCTTTACACTATACCTTTTTATAGTAACTGCGACTGATTTGTTTTCACGGAAAAAGCGCAAATATGATTTTTTCAAAGTTGGCATTGAAGTGAGTTGTAGCCAAGAAAGGATCCCTTATCCTTCCTCATGCTCAGTAATTAACAGAAGCACTTGTCCATTACTTTTTAATGCTCAATTAAAATCATATTCTGCTTTTGCACTGCTCCTTGGAGCATTTTTCACTAGTCCTTCTATTTTTCCATATTCCACTGGGATACTGCACAACTTGTTTTGTATTTTATATATAGAAATAAAAAATGTTCCCGGGATAAAAAGTTTGTCTTTTGTTTAAAAAAATTAAGTTTTTATCTTTAGTAGTTTTCGAGAAAAGTGCTGTGACACAAAATTTTTGTCCGATTTTCAGAATACTCTACAGTACACCTACAGTATGCCATAAAAAAAATAATTTTTGTGCTATGTTGTGCTTCTTGGTCAAACGAACATTAAAAAAAAATCATCAAAATTGGATAAGTATTTAGTTAGTTATTGGAAAAAGAAAAATTGAAAAATCCGTGTTTTTGCGGTTTCCTATGCTTAAGCATTATCGCTCAATCATATTATTGTTGCGCGCTGCCGCGTTTACAATGATTCCAACCAATGAGAAAGCGCCATTTCACGGCCAAGTAACCGTTTTCTATACAAGCAGGGGAGTGCGTTGCAGCAAAATGCAGCAGATTTTTAACAGTGTGCATATCCTTGGCGCTATAGTTTACAGGAGTGGTACATTGTTCAAAATTTGAAACTTTTGTTGCATCGCCACTGCATCGCTTTGATAGAATATCTCTATTTTGATCGATGACAATCCTCGATAATGCATTTAAGTAATCGTTTTCTACTTATCTACTATATCGTTTCCGTATATTTATTTTTTCAATCAGCACCAAGGTGCGCACTTTATTAGAAGATGCGCTCTATTAGAGGGCGCATTCTATTAGAATAAATCCTCGATAATGCATTTAAGTAATCGTTTTCTACTTATCTACTATATCGTTTCCGTATATTTATTTTTTCAATCAGCACCAAGGTGCGCACTTTATTAGTGTTAAAAACATTATAATGTAAACTCTAAATGAAGATTACAGAAAACAATAAACAAAAGACTTAAATTGTTTTTCATCCATCATCGCATAATTTAAAGAGCAACCAGGAAATGATTTTTAGGAAGAACAATTTTCTTTTATCGAAAGTGAAAGTACTATCATCATACGCAACATAACCTTCAGTTGTTTACAAAAAGACTGAAATCTGCAAATAATCAAATTGATTTATAATACATAAGTGATGATTAACTTTCAAGGACATTGTCATCAAAAGCTCATTAATTTCAATAAACTCTAAATTACTTTTACATGATATAAACATTCAAATAATAAATTTTCATTTTCAATGTAATATAATAATAATTTTTTCTTGTATTTTTTCACAGAGATGAATATGTAGCTGTAGAGAAAGGAGCTGTTGTTAGAGCTCCGTAAATACTAAAGCAAGTTCAATATAATATTCGTTTTTCTAAATGTAGCAGTGTTTTTTCTTACAGTGTGATGATTAATGTGATTAAAAGTGTATAAACCAAATGGATACTAAAATCTGGATGGCCTGCCTGAGATGAAAACAAATTGAAGGTAAGTCAATCTTACCTGGCTTTTCTGTTAATAACTGTTTTTAGTCAAACTAGTGAGGAAGTTCATACGCAATTTTAAATGTTAAGCTAATTATCGCTAACAATTATGATTATGAGACTGAAATAAAAACAAAATCAGGTCAGGCAGTCCATAATTAAACAATTTAGCAAACTTAAAGAAAAAAAAAAACTTTTCTATAACAATATCATGGCTGCTGTAAAAGACAGCACAACAATAGAAAAACTAAACGCCAATAATTACTCAAATTGGCGATTTAAAATTGAGATGCTTTTAATTCGTGAAGACTTAATTGAAGTTATTACAGATGAGGTTCCAACCCCCATAACCACAGACTGGGCCAAGAAAGACCGCAAAGCCAGAGCGTTAATCAATCTCAGTATTGAAGATAGCCAAATAGTACATGTTAAAAATCTGAATTCGGCGAGTGAGACATGGGACACTCTAAAGCAAATTCATGAGAGATCCAATCTCTCCAGCAAGCTGTACTTATTAAGAAAACTGTACAGCACAAAATTAAATGAAGGTGGTAACATGATAGCCCACATTACTAAAATTCTAGAAATTGTGGATAAACTATCTGCCATAGGAGAAAATATCACAGATTCCCATGTTTCCGCCTTACTATTGTGTTCACTTCCCCCTTCTTACGATACATTAGTGACGGCTCTTGAGGCCCGTCCAGAACCTGAACTCACAGTACTATTTATAAAAAATAAATTAACGGATGACTATATCCGCCGAACGGAAAGCTCTGAAAATTCAGAAAATAACACCAGAGCATATAAAGCTCAAGGAAAATCTGTCCACTCTGATTATAAAAGAATGAACAAATATTGTTCACACTGTAAAATGAAAAACCACACAAATAAAGAATGTTGGTTCCTAAAAGGGAAAAATAATAACACTTACACTCAAAATAAGCAAAATAAAACTAAAAACCATTCCACTTCGCTATGTTTTGAAGAAAAGACTGAAGACAGAAAAAATGCTGTATATGAAAAAAATGATGTAGCCTTACTTACAGAGCAACCTGATAATAAAAAAACCTTTATTGTAGATAGCGGAAGTTCCAGCCATATCGTAAACTCAAAAGAAATGTTTACAAAAATAACAAACAATGTTGAGACAAATGTCACTGTAGCAAACGGTAGCAAATTGATTTCATATGGATCAGGTGAAGTTGTTATTCAGACCGGAAAAAATAATAAACAAGTAACACTAAGGGATGTTCTGTTCGTACCAGATATTGAAACCAATCTGTTATCAGTTAGCAGGGCAACAAAAAACGGATGCCAGGTACATTTTGAAAGGGATAGGTGCAACATTACACACAAAGGTGAAATAATACTCCAAGGTAAATTAAAAAACAATTTGTATGAAATACACGTAAACGAAGATGAAAATAGTAGCTACTATACAAATGTAACGTATAATTGCACAAATGCAAATTGTATAGATTTATGGCACAGAAGAATGGGCCGTAGAAATTACGACACAATAAAAAACATGGTGTCTAAAGAATTAGTAAGCGGTGTAACAATAAATAAATGCAAACACAACAATGTATGTGAGGTATGCATTCAATCCAAAACAAACGAAACACCATTCCCGAAATCAGGAGCATATACAGCCAAAGAAAGACTAGAATTAATTCACACTGATGTATGTGGCCCTATAAACACACCCACTATAGGGGGGAAAAGATATTTCATCACTTTCATCGATGACTTTTCGAGGTTTTGTATAATTTACCTAATGTCAAATAAGAGTGACGCGTTTGAAAAATTAAAAGAATACATCGCTACAGTTAAAAATAAATTTGGTAAAATGCCAACTGCGATCAGATCCGACAATGGCGGTGAATATATAAATGACGAAATTGAAAAGTACCTAAAGTATAATGGCATAGAACACCAACTTACCGTCCCATATTCTCCAAGTCAAAACGGGGTTGCAGAGAGAAAAAACAGATCGCTTCTGGATATGACTAGGAGCATGCTAAACGAAGCAAATCTCCCACATAAATTATGGGGAGAAGCCATATGTACCGCAAACCATTTGCAAAATCGACTGCCTTCTAAATCCATCAACACCACACCATATGAACTTTGGCTAGGTAGAAAACCAAACATAAAATATTTAAAGGTTTTCGGTTGTACCGCATATGCCTATATACATAAATTTAAACGAGGAAAACTTGAGAATAGAGCAGAAAAGGGCACTTTTGTCGGGTATGACAATCGCTCTAAAGGGTACAGAATATACACAAGTGATGGAAGAGTCATTCTAGCTAGATCAGTAAAATTTATCGAAAACAAAATAGATAATGCAAACACTAATGAAAATACAAACACAAATGATTCAAAGTCTGAAATCAAAAAACAGGCTCAGCAGAATGAAAAAAATTTAATGGAACTAAATCTAACACCAGAAAACATCGATACAGATACACCATCCACATCTTTACAAACACAACACGTTAGAAGATCCGAAAGGGAAAATAAAGGAGTACCACCGGACAGATTTGCTTATGCAGTCCGGCACAATCCAATATATGAGCCCAAAAGTTGGCAAGAAATGATAAATCTTGAGAACCCACAAGAAAAAAAGAACTGGATCGATGCGACGCGAGAGGAAATAAATTCACTTAAAGAAAACAAAACATGGACATTAGTGCATCCACCACAAGGAGCTAAAGTAACCGGATCAAAATGGACATTTAAAGCAAAATACGATGAATTTGGAAAAATAAAAAGATACAAGGCTAGGCTCGTAGCTCAGGGTTACGGTCAAAAATACGGGATAGACTATGACGAAACATAAGCGCCAGTGGTGTCACACACAACACTCAGAAGCTTTTTAACTGCCGCAGTATATCATAAGTTAAAAATACATCACATTGACATTAAAACAGCTTTCCTACATGGAGAACTGGAAGAAGAAGTATATATGTCTCAGCCTGAAGGATACATAGACACAAAAGAACCTTTCAAAGTGTGTAGATTGGAAAAGGCAATTTATGGGCTAAAACAAGCAGCACGAGCTTGGTATATAAAAATTACCCAATCACTTAAAGAATTAAACTTCACACAAAGCACAGCAGACACTTGTTTATTCATACAGAAACAAGGGGAAAACAGTATTTACATCATAGTGTATGTCGATGACATACTCATTGCAGGAAATGATGACCAGATAAAAGATATAATAAATAAATTGAAAACAGAATATACTCTTGAAGATCTAGGAGAAATAAACAATTACCTCGGAATAAAAATAGAAAAAACGCAGAATGGATTCAAACTGAATCAAACTGCAAAGATAGAAGAAGTAGGAAAAAAATTCAACTTAACAGAATCTAAACCATACAGCACTCCAATGGAGGTAGGATTTCAGCGATTAAATGATGAAGGTAAACAAATGCCAAACAACACGAAATTCCGTCAAGCGATAGGTGCATTGTTATATGTCGCCACGATATCAAGACCAGACATACTTGTAGCAGTAAACATTTTAAGCAGAAAAAACGAAACCCCCTCCGAATCGGACTGGAAAGGAGTGAAAAGACTTATAAGATACCTAAATTCAACAAAAAATCTAAATTTGGTAATCAGCACACAAGAACCACCGATCTTGGAAATATATAGTGATTCGGATTGGGGGGGTGATTTAAAGACAAGAAGGTCAACTACAGGAAATTTATTCTTACTAGGAAAAAAACCTATAATGTGGATCACGAAGAGGCAGACCTGCATTGCACAATCCTCTGCAGAAGCAGAATTTGTGGCAGCGGCCAGTGCTACGCAAGAATTGACGTGGTTATTAAAATTATTAGAAGATCTTGGCGTACCACAACAATTGCTAATTACTATTTTCGAAGATAACATCTCTTGTATAAAAATGACAGAATCTGGAAAATATTCCAACAGAACAAAGCACATCGATATCAAGTATCATGTAATTAAACAGCTTAAAGAAAACGGAATAATCCAATTACATTATTGTCCAAGCAAATCAATGATTGCCGACATCCTTACAAAACCGGAACCCAAACCTGAATACATAGAAAATAGAAACAAACTCAAACTACTGGATAATCTCCATTAAGAGTTTAAGGGGGGGGGGGGTTGTTAAAAACATTATAATGTAAACTCTAAATGAAGATTACAGAAAACAATAAACAAAAGACTTAAATTGTTTTTCATCCATCATCGCATAATTTAAAGAGCAACCAGGAAATGATTTTTAGCAAGAACAATTTTCTTTTATCGAAAGTGAAAGTACTATCATCATACGCAACATAACCTTCAGTTGTTTACAAAAAGACTGAAATCTGCAAATAATCAAATTGATTTATAATACATAAGTGATGATTAACTTTCAAGGACATTGTCATCAAAAGCTCATTAATTTCAATAAACTCTAAATTACTTTTACATGATATAAACATTCAAATAATAAATTTTCATTTTCAATGTAATATAATAATAATTTTTTCTTGTATTTTTTCACAGAGATGAATATGTAGCTGTAGAGAAAGGAGCTGTTGTCAGAGCTCCGTAAATACTAAAGCAAGTTCAATATAATATTCGTTTTTCTAAATGTAGCAGTGTTTTTTCTTACAGTGTGATGATTAATGTGATTAAAAGTGTATAAACCAAATGGATACTAAAATCTGGATGGCCTGCCTGAGATGAAAACAAATTGAAGGTAAGTCAATCTTACCTGGCTTTTCTGTTAATAACTGTTTTTAGTCAAACTAGTGAGGAAGTTCATACGCAATTTTAAATGTTAAGCTAATTATCGCTAACAATTAGAAGATGCGCTCTATTAGAGGGCGCATTCTATTAGAATAAATACGGTATACACTTATAGTAAATACACTTTGTTAAAGTACAGGGCCCCAATATTTGACAGGTATGCCAGGCATTTTTGCCATTGATGCCATTGTGCTAAAAACAAAATATAAATAAATGAAAAAAATGGATAAAATATAAATTTGGTATGGTGCAAAAAATTGCCTAATTTAAAATTAAAAATCAAATTTAACAGCCACCAGGGCTAGACACCGTGCATAATTATTCAGTAAATGATTCATTAACACTAGAACGCCCGGAAATTCTACTCAAGTTTGAAAATAATATTTCTCACCAGAATTTTTATTCAAAATTATTTAATTGATTTATTTAACGTAAATTTCCGTGGATTAGATTTTAATTATTTCAAGAAAATTTTTCTGGTTCGAATTGAAATTTAGTTGCATGATTGGAGTGGAATCGACTCCATCCGGGGGTTCTAGTGTTAAAAAATGACAAAAATCAGCATGTCAAAAATTTCAAAAAATTCATAATTCGTTAAAAAATTAAGTTAAAAATAAGAGAAAAAAAAAGCATTCTGTATTTTTTTATGCTTAATCGAATGGTGTAACTGGTTTTTCTCTCCGATGATCACAAGTACCTTAGATTGATGACTGCCATTCTTTTATTTCATCTTGTAAAAAAACTGTTTAACGTAAAGCTATGAATTTTTGCAGGATTAATTAGCATCGCAAAATCTTTAAAATAAACTTTACCGCAACATTCTATCTGCAATAGAACGTTAGATATACCCATTTATGACCAAGTTTGGAAAATACGCATTTTCAGAAAAACCGCCCAGCGAAATAACGTTTTCTCGATGACTACCCCGGGATAAAAAGTTTGTCTTTTGTTTAAAAAAAAAATTAAGTTTTTATCTTTAGTAGTTTTCGAGAAAAGTGCTGTGACACAAATTTTTTGTCCGATTTTCAGAATACTCTACAGTACACCTACAGTATGCCATAAAAAAAAAATAATTTTTGTGCTATGTTGTGCTTCTTGGTCAGACGAACATTTAAAAAAAAATCATCAAAATTGGATAAGTATTTAGTTAGTTATTGCAAAAAGAAAAATTGAAAAATCCGTGTGCATCATCGCTCAATCATATTATTGTAGCGCGCTGCCGCGCGCACAATGATTAAGTTTGAATTTCATTCATATAAGCAGCAATTATAGCGATCTTTCTCAGCTCTGGGAGGGGTTTTAACCCTAAAACCACCCCCTTAGCTGCGCCACTGCATATACTTTTGGTTGATACAATATTGAAAATGGCACAAAAATGGCGATTGCAGCGCCCCCTTCCGGCGGATTTTTCCAAATTCAGGGAGGACCAACTAGCCATAGTCATACACATACACAAAAAATTTGGTTCGATTCGATGCATAAGTTCATATACTTTTGGTCGGTATAATATTGAAAATGGCACAAAAATCGCGATTGCAGCGCCCCCTTCCGACGGAATATTTCAAAACTGAAGGAGGACCTGCTTGCCACAGCCAAAAATATTCACAAAAAATTTGGTTCAATTCTATGCATAACTTCATACACTTTTTGATGGTAGAATGGCGACATACAGACAGACAGACACACACACAGACAGACAGACATTTTGTAAAAACATGTTTTTTTGGAATCTCTGACCCCTAAAACGTGTAAATCCGTCGAAAACCGGAAGTCGAAAAAATTTCTACAATACTTTCTTCTATTTGTGTAAGTTTTTGGCTGTGGCAAGCAGGTTCTTCTTCAGTTTTGAAATATTCCGCCTGAAGGGGGCGCTGCAATCGCGATTTTTGTGCCATTTTTAATATTGTACTGACCAAACGTATATGAAGTTTTTCATCGTATTTAACCAAATTTTTTGTGTAAATGTATGATTATGGCTAGTTGGCCCTCCCTGAATTTGAAAATAATCCGCCGGAAGGGAGCGCTGCAATCGCAATTTTTGTGCCATTTTCAATATTGTACCGACCAAAAGTATATGCAGTTATGCATCGAATTGAACCAAAATTTTTTTGTATGTGTATGCCTATGGCTAGTTGGTCCTCTCTGCATTTGAAAAACATCCATCGGAAGGGATTTTTGTGCCATTTTCAATATTGTACAGATCAAAAGTGTACGAAGTGATGCATCGAATTGAACGAAATTTTTTGTGTAAGTGTATGGCTATGGCTACTTGGATCGCCCTGATTCTGAAAAAAATCAGCCGGAAGGGGGAATTGCAATCGCGAATTTTATGCCATTTTCAATATTGCACCACTTAAACGTGTATGAAGTTAGTTCTAGAACTGAACTAAGTTTTTTGTATATGATTATTTTTTGGTAAGTCAAGTAAGTCCTCCCTGAATAATAATAATAATAATAATAATAATAATAATAATAATAAATCTGCCTATCATGTTTTTGTCCATCAGCTCGTGCTGAGACGTCAATTCGTTTTTACTTCGATTAATTGATTGCAGCAGAAATTTAAGATGAAAATCAAAGTTGGTATAGTATTGAATTAAAATTATTAAAGCATTAAAATGAGTAACTATTTTTTTAAATATTAAAATGTACGTATGAGATTTTACTATTATTGATTATGAGAACTATTTTTTTAAATATTAAAATGTACGTATGAGATTTTACTATTATTGATTATGAGAACTATTTTTTTAAATATTAAAATGTACGTATGAAATTTTGTGATTGGCATATCCAACTAGTTTTATTTAAGAAGCACAATCATGAGACTCTTTTAATTAATAAAATTTTAAATTTCATGAATTCTTCTACAAATTGAAACAAACTTTTTTAAAATCAAAGAGCAATAATGAAAAAAATGGTTGAAAAAAAAAAAGCTTTACAGTCTCATAGTTGTTCTTTGTAAATAACTCAAGGCAGATTTTTTTCAACATAAAGTATAAATACTTTCAACTTAATTCTGAATAAAGGAATGTCTAGCTCATAGTTCTCTTCTTATGAATGGTGACATTTTCCATCTTTCCCATCATATCATATTTTACAGAAATCAAAGCATGTGAGTTGAAAATATAGTTATGGTACCTTATTTATTGTTAATGCAACAAACAAAAATACAAGTTTGACTCTAATTAGAGTGAGATGAAATACAATGTACTCATGATTCAATAAGTTGATTATGATTATGGTATTATGAGCAAAAATTGTCTGCCTTGATAGCTGTTACTAATCTCAAAAGTTTTTTTTTTTCTTGCTTAAGGATTTTTATTTAGAAAAAGCAAGAAACAGATTATTAGCTTAAAAAATTTTAGGAACTTGCATCTGCACTTGCATCATTTATTCCTAAGGAGAATCCTAATAAATCACCATTTTAATCCTTCTCATAGTTAATTTTCTTAAGTTAAACTTTACAAACAGCAAATAAATAATGTAAAAATATTCTATTTTATTTAAATATGATTTTCTTTCTTATTATTTTAAATATATTTATAAATTGACAGTTAAAAGTAGAAATTGTGAAAAGTTTTTAAAAATGTGTTTTAAAAGGCATTATTAATTATTTAAATCGGCCGAATACTTTAATATTCAGCGTAACCGAATATTCGGCCTAACCGAACATTTGGTAACATGGCTGAATATTGAAGAGATACCGAATATTCGGTGCATCTCTAATACATTTAGTGAAACTTAAAAGCGCATATCATAATTAAAAATGTTTTCATTCATCTAACATCCATCACCCACAATATACCGTATTTCGGATTAAATATACTATTTGAAATATTTTGTGTATCCCTGTAAATGTCATGCGCTTCGTACTATGCATGAAATTACTCATATTAATCCTCAGAGATGTATATTAATTTGATTATAGATGAAATCGTTTACCACAAATAAAATATGTCACAAACAATTCTCCCGTTTATTATTGTGTATTGGAATTCTTTATTGTAACCCTGTAAATGAATAATAACTATTCTTTTCACTACATATTTTACAAAATGCATATTTTTGTACACTTTGTAGATGCATATAAATTTGAAGATGTTTGACAGGGTGTAACATCTTTAAAATTCATTTGAAGCGATCTTTCCCCATAGGACGTAATGTAATGGAAAACTTTGGATAATCCTTTTAAATAAACTAATCATGGCAGAAACTTCATTTTCAATAGAGTTTGTGCTAGGGTAAACGTTAATAACGTCCAAAAATTTCATGGCAATCCGAGTATATTTACGAGAGTTAGAGTGCGGATAGACGGCCAAACAAAACATAAACACTTTTCAACTTTGTTGGAAAGTATTAATAATGGAGTTAGTCTCATTAACTTCTGAATGCCTCATATATCGATAAGAAAATATGGATATAAGAAAATATATCCTATAAATATAATACATAGTTTAACGTGTACGGTATTTTTCGGTTAACCGGACGCAACTGGTTATATATTCATATATATACATATAGGGTAGATGTGCCAGTAATGGAGTCCCTTAAGGCTCCTGTCTTTGCCCGCAAAGACACCCGTGAGCTAATGCTATTCCTATGGGGAGACTTTTTCTAATAATTCTTTCGCATTTTGACATTTTTAATTTTTTTTCCATTGGATAGCTGAGGTCCCTCTCAGGATCGCTCCTTGATTACTTTTTCGATTTTGGTTGCAGGTATTTTCTATAAAATTGCTTTCACTTTCGGAATCGGTTTTGGAATTGAAAGTAACTTTATAAAAAATATCTGCAAGCAAAATCGAAAAAGTAGTCAAGGAGCGATCTTGAGAGGGATCTCAGCTATCTAATGCAATATATTTATATGTATATTTAAAAATGTCAAAATACGAAAGAGTTGTTAGAAAAATGGTTACTTACGTATTAACGCCACCGCAGTGAAACGCAGCACAAGCAGTTATCTTTTGGACTCCTTCTTAGATTGTTGTTTGATAATTTTTATGCCATTTTTTAGTGATTTTTTAGAACTTTTTTGTGCTAATTTGTAACGCAATTTTTTTTTTGTGTGTGTGTGCATGCAAACAACATAATTACTGTTTATTGATGCATTAGCACAACTTCTGCTGCGGTGGCGTTAATACGTAAGTACCGAAAAATGCCTCCCCACAGGAATAGCATTAGCTCGTGAGTGTCTTCGCGGGCAGGGACAGGGGCCTTAAGGAATTTCTTTAAAAAATATTTTTGTTATTAATTTTTATAATTATTTTATTCCAGTTTTTTTCATATTATATTAATCTTTAATCAATATTTAACTAATCCCATAATTTCCAAATACAAATTTAATTTTAAATAATAGAAATACTTCAAAACTCTCAATAGTCCACTAAGGAACACCCATATTCCAGTAATGGACACCCCTCCTAAAATCTTAAAAACAAATAAAATTTTGTAAATGACCATTGGTATATGAAATTCACGCTTTTACATTATTATCCAAACAAAAATATTCGATTAAAAAAAAAAAAATTAGTAAAATCAGCTTTTAGCATGTTATTAACCCCTTGAGGACGAGCGACAAGTATACGTGCCGCAAAACGGCTTAAGAATCCTTGTTTATCCTCACCAGTAAAATTATACTGCAAAATTTGCTTTATTTAATCGGAGCATTTTCTCGATTCAATAGAACAAAAATTTCTGTTTTTTAAAACCGGTGACGAAGCATTAAAAATTTTGTAAAAGGCTCCCGTCGCGAAGGGGTTAAGATTTTCACTGAAAAACAGTGAAACTTTATTTTCTGCTTCTCAATTGTTTTGATGAAAAGTGTAAAAAAATAATCCAGAATATAAAGCATGCAAGGAGGAGTTAAGAAAAAAAATAGAAGCTTAATTATTATATATTATTTTACTAGCAGCCTTCGCCCGCTACGCTGGTCAGTTTTTCTAAAGAAACTTAGAATCAAACTAAATCTTTATATCATATTAACTTTTTGTGCGTTTATTAATTCGAAATCCAGAGTTTCTTTTACATATATAGATTGAAAATTTCAGGTTTTTGCGCCGAAGACATCGCCAAATTAGAAAAATGTAAAGTATCTCACGAATTACTGGGTTGCAGCAGCTGCCAGATTTTCTATATAGCAAACTTTAGCTAATCAATCAACCGATAGATGGCAGCACGCCACACCTTTACCTAAAACATTTACCTGTGTGGCACCAGTGACTTACCTGGACATTCACTCACCGGCCGACTCTGTGGATCGTACGATCGATCTCGATGTGCTGTAAATCATAACCAACTCCTCATGTTAATTTAATTTAATTTTATGTAAATAGTTTGTTCAAATATAAGATTATGAAAAGTTATCCATAGCAGTTTATTTTATTATCCAATACATCCAATGCTCCCACCGATGGAGTCAGATTAATGGAGAGGTCAGCGAACGGCCTTTCCAAGTGGTGACCCTGTGAAGGAATACATCGCAGGCTAACATCGTCTTAATTAGAAGACTTGCGTTCATCATCGTCCTGCTTTCATCCAACTTTACAAGTGCTCTGATTATGGACTTTATTCTGAATTTTATGCCAGCTGTGGTACAAAGGAGAGCCCACGTGTTCGCGATGTGCCGATTCTGAAGGTAAGTGGCTATTTTTCATTTCCGTTCATTGTTTCTGTCAGGAGTGCTTTGTTTATTTTTACATATTCACGATGCCGCCAAACGATCCATTGCAACAGGTTGAGAAAGTCTCTGTTAAATTCCCCCCCTTTTTGGGATAAAGAGGCTGACCTTTGGTTTATTAACATCGAAGCACAATTTATTCTAAATAACATTACTCAAGATACTACGAAGTATTACGCAGTAGTATCGGCTCTTAATTCGGAAGTGCTTTCATATGTGAGCGATATCGTGAAAAATCCCCCGCAATCGGATTTGTACTTAAGCCTTAAAAAACGCTTAATCGCTGAGTTCGCGGATTCTGAGCAAAAGCGGGTGAAAGATTTGCTAATGCATACGGTTTTGGGGGATGAAAAGCCATCGCACCTCTTACGTAAAATGCGACAGCTCGCGCAGGAAAAAGTTAATGAGGAATTTCTTAAAACACTATGGATACAACGTTTGCCTAAAGAAACGCAAGCTATTTTATCTGTTTCGGAAGGTAATTTAGATAAACTCGCGCAGATGGCTGATAAAATCATCGAAGTAGCAATTCCACAAGTCGCGGAGACGCAGCGGCGTTACGATCAAAAGAAAGAAAACGCGTCGGTTTCCGAATTACAGGCGCAAATCGCGGAGTTAACCGAGCAGGTGAAACATTTATCGCGCTTTAGCCAGCGGCGGGAGCATAGATCGCGGGATCGTTCTACGCAGAGAAGACATCGATCGCAGACTCCTAAGCGCATGAAAGAAGGTTTGTGTTGGTATCACGCTACGTTCGCCGATAGGGCACGGCAATGCCGACCCCCATGTAATTTTAAGAAATCGGAAAACTAGAAGGGAAATCGCACGTGGCGCAATGTGATTTCAATGTTAACACATCAAGTCGCCTTTTTATTCACGATCCTACTTCTCGCCGGCATTATTTAATTGATAGCGGCAGCGATGTTTGTGTTTTGCCGTATACGGCTAAGATGTCTTTTGTTGCACCTTCTAATTTAACACTGTATTCAGCCAGCAATTCCCCAATCAAAACATATGGCACTAAAATGATAACACTTAGTCTAAATTTACGACGCGAATTAAAATGGCCATTTATAATCGCTAACGTTAGTAAACCAATTATCGGCGCCGATTTTTTAAAACATTATGGATTATTAATTGATTTGAAAAATTCTTGTTTATATGATCCACTCACTAAGTTCACTTCCAAAGGCACAACAATTAACAGTCACAGCAAAAGCATTACTCTTGTCTCTAGTAGAGATAAATTCTATAACATCTTAAACAAATATAAGGATATAATTCGCCCATATCCTGCTTCACCCAACCCAAAGCATAATACTGTGCATCGGATAATAACAAATGGGCAACCAGTCTTCAGTCGCCCAAGGCGTTTAAATCCTCAGCAGTTAGCCGTCGCAAAGCAGGAATTTCAGACTATGGTGGAACAGGGTATTTGTAGGCCTAGTAAATCGAATTGGTCAAACCCCTTACATATGGTTCCTAAAGCTAATGGTGAATTTCGCCCCACTGGCGACTATCGCGCCTTAAATAGAATAACTCAGATGGATAGATATCCTTTACCACATTTACATGATTTTGCACAAAATTTGCACGGAAAAAAATATTTTTCAAAAATCGACCTTACTAGAGCATATCATCAAATTCCAGTGCATCCTGATGACGTGCCAAAAACGGCAATAACTACACCTTTCGGGCTCTTTGAATTTTTATTCATGCCATTCGGTTTAAAATGCGCAGCCCAAACATTTCAACGTTTTATGAATGAAGTACTATATGGTTTTGATTTTGCTTTCGACTACATTGATGACATATTAATTGGCAGCTCATCTGAGGAGGAGCACGCTAAGCACTTAGATATGGTTTTTAGTCGCCTCTCTGAGTATGGCATTCGAATCAATGTGGATAAATGCGTTTTAGGTGTTCAGGAACTGTCCTTTTTGGGCTATCTTATTAATGAGCAGGGTATAAGACCAATGCCCGAGAGAGTAACACCCATCTTGAATTTTGATAAGCCAAAAACTGTAGGGGATCTAAGGCGATATTTGGGGTTACTTAATTATTACCGGCGTAATATCCCACAGGCTGCTCATGTTCAGTCATTTTTAAGTACTTACTTAAAAGGTTCTAAAAGGGCTGATAAGAGCGAGATAGAGTGGAATGATGAGAGCAGTAAAGCTTTTGAGGATTCAAAACGTCAGCTTGCTAATGCAGCTTTGCTTTTTCATCCTTCGCCCGATGCTCAAATTGCTTTATTTGTTGATGCTAGTGATTTCGCTATTGGCGCAGCGTTGCACCAGTGTGTTGAATCGACTCTTCAACCATTAGGGTTTTTTTCACGCAAATTGACTGAGACTGAAAAGAAGTATTCCGCATATGATAGAGAGTTACTAGCTGCTTATTCTGCTATTAAACATTTTCGCTTCATGCTGGAAGGTCGTAATTTTACTTTATACACAGACCACAAACCACTTACTTATGCCTTTTCTCAAAAAAGTGACAAATGTTCCCCACGACAATTGCGACAGCTAGATTTCATTAGCCAGTTCACCACTGATATTAGACACGTTAAGGGGGTTGACAACATACCAGCCGACACGCTTTCGCGAATCGAATCTATAACTTGTCCCACGCCAATTAATTACGAGCAGATCGCTGATGATCAGAGTAGGGACAGTGATTTAAGCACATGTTTAGCAGATAATTCATCATCGCTTAAGCTCAGTAAATTCATCATGCCCAATAGCTCTGTGGAACTTTATTGTGACACATCTACTGGAAAAATCAGGCCTTTTATCCCGTTAACTCAGCGAAAAAATGTTTTTGACGCTTTACATAACATTTCCCACCCTGGTCGTAAATCGACCATTAAACTTATCACTGACCGTTTTGTTTGGCCTAATATTAGAGCTGATTGCGATAAGTGGGCCAAGACGTGCATTCCATCCCATACGGCCAAAACCATCCTCCGGACGTCCTATGCGGTCCTACACAGATCCGGGAGATCCTATAATCATCAAATCCTGTAAACAGCAGATTAAGACGTCCGGAGGACACCATAATCCGGAAGAAGTAATCCTATAACCATCGAATCCTGTAAACGTCAGATTAAGACGTCCGGAGGACACCAGAATCCGGATGAGCAATCCACGATGAGCAGTACAGTATCTTCGGAACAGCGAAATTACCAGTGCGCATGCGCCAGAAATGTCAACATTCGCGATGTTGTATTAATGGATTATTGGATGGAATTTCAATTAAAATTTTACTCTAAAGGATCTGAATATGTCTATACTAAAGGTAAGTAAACTTTCAAATATTAACCTTTTAGAATGAATTCTTGAGATTTGTACCAAAATATAACGATTTTTTTTATAATCTAATACCATGAAACAGACAACTTTCATAGAAAACATATAAACAGTTATAGCAATTTTTCATGTAAATATTCGTAATAATAATGCGGTATAATCCTAAAACAAACCTTCATTTATTATATTTTTAAAGAAATTATAAGAAATAGTATTATTTTTAAAGGTAGATCAATATGTGTCTGACCAAAACATTATTTACGATTACGATCGATTGTTTGGACACTAATGTATTAGTTTAAAAATACATTAAGCATTCGTTTTGTTAAGGAGAAGCAAATAAAAATATTAAAAAGTCTTAAATTCAATTTTTAAATCAATTTAACCATTAAATTTATTTCTTTTAAAAATCTAATAAAAATATTCATAAAATATCTTTTTATTCCAGGAATAACTTGCTTATAAAATTAATTTTGTAAAATAAGGGTTTACAAATTTAATAATTCTACATGTGGCCCAATGGCAAAAGCTCCAATTGCTGGCTCTGTGTAACACTAGCAGTTTCAATTTATCTTTATTTATACATAATCGTTTTTAAATTGCTTTTTTTTTGGAGGTGGTGGGGGGGGGGGGGGGGGCAGGAGATATTCAGTGAAATACATACCCCTGAAAAAAAGATAAAATACACTGTTATAACTGTTCATTTACAAAACATGTTGCAGTTGCTTTTTTTTTTTATGTATTTAAAAACGTTTGCATTTTCTAAGAAAAGATTTTTAGACTAGCCTATTTCATCCGCATATTTTCCGTTTTAGATGACAGTAACCTTGACTATGTTCTTTCTAAATCATTTTTTAAAAATGCAGAGCCCTGCCTTTATTTTAATAGAGTGAGTTGTACCCCTATTTGCTTCGAAATATTTCATAAAACTCTTCAACAAATCGCAATATTTCAAAATTTGTATGCCTTAGAACTTGCAAAAAATTATAGAACTTATTTCTTTAGAAAAACAGGTTATTCAGTCATTGTAATCCAATTGCATTTTGTCAATTTTTAATCCATAAAATCATTTAATGTTTATCTTTCTATATTTACCATGCGTAAAAATCACATTTTTTACGATCGCTGCTAAGTGTGTTAGTGAAGCTTCTCTTGAAAGAAATAATTCTTCAATAAAATATAGGAAACAATATCTAAAGTTGAAGCATAATATTGCTGCAAATATTTGCATCTGTTTAATAATAAATGCAGTTGGTGCAGCCAAAGGGGTGGTTTTGGGGTTAAAACTCCTCCCAGAGCTAAGAAAGATCGCTATAATTGCTGCTTATATGAATCAAAACCAAACTTAATATTTAAATGTTTCGGCACATTTTGGAATCTGCCACTTTATTGATTCAGATTTTATTTAATAAAATGATTCAATTAATTGGCGAAAATTATAGTTAAAACTGTGAAAGTGCATATTACATGAATCAGTTAAGTAAAAATTGGTTATTTGAACTAAGTCGCTTTTCTTAGACGCATTATGCTAAAAAAAATTATGGTTTCCTGCCACACAGATGCTCTTTCAGTTTAAGTATTATACAGTGAATATTCTAATTAGTAGATACTGATTCTATTAACCGGCTATTCAAATAATTGGCAATCACCTTTATCAGAAACTCAAAACCCCTCCCTAGAGCCAAATTCTGACTGTGCCACTGAATAAATGCATACTTTTCAGTTAAGCCGGGTACCAGTGTTACACATATATGTATATACAATGTGTGTGTAAATATAACTCTGATGCTTGGCCTAAAAACAGGATTCATACTCATCAGGAGAATATAGGATTCCTGGGAAAATCAGGAGATGAATTTTAGGTTGTAAAAATCAGTGGGATCTCAGGGGATAATACAAAAAAATTCCCAAACCTGGGAAATTTTGCCAAAATGACAGTCTTTTCTGGGAAATTGGGGGCAATTGTTACTGTTCGCATGCTTTATTATCATATCATATGTAATATTGAAATATTGTTAATTGTTGATACGGAAAAATTGTACATCCCGAAAAATACATCATTGGATTCTCAGGGGATTTTTTCTTGGAAGATGAGTATGAACCCTGAAAAAGTACAAATAAATGTATTTGAATCATGCATTAATGTTGCTTTATTTGTTTGCTTAATCTATTTAAAGTATTCTTTCAGCCTTCCATTCCATGTATTTTGTTAGTTTTGCAAATGTACGTGATCTCAGGGTCAAAACTAACCTTTTTTGCTCGTTTCGGCCTGGAGCAAACTTTAATTTTGACACCCTGCCCCTCACACCCAATTAAAGTTATCAATCATAGGCACACTATTCAAAAAAAAAAAAAAAAATCTTTAAAAAACAATTAATAAAAATTAAAATGCTAGCAAGAAATATGTAAACAATGCTCACAAAGTATTAAGATTAGCTTGAGCGTTAAGAGTCTTCATTAGTCATGCGAAGAAACTGGACAACAAATGTTAGGCCTATGAGAACATTCTTTTTAGAATTTCTGTTTTGCATATCAGTAGTTTTAAATGTTTTTTATTGCTTTAGAATAGTTGAAATGGAATTCTAACCAGGTTAGTGTTTTCTTTTTCAAATTTTGGTTGCAGATTTATTTTTTAATAAAGTCACTTCTATTTTCAGAAATTTAAAAAGAACAATCCCAAAGTTTTAACATTATCATGTGGGTTTCTTTTGTACTCGATATATACGTACATGTATATATATCTACATATATTTTTGTATGAAAAGACAAAATCTTCATTCGGTTCTCTCTTTGCCTTTCGCTCTGACTTCCGAGACATATGTCCTCTCTTTACTTCCCTAATTTCGGCACTGCATGATCTTAAAAAAAAAATAAAAAATAATACAATGTTTCAAAGACATGGCATTTTTATTGTGATTATTTTGTTTAGAAACTTGCAGGAGTTTCTTTAAATACTATACTAAATAATAGGCAAGTAAATATTCCTATATTTAGTATATTCGTGCTTAAATAGAAATTCCTTACTTTTGCAAATTTGACTTAAGGGTGTATTTTGATTCAAACTGCTTATTTTCCGATTTGTTTTGAATTCACTTTTGCTCTCAAACGCACCAAACTCACAGATTCTCTTATTTAGACACTACTCAATATGCTGTGATTGTCGATTCTTTGATAAGTGCACAAAATATTTTTTAAAAAAAGCAATCAAAAACGGCAATTCGAACCAATTTTTCCGTAGTGGGAGATCTGGCAGCTGGGAGTGAAAAAAGGGGTCTTCCTGAAAAGTTAATTGCTCATAAATCAAATTCTAATTTATTGAGCGTAAAAAGACATCACAAGGCACCTTATACGTCTCTTCAAAAATCCCCTCAACAAATTTCATGTTTCTACTTTAAAAAAATGTGTCTGAAATTGTATCGGAAAATTTCGAGCTGCTGAAGGTGGAAAAGCGTTTTTTCGAATACACCCTAAAATGAAATTTAAAGCCAGTTTTTTTTTTTTCTAAACTTTGTACATTGTTACTTAATAAAGATTAAATATTGTTTTTCTAAAAACTAATTGCTTATCTGTGTTATAAAAACTAAATATATTAAAAAGCTTTAATGTGTTTGTTTATATTTTCAGTTTATTTAAAAATGATTTTTAAAAATCTGATTTAAATCAATGACTTAAAAAAAATCCATTGATTAAAATCATGAATTTAAATCATGATTAAAACCAATTATGTTGATTTAAAGCAACAAACCCTGTGGAAAAATGGAGAAGGTACCTTGATTTCTTTGAATTTACTTAGGTCAAATGTAAAAATAATGGAAGCTCTTCTCAGGGTTCGTTGATTTAAATCGGCTTGATTTTAATCATGATTTAAATCACGATTTAAATCAACTGATTTTTTTTAAAAAATCATTGATTTAAATCAGTTTTTCTTTTAAGTTATTTTTTAATAAATTTCAGATGAAACAAACATAATAATGTGCTTTAACATAATTTAGTTTTATATACCATATATAATCAAACAACTTTCAGAAAGATAAAGCTTAAGCTTAGTAAAAAAGTAAAATAAATGTAAAGTTTAGAAAAAAAATGCTTTCAAATTTCATTCGAATCAAATTATAAAATAATCTTGCAACGGTAAAGAAATCTAAACAGAAATATACTAAATATTTGAATATTTACTCAGTATTTAGAAAAACTTTTGCAAGTTGAGGTAAAATAAAATTGTATGACTTTATGTGCTGTACTTTGGTGAAGCCTGCTATATAAGGATTTGAGCAAAATCTGAATCACCAATTTATTTATTTAATTTAATATAATTGATCTCAGCCCTTTAAAATGGTGGAAGGTATTTTTGTTACAGTTATTGAAAAAGCTCATACTAAAAAGAGAATTAATGATCAACTAGCTTTTTACTGCAATAGATTTATCTGCTTCAATCGAACAAATGTTTTTTGCCTTTGGTTTGATACTTTCAGAAATTAGAAATCAACAGATAAAACTGTTAAACCGCTGCCATCGAAATGCTCAAGGCCAGAGGACACAAATTGTGAGGAATTCACTAATTGACTTACTTCTCAATTATGTTGGAATTCACACTAGAAAATTTTAAATAACAATTTACTTTTATTTTATTTGAGGAATATCAATCATCATATAAAACACTGAACATACTGATTAACTTATTAATTACTTTTTAAACTTAAACATACACATGAGAATTTGGAATCTCCCAATAAAAAAATATCCAGATGCGGCAACACTGTAGCATTCCTTGTCTGGCTGAATTTTTATTTAGGGATTCCAAGTTTTTATTAGTGAGTTTAAATAGTTATTGTTTTATAAGATGATAAATATTCCACAAGTAAAATAAAATTGCTATTAAAAATTTTCTTGTGTAAATTCCAACACTACTGAGAAGTCAGTCGATTAGTGATGGCATCTCAATTTGTGTCCTCTGGCCTTAAGTATTTTGATGGCAGCAATTAAACTTATTTTTCTCAGTCAACACTTAAAAAAGTTAAAAACTTCCAATTTTGTTTAAATTTTTTATGTGTTGCAGATGTTTCTTATTTTAATTAAAATATTGAAGGTTGAATTAATTTTTGACATCTGATTTGTAGTTTTTCATGCATTTTGTGTAATCAAGATTTTTTTCATAGCCAAAAATTTTACCTTGAAGAAATATGAATCATTTATGTAAATTGTGTATTATTAGTTATAGATAATACTTATATTATGCATGTCTATGTATGTAAACTTTATATTATTTAAATTAAACAAAAAGTCATAAAACAATAATAATGTGTGGCAATTTTTAAAAAAATCAAAAAAATCTGATTTAAATCAAAAAAATCCGATTTAAATCAAAAAAATCCGATTGTTTTGATTTTTATTAAAAAAATCAAAAAAATCACGAACCCTGGCTCTTCTTGATACCACTTGTGATCATTTATATTAAATTTTATTTGATTTATGTAGCTTCAATTATTTTATTTATTATTTTTTAGGCACAAATTGTAGAATCCGTAAAGTCCCAGCATGGATAAATGAAAGTATCTATGGATAAATCCTGCAACTATCCAGCAGTCAAAGCTCAGTTCTAAATACAATTTTGAAATTGGTAAGTTTTCTTTAAATATTTCTAAATAAGACATCATAATAAAATAATAAATTCTTACCAAAGCTATGCATATGTGTATCTTCCTGTTATATATTCTTTAATCATATTTAATTTATATTAATTCATACATTCTTTAAAGTATCCAAGTAAAGATAATTAAAGGCAAGTCCATGAGTTTTCTGTCATAGAAATAAATGGAACTTCTTGTTTTAAAAATGAAAATACATGTGCAAAATTATTACAATAATGGCAACTACTAGAAATGATAACGTTGAAAATTTCATTTAATACAGTAGACTTCCTCACATCTGCACAGCTTGGGAAAAGAGATTGTGCGGATTTTAGCAATTGCAGATTTCTGGTCAACTATTCTGGAAACTATCAGGGCCGTAACTACCACAGGGGCAGCCGGGGCACCGCCCCGGGGCCCCCAAGCCTTAGGGGCCCCAAACTGGTGGTTAAAAAAGTATTGATTTTATTTCTAGTCTAACTTGATATAAAATGCACAACACCTAGCTAAATGTTAATAATAACAAAAAAATTTCAAAGTGCTAGAGTAAATGTTTTTGTGTGTCCGTCGATATACTCCATACGCTTCGCATGTAAAAGCAGCTCTAGAGCAGACAGCAGAATGTCGAGTCGAATGTGTCATTTCACATCACCATGTTTGCCATTCGCACCGAAGCTAGAATAAGGAAGAAAATATGGTCTTCTGATCGGTTGAATAATATAAAAAGCATCTAAAAAATTCTAGAAAACATAAAATCAGAAAAAATTCAAAATTCATCTTTCATTTTTTTAGGCTTTTCATACTGTGTTCGTTTAAACAGCGGCGTGCGAAAAAAAAAAATGCGCCCAGGACAAAGTTTTAATTTGGCCTGTTCGCGAAGGCCCTCACTAGTTTGCCCCGGGGCCTCCAAGTTTATAGTTACGGCCCTGGAAACTATAATGAATGATTACAGTATAATGAAATATTATGATAAGTAATAAAGTAAAATAATAAAAATTCACATAATTTTCAAATGATTTAAATATTAAAAGCAAAGGCCAAATTAATAACCGATTATGAATGATTAAATATTCATTATAAAGATGAAATGTATTTTTCCTAAATTATTCAATGAAACTTGCCTCATAAAAGTACATTACTAATTCACATCAAAATTATAAAACAAAGAGATATTATTTCAGGTTTAGCCAGACTTAATAACCAAAAAAGCTTGATTAATGTATAAATTATAATTGGTAAGAAGATTGTTATTACCAGTGATATCAGCAATATCTTCAATTTTTTCACAAATTTATTCTTCCTTCAGGATAAAACATGAATTCAGTAATATTAGCAAAAAATATAAATTAAAATATATATGGAATGTATATAAAAATAAAAAGTCATATTTTGTCTCTATATTTGAACTAACTGTTTCATTGTTTACATCTGTAAATTATGTGCAGATTTGAGAGAGTCTACTGTAATTGAATCTTTTTTACTATTATTGATTTTTCTACAATTTTAATGTAATCAAATGATAATCATCAGAAATATTTAATTGTTTTTAGTTCAACTGTATATTTATTTATTAAATAAAAAAGCAAATTAAACTTTGCAGAGAAAAGACAATTTTTTGTTGTAAATTAAGTTGAAAACAATTTTTATAAGTAAGTAAATAGCCATCTGTTCTAGATTTTCATTAATAAATATATATTGAGAAATTTAATTATTTATTTACATGTAATATATTGAGAATCTGAAACTTTAAGTAAAATATAATTCGGGTTTAGAATTGAAAGTTACACCCAAAACTAAATATGGAAAAAGAAAATTACGGTACAGAACCATTTATCTGGAATGGTTGGGGCAGATATATTCCAAATAACTGTTTTTTCTGGTTAACTGGTTAGGCATTAAACCAGCATCCATTTGGTAAGTTTTATGAAATATATGTGGTTATGGTATTACTTCTAATTTTCAATTAATTATTAGATTACTTGAATTAAGAATCAGATGCAAGTAAAATTAAAAAATAGAATTCGAAAGAATATAATTTATAGGAATCCTTTGAGTACAAAAAATTTTCTGTTTCCTCTGCATAAAAATTGAAAACATCTACAGTACAACTAAATATGTTTCCATTTCAAAAACTAGATGTTGTCATCAAATTATACAATTGTTTCAAGCAATGCATTTGTCAAATTGGCCACATATGACACTTTTTTCTGCAAAGATTCCATTATCAGCCTATTAGAAATAAAATTCTTGGTAACTGGTTTTACGGATAACTGGTTTCCAGATAAATGGTTCCATACTGTATATATTATGCTTTCAGTCATAGTGTCAGTTTGGAAACTGATTCCAGACAAACAATTGCTATGTTGTATTTTCAGTTTTGTTTGTATATTATAGCTATATCTTAAAATTAAGTGTTTTAATATTTTTGAAATTTGTTGCAAGAGTATAAAATAGAGCCCCTTTTCATACATAATGAATAAAAATTCGAAGCCTGTGCGATGACAGGCATACAAATAAACTATTTTCAATCACAGAAAGAAAAAAAAAGGAAAGAAAACAAAATATACGTCCTCTGGGAGACTAAGTGAAGCACAAGAAATTTGACAGTGTGATATATATCAATGCTATTTGAATTTTGCTATATATATTCACTTTTAAATATTTTTGCATATATTTATTTTGATTTATGTAGTAAGATTATTTACTTTTATTCTAGCCATGTGCAAATTTTGCTCACAGCATTCTTTCTTGCCTTTTATTTTTCACATATTGGTATTTATGTAAAAGAATGTAAGTGTTATGTATTTTATACGAAATAAGTGAATGGCCATGGTCCTCGCTATCACTCGCCATTGTGCCAAATTGCGACTAAATTCTTCATTTGGCGAGTAAACAAGCACTTAGATTTGCCAAATTCGTAGTACTCAATTTTTGCTTTTTCTTTCTTTTCTTTTTCATTTTTCATACACATGCATATACAAATATTTTTAATATATTTGTATCGAATACTTGAAATTAGATTAATAACAATCATTGTCGCAGTTATAACAAAATTAGGATATTTTAGAACTTATTGAAAAAAGGGAATACATTAAAGATAATTTTTTTTTACCGCTATACGGTGAATCTATTTTGTTAATATGTTTTTCATTTGGCGAATGTTCTTTATTTCTAATTAGCCGAATTATTAACGTTGGTTTGACCAATGTTAATAATTCGGCTAATTGTTGGTCAAATGTCAGCGAGAACACTGTGAATGGCTATATTTAAAATAAATGAAATCAGAATGGGCTGGTTATCAGAATATTTGGCAATTTATCATCTGTGTCTGACTACCATAAAACTACTAAAGATTGTTAAAAAATTATTAAATTTTGCATTTTCTTTTACTCAAAAATTGAAACTTTCCTTATTTCCTTTTATACATTTTTTTTAAACTTTTGCAGTCGTAATGATATTTTACTCTGAATTTTAATTAGGTTTATTTATTTTTTATTTTATTTATTATTATTATTATTTTCAGGTGCTGTCAAGGAAAAAAAAGTACATATCAGGGGAACATATTGAAGAAGTATTAAAGACATAATTATGCCATGTAAAAGAATGCAAATGTTATGTAAAAAAAAATTTTGAAAATGTAAATTAAAGTTTATCAATAATAAATGTATTTATTGTTGTTATTTTATTTTGATGTTTTCCCCCTTAACATTGGTTCCAAATGCACATTTTTTAGAAATTGAATTTTTTAAAACTTTAAATTGATGCATTTTATAGCAATGAGTAATGTATTTGGATTATTATTTAGAAATATTACATCCATATTGGAATAAAAGATGTAAATAGATTTAGTTGCAGTTTTGTTATGAATTTTGAAAAAAAAAAAAAAAGAAAAGAACATTATTGGCATATTAAAAAAGGACTTTACTGTATGTTTCATGTGCTTAATATCAAACTTTTCATACATTTACTATAAAAAATTAAAGAATTCAATGGAATTGCATACATAGAAAAACTAAATTGAATAAATATATAACTTAATTGAAACAAAAACTTATTGCAATCTAAAATACAACTATGAAGAACAAAACAAGTTGTCAGGTAAGAAGTGTTAAATATCATGAAATCTGATAGAGTAAGTATTATCAAATTCTTATGATCCTGTGTTTTTATAATTGAAGCTATTAAAATATAAAGAGAAGGGAAAATGTTCTTAAATCTATCTAAAAATACAAGTATATTTAACGAACTTTAATAATTGATTGTGTAATTGCTTTTGTATGTAAGAAATGATATCATGATTTTTTTTTTTTTTTTTTTTCCTATCATTTATATTAAAAATTCCAAAATTTATGCTATCTTAGTGGCAACTGATCATCATAAGTTTCTTAAAGTGTTAAGTTAAAGATTTTGATTTAAGGTAAATGATATAAATAATTGATTGGCAGAAATTTTTAGTAGCAAATATTCAGCAAAATGGTTACTTGCATATATTTTTTTTAATGTATTTCTCAGAATTTCAGTTTATAGAAGTGTAAATAATTAAAAAAAAAAAAAAAAAAAAAAAAAAAAGAGTATTTGTTTTTGTGAATGAAGTATTTTTTTCTGAGTTTTCATTTTTTTAGGCATATTGTAAAAAATTACTTTTACCTTTTTTTTTTTTTTTTTTTTTTTTTTTTTTTTTTTATCTCTTTCATTTTTATAACATGTCTAATCAAGAAAAGAGAGAATTAATAAAATTATGGAAAATAAGTAAAAAAAAAAATCCAATAATTAATTTTAGAATTTTGTTAATATTTGATTTAGTGCATACTCAATTTTTTCTTCTTAAGTAAAAACTTCTTGCATATTCACAATTTCATTTTTGAAATGAATACAAAAATTTTCACATTGTACATTGTGTATTTATAGAAAAAAACAATGATGAAATCTGAAATGTGTATGATATTAACCGAAAAATATAAAGTAAATTCAATACGTTATATCAGATAATCAACAAAGAATCCTACTCAGTTATATCTCATTCATTATGTACTACTTATTAGTTTTTATTAAAGGATGTTTGAGAACAGAAATAATATATTTCACTTGAAATAGATTAGTATTTTTCTAGAGTTCATTTTTAATGCTTATTTTAAAATTAATATTTTTATTGTAATTTATTCATAAAGAATTATTATATGTTTGTGAAAAACAACAGCAAACAATTATATAAAAAGAAATCTAATAAAAAATGTTTTAATAATAAAAAAAAGAATGATTTATAATTAAATAGAGGGGAAGCGCTGTTGCCCCATCTGTTCTTTCCAAAAGGTGCTCTGATTTTAATTTTATCTTGCACAGTGGTGTTCTATTTACACGTTGGTTATCTAAACATTTCTATTAAAAAATAACCATTATCTGGGTAATTGTCCAGGCTACCAGTATCTTTTAATTAATATGTTGCATTATAACCTCCTTCCTGTATGAGATAAAATAAATAAAAATCAGAAAATCATGTAGAAATGAAACGTGGAGCAATTTGCATCTTCCTCATCTTTTTTTTCTTTTTTTTTAATCTTATTATTTTATTATTATATTCTTTTCTTAATGGTTATATTTGCTGCTGTTTTTACCAAACATAACTCCTCGTGAATAAATCACAATCAAAATATTAATTTAAAAGTAAGCATTCAAAATGAATGCTAGAAAATTACTAATCTCCTTCAATTTTATGCCGGACAAGCAGAGGGTGCATAATTCTATTCATTTTACCTAGTCCTATGAGCGTCCTACCGCATCCTAAAAACGTCGAAAAATGACGTCCGGAGGACGGGAGTAGGTGTCGCTTTTTGCTCTCCTCCGGACGTCCGCCGGATAACTATCGGATATTATAGGATGTCCGCCGGATGAGGCTATATACTGAATAAGACGCTTATCGTACGTCCGCAGGACGAGTTTGTGCCGTATGGGAATCCGTTTACCCGGAGAATTTTTTGCATCAACTGACAACGATCTCCAGACATCAGACTTCCTTAAATCAATTAAACAGGCCATGGCTCAGCTACGTCCTACTCCAACAAGAGTGCAAAAACGGACTAGTTGCTTCCTCCCAAAGGACTTGACAACGTGCACACATGTTTTTATGCGTTATGATGCTGTGCGTGCACCGCTAAGACCACCATATGATGGACCATTTTTGGTCCTTGACAGAACTGATAAATTCTTCAAAATTCAGAAAGACGGGAAAGATGTCATTGTATCAGTAGACCGGTTAAAGCCTGCATTTACCCTAGCAGAGCCCAACGACATTCCAAGCACAGAGACAGGCACTCATCAAGTCATCGACATTCCAGTAGCGGAACCTCCACTCCCTACTCCGGTTTCCAGATCTGGACGTTCCATTCGTCGACCTGTACGTTTCTCTTAGCAATTGCTAGGAGGGGGGTACTGCAGCAGCTGCCAGATTTTCTATATAGCAAACTTTAGCTAATCAATCAACCGATAGATGGCAGCACGCCACACCTTTACCTAAAACATTTACCTGTGTGGCACCAGTGACTTACCTGGACATTCACTCACCGGCCGACTCTGTGGATCGTACGATCGATCTCGATGTGCTGTAAATCATAACCAACTCCTCATGTTAATTTAATTTAATTTTATGTAAATAGTTTGTTCAAATATAAGATTATGAAAAGTTATCCATAGCAGTTTATTTTATTATCCAATACATCCAATGCTCCCACCGATGGAGTCAGATTAATGGAGAGGTCAGCGAACGGCCTTTCCAAGTGGTGACCCTGTGAAGGAATACATCGCAGGCTAACATCGTCTTAATTAGAAGACTTGCGTTCATCATCGTCCTGCTTTCATCCAACTTTACAAGTGCTCTGATTATGGACTTTATTCTGAATTTTATGCCAGCTGTGGTACAAAGGAGAGCCCACGTGTTCGCGATGTGCCGATTCTGAAGGTAAGTGGCTATTTTTCATTTCCGTTCATTGTTTCTGTCAGGAGTGCTTTGTTTATTTTTACATATTCACGATGCCGCCAAACGATCCATTGCAACAGGTTGAGAAAGTCTCTGTTAAATTCCCCCCCTTTTTGGGATAAAGAGGCTGACCTTTGGTTTATTAACATCGAAGCACAATTTATTCTAAATAACATTACTCAAGATACTACGAAGTATTACGCAGTAGTATCGGCTCTTAATTCGGAAGTGCTTTCATATGTGAGCGATATCGTGAAAAATCCCCCGCAATCGGATTTGTACTTAAGCCTTAAAAAACGCTTAATCGCTGAGTTCGCGGATTCTGAGCAAAAGCGGGTGAAAGATTTGCTAATGCATACGGTTTTGGGGGATGAAAAGCCATCGCACCTCTTACGTAAAATGCGACAGCTCGCGCAGGAAAAAGTTAATGAGGAATTTCTTAAAACACTATGGATACAACGTTTGCCTAAAGAAACGCAAGCTATTTTATCTGTTTCGGAAGGTAATTTAGATAAACTCGCGCAGATGGCTGATAAAATCATCGAAGTAGCAATTCCACAAGTCGCGGAGACGCAGCGGCGTTACGATCAAAAGAAAGAAAACGCGTCGGTTTCCGAATTACAGGCGCAAATCGCGGAGTTAACCGAGCAGGTGAAACATTTATCGCGCTTTAGCCAGCGGCGGGAGCATAGATCGCGGGATCGTTCTACGCAGAGAAGACATCGATCGCAGACTCCTAAGCGCATGAAAGAAGGTTTGTGTTGGTATCACGCTACGTTCGCCGATAGGGCACGGCAATGCCGACCCCCATGTAATTTTAAGAAATCGGAAAACTAGAAGGGAAATCGCACGTGGCGCAATGTGATTTCAATGTTAACACATCAAGTCGCCTTTTTATTCACGATCCTACTTCTCGCCGGCATTATTTAATTGATAGCGGCAGCGATGTTTGTGTTTTGCCGTATACGGCTAAGATGTCTTTTGTTGCACCTTCTAATTTAACACTGTATTCAGCCAGCAATTCCCCAATCAAAACATATGGCACTAAAATGATAACACTTAGTCTAAATTTACGACGCGAATTAAAATGGCCATTTATAATCGCTAACGTTAGTAAACCAATTATCGGCGCCGATTTTTTAAAACATTATGGATTATTAATTGATTTGAAAAATTCTTGTTTATATGATCCACTCACTAAGTTCACTTCCAAAGGCACAACAATTAACAGTCACAGCAAAAGCATTACTCTTGTCTCTAGTAGAGATAAATTCTATAACATCTTAAACAAATATAAGGATATAATTCGCCCATATCCTGCTTCACCCAACCCAAAGCATAATACTGTGCATCGGATAATAACAAATGGGCAACCAGTCTTCAGTCGCCCAAGGCGTTTAAATCCTCAGCAGTTAGCCGTCGCAAAGCAGGAATTTCAGACTATGGTGGAACAGGGTATTTGTAGGCCTAGTAAATCGAATTGGTCAAACCCCTTACATATGGTTCCTAAAGCTAATGGTGAATTTCGCCCCACTGGCGACTATCGCGCCTTAAATAGAATAACTCAGATGGATAGATATCCTTTACCACATTTACATGATTTTGCACAAAATTTGCACGGAAAAAAATATTTTTCAAAAATCGACCTTACTAGAGCATATCATCAAATTCCAGTGCATCCTGATGACGTGCCAAAAACGGCAATAACTACACCTTTCGGGCTCTTTGAATTTTTATTCATGCCATTCGGTTTAAAATGCGCAGCCCAAACATTTCAACGTTTTATGAATGAAGTACTATATGGTTTTGATTTTGCTTTCGACTACATTGATGACATATTAATTGGCAGCTCATCTGAGGAGGAGCACGCTAAGCACTTAGATATGGTTTTTAGTCGCCTCTCTGAGTATGGCATTCGAATCAATGTGGATAAATGCGTTTTAGGTGTTCAGGAACTGTCCTTTTTGGGCTATCTTATTAATGAGCAGGGTATAAGACCAATGCCCGAGAGAGTAACACCCATCTTGAATTTTGATAAGCCAAAAACTGTAGGGGATCTAAGGCGATATTTGGGGTTACTTAATTATTACCGGCGTAATATCCCACAGGCTGCTCATGTTCAGTCATTTTTAAGTACTTACTTAAAAGGTTCTAAAAGGGCTGATAAGAGCGAGATAGAGTGGAATGATGAGAGCAGTAAAGCTTTTGAGGATTCAAAACGTCAGCTTGCTAATGCAGCTTTGCTTTTTCATCCTTCGCCCGATGCTCAAATTGCTTTATTTGTTGATGCTAGTGATTTCGCTATTGGCGCAGCGTTGCACCAGTGTGTTGAATCGACTCTTCAACCATTAGGGTTTTTTTCACGCAAATTGACTGAGACTGAAAAGAAGTATTCCGCATATGATAGAGAGTTACTAGCTGCTTATTCTGCTATTAAACATTTTCGCTTCATGCTGGAAGGTCGTAATTTTACTTTATACACAGACCACAAACCACTTACTTATGCCTTTTCTCAAAAAAGTGACAAATGTTCCCCACGACAATTGCGACAGCTAGATTTCATTAGCCAGTTCACCACTGATATTAGACACGTTAAGGGGGTTGACAACATACCAGCCGACACGCTTTCGCGAATCGAATCTATAACTTGTCCCACGCCAATTAATTACGAGCAGATCGCTGATGATCAGAGTAGGGACAGTGATTTAAGCACATGTTTAGCAGATAATTCATCATCGCTTAAGCTCAGTAAATTCATCATGCCCAATAGCTCTGTGGAACTTTATTGTGACACATCTACTGGAAAAATCAGGCCTTTTATCCCGTTAACTCAGCGAAAAAATGTTTTTGACGCTTTACATAACATTTCCCACCCTGGTCGTAAATCGACCATTAAACTTATCACTGACCGTTTTGTTTGGCCTAATATTAGAGCTGATTGCGATAAGTGGGCCAAGACGTGCATTCCATGTCAGCGAGTTAAAATTTTGACGCACACCAAAGCTCCAATAAGTAATATCCCAGTTGAAAATCAGCGCTTCTCTCACATCCATTTGGATTTAATCGGCCCTCTTCCCACTTCTCAAAATTTTACTTATTGTCTTACAATTATTGACAGGTTTACGCGTTGGGTGGAGGCAGAGCCCCTTAAGAATATTGAAGCTGAGACGGTAGCAAATGCATTTTACAAAGTTTGGATTGCACGTTTTGGCACACCCAAAATTATAACAACTGACCAGGGCCGTCAATTCGAATCTCGTTTGTTTCGCTCTTTGGCCAACTTGTTGGGTTCAAAGCACATCCACACATGTTCCTTTCATCCTCAGGCTAATGGCCTTATCGAAAATTGGCATCGTACGTTAAAGTCTGCCCTGAAAGCATACCTGACAGAGCGGTGGACGGAGATGCTCCCAACAGTTTTGTTGGGCTTAAGAGCCACATTTCGACCAGATCTGAAATGCACTCCCTCCGAACTGGTGTATGGGCAAACAATCCCATACGGCCAAAACCATCCTCCGGACGTCCTATGCGGTCCTACACAGATCCGGGAGATCCTATAACCATCAAATCCTGTAAACATCAGATTAAGACGTCCGGAGGACACCAGAATCCGGATGAACCATCCACACATGCTTATCGTGGATGGTTCTTCCGGATTCTGGTGTCCTCCGGACGTCTTAATCTGACGTTTACAGGATTTGATGGTTACGTATCTTCGAAGCGGCGAAATTACCAGTGCGCATGCGCCAGAAATGTCAACTGTCGCGATGTTTATTAATGGATTATTGGATGGAATTTCAATTAAAATTTTACTCTAAGGGATCTATCTGGATATATCTATACTAAAGGTAAGTAAATTTTCAAATATTAACCTTTTTGGAATGAATTCTTGAGATTTGTACCAAAATATAAGGATTTTTTTTATAATCTAATACCGTGAGGCGGGCAGCATTCATAGAAAACACATAAAAAGTTATAGGCATTTTTCATGTAAATATTCGTAAGATAAAATGTGTTATAATCATAAAACAAACCTTTGTTCATTATATTTTACATAAATTAAAAGCAATAGTGTTATTTTTAAAGATAGGTCATTTTGTGATTCACCAAAACATTACATTGTTTACATTTATTTAACATCTGTAAAAATCAAATTTTTTACAATCGCTGCTAAGTGTGTTAGTGAAGCTTCTCTTGAAAAAAATATTTTTTTAATAAAATATAGGAAAATCTATGTCTAAAGTTGAAGCCAAATATTTGCATCTGTTTAATAATAAATGGATACTTTTCTGTTAAGCCAGGTATCAGTGTTACACATATATGTATATACATATCTGTGTATAAATATAACTCTTGGCGCTTGGCCTAAAAAGTACAAATAAATGTTTTTGAATAATGTATTAATGTTGCTTTATTTGTTTGTTTAATTTATTTGAAGTATTCTTTCCTGTATTCATTTTCTGTCTGCAGTAAACATGATGCTTGGTAAAAGAATTTTTTCTAATTTTTGCTCCATCCCAATTATTTTGTTCTGCAAATGTACGTGATCTCTGAGTCAAAATTAGCCGTTTTTGCTAGTTTCAGCCTGGAGCAAACATTAATTTCGACACCCTGCCCCTCACATGCAATAAAAGTTATGGATCGTAGGTACATTATTAAAAAAAAAAAAAAAAATCTTTAAAAAACAATTAATGATAATTAAAATGCTAGCAGGAAGTATAGCGTTAAGAGTCTTCATTAGTCATGCAAAGAAACTGGATTATTTTATTTTATTTTTATTTATTTATTTATTTTTTATGCTTTAGAATAGTTCAGATTGAATTCCAACCAGGTTAATATTTTCTTTTTCAAATTTTGGTTGTAGATTTATTTTTTAATAAAAAGTCACTTCTATTTTCACAAATTTGAAAAGAACAATCCCCAAGTTTTAACATTAGCTTGTGGGTTTCTTTAGTACTTGGTATATGTACGTGTATACACATATGCACACATTTTTGCATGAAAAGACAAAACCTTCGTTTGGTATTGGTGTCTCCCTTTGCCTTTCACTCTGGCTTCCGGGCAGTGTTCTCGCTGTCACTCGCCATTGCGCCAAATTGCAACCAAATTCTTCATTTGGCGAGTAAACAAGCGATTAGATTCGCCAAATTACTAGTACTTAGTTTTTGCTTTTTCTTTCTTTCCTTTTATTTATTTATTTTTTATTTTATTTTATTTATTTATTTATTTTTATTTATTTATTTTTTTTTTTGGCGTGTAAAAGTTTAATATTTTTAATATATTTATGTAACATATTTTTAATATTTGTAGCAAATAGTTGAAATTAGATTAATAACAATCGTTGTCACAGTTAATAAGAACTTAGGTTATTTTAGAAGATATTGAAAAAAACGGGTACATTAAAGGATTAAAGATTTTTTTTTTTACGCTACACAGCGAATCTATTTCGCTTGTACTTTTTTCATTTGGCAAGTGTTTTTTATTTTTTATTAGCCAAATTACTAACATTGGTGAAATGTCTGCGAGAACACTGCTTCCGGGGCACATGTCCCCCTTTACTTCCCTAGTTTCGGCACTGCATGATCTTAATACTAAAAATAAATAATACAATGTTTCAAACACATGGCATTCTTAGTGTGATTATTTTATTTAGAAACTTGCAAGAGTTTCTTTAAATACCGTATTTTCGGGTGTATAGTCCGCGGCTTATACAAGAAAAAAACCTCCCAAAAACCTGCTGCGGCTTATACACGGTGCGGGTTATACAAAGTTGGTAGGGGGCTCAAATTCTGATTGTGCCCGAGTACAATTTTCTTTTCCTCCGAAAATCATTTTGAATTGTAAGAAAATGCGCTTTTGGAGCAAGAAAAACACAATTTTGAAGCAGGAAAATGAGTTTTTAGAACAAAAATGTTCACTTCTGGAATTAACTTTTTTTTGTGCTACTTTGACAAAATTTGCATTTTCTGCGATCTTTTGACAAAATCTGCCATTTTTTCGGGATATTTTGACGATTTTTTTTTTTTTTTTTTTTTTTTTTTTTTTTGCAAAATTTGCCGTTTTTGTGATTTTTATGACAGAATTTTCCGTTTTATTGCAATTTGTGGACGAAATTTGTCGTTTCGTGAACTTTTGGCGCAATTTTCCGTCTTTCGCGAATCATATTACAAAATTTTCCGTTTTATCATGATTATCGATGAAATATATCGTTTTTTCACGATCTTTTGAGGATATCTGCCACTTTTTCAGGATCTTGTACAAAATTAGCCATTTTTTTGCCAATCTTGCCGAAAATTAGTCGTTATTTTGCGATTTTTTAACGAAACTTGCCGTTTTTTCGCGATTTGTTGATGTAATTTCGTGTCCCCTGGGACGCATAAGAACTATTTTTTTGCGTTCCATCGCCGATTTTTTGCGCTATAGCGCGTTCGTATTATTGCTGAAGAGCTGCATTTTTTTTCAAATGTGGGGCAAGAAGGGCGCTATTTTTTTTAATGTGCAACCAGAGGGGCACTAGTTTTTGGATGAGGGGCGCTAATTTTTAAACTAAAGGGCAGGAGGGGCGGAGTGCCCCCCTGAAACCCTCTGGGGGAAACTCTGCTATACTAAGTGATAGGCAAGTAAATATTCCTATATTTAGTATATTCATACTTAAACAGAAATTCCTTACTGTTGCAAATTTGACTTAAATGAAATTTAAAGCCACTTTTTTTTTTCTAAACTTTGTACATTGCTTAATAAAGATTAAATTTTATTTTTCTAAAAACTAATTGCTTATCTGTGATTTATAAAGCTAAATATATTAAAAAATTTTAATATGTGTGTTTATATTTTCAATTTATTTAAAAGTAATTTTAAAAACCTGATTTAAATCAATGACTTAAAAAATCCATTGATTTTAATCATGATTAAAACCAATTATGTTGATTTAAATCAACAAACTCTATGGAATAATGGAGAAGGTACCTTAATTTCTTTGAATATACTTAGGTCAAATGTAAAAATAATAGAAGCTCTTCTTGATGCCACATGTGATCATTTATATTAAATTTTATTTAAATGATTTATGTAGCTTCAATTATTTTATTTGTTTTTTAGGCACAAATTGTAGAATCTGTAAAGTCCCAGCATGAATAAATGAAAGTATATATGGATAAATCCTGCAAATATCCAGCAGTCAAAGCTCAGTTTTAAATAAAATTTTGAAATTGGTAAGTTTTCTTTAAATGTTTCTAAATAAGACATCATAATAAAATAAAAAATTCTTATCAAAGCTATGCATATGTGTATCTTCCTGTTATATATTCTTTAATCATACTTAATTTATATTAATTAGTACATTCTTTAAAGTATCCAAGTAAAGATAATTAAAGGCAAGTCCATGAGTTTTCTGTCATAGAAATAAATGGAACTTCTTGTTTTAAAAATGAAAATACATGTGCAAAATTATTACAATAATGGCAATTACTAGAAATGATAACGTTAAAAATTTTATTTAATACGGTAGACTTCCTCAAATCTGCACAGCTTGGGACCAGAGATTGTGCGGATTTTAGCAATTGCAGATTTCTGGTCAACTATTCTGGAAACTATAATGAATGATTACAGCATAATTAAATATTATGATAAGTAATAAAGTAAAAAATAAAAATTCACATTGTAATGTATTCTCACTCCATATATCAACCTCCATATGTTTTATATTTATTGTTCAACTCAACTTGATATAATATTTATTTATGTAACTTAGTTATGTGGATCTGGCAAATTCCACGGTTGTTAAAATTGTAATAAAGATGCTGTGAATACGCAACTTTTGTGTCTATTTTATTTATCTTAATGGATTCGTATGAATTACTTAATTATGTATAGTAAAGACACTACAAATGTGGCGACGAGTCAACATTTTTAATTAGACAGCATTATTTTTCGGAAAAAGTTCTGATATTTCATTATATTTTAATTTTCAACTTGAGATATTTTTGTTCACTGTGTGGTTTCATAATGGCACAGGATCCGACCAATGTGACTGTAGTAAATACTGGCATTGTTGCAAACATCAACCAGTATAATTTACATGATGACTGGAATATTTTTATTGAAAGATTGGAGCAATATTTCTTGGCTAACAGGGTGGAAGAGGAACGCAAAGTGCCGGTTCTTTTGACGACGGTCAGCGAAGCTGTTTACAAGATTCTGAAAAATTTGTGCCATCCTGTTACACCATCGTTAAAAACATTTGCTGATTTAAAAAAACTTTTAACCGAACAATTTCAACCTGCTGTTTCAGTTTACCGCAAAAGAATCATATTTGACTCATTAAGGCAGTCTCAAGAATCTGTGAGAGAGTGGTACGTGAAAGTAAAGACGCAAGCGGCAGAATGCGAGTTTGAAGCTAGCCTGGAAGACAGAGTTCGCGACAAATTTGTGACCGGAATGAAACCTGGGCCTATTCTCGATCGACTGTGCGAAGAAAAACTCACCACCACATTGGCTAATTTGCTGGACATTGCTCAAAGCAAGGAAGTACTTCTTCAAGAAGCTGGGCTGCAGGAAGTAAACAGACTGCAAGGCAAATCTCCAAAAGAGAGGATGACACAGCCTACCAAAAAGTTCCCCAAAGTTCCCTCGAAAGTCAATCATAAAAGAGACGATAATTTAAAGTACTTTCACTGTGGTAAAACTAACCATGATTTTAAAAAGTGTAAATTTAAAGACTTTAAGTGCAACGCGTGTAATCGAAAAGGGCACATAGCTAAGGTATGTAAATCTAAAGTTACTGTAAATTCAGTAGATGATGATTTTGATTATATAGATATGTATAGTATGGATATCTCTTATGTAAATCCTTTATTTTTAAATGTTAAATTAGAGGGAAAAGAAGTTAAAATGGAAGTGGATACGGGGGCAGGTGTTTCATGTATTCCCTTTTCATTTTATAAGAAAAATTTGAGAAATATAGGATTAGAAAATACAAAGATTAAGTTAAAATCTTATGGGGGACATATTGTAATACCCGTTGGGCAAATTAATGTTACTATGGATCTTAATGGGATTTCAAAAGTAGTTAACATGATTGTGGTGAAAGAGTCTGAAAAATTATTATTGGGACGAAATATTTTAAATGATTTTGGATTAAATATTATAGTAGGAAACACTAATGTGAACAGAATTTCTAATGCGGAAGGAAATTTAGACTTACAGTCCTTATTAACAGAATACTCTGAGTTATTTAAAGATGAATTGGGTACTTATAAAGTAGAGAAAGTACATTTGCAAGTTGAGGGTAATATAAAGCCTATTTTCCATAAACCACGACCAATTCCTTTTGCTTTTAAAGACAAAGTTAAGTCAGAGTTAGATAACTTAGAAAAAAAGGGAGTAATTACAAAAGTGGATAATTCTCAGTGGGGCACACCTCTTGTTCCTGTTATGAAACCTAATGGTAAAGACATTAGGGTTTGTGCAAATTATAAAATCACTGTGAATAAATATTTGAAGGATGATAACCATCCTCTGCCTAGGATTGAGGAACTTTTCTCAGCGTTACAGGGAGGACAAAGTTTTAGTAAATTAGATTTATCTAATGCATATAATCAGTTAGTCTTAGATGATTCAACTAGAGAATTATTAGCATGGAGCACACCTTATGGTATTTATTTAGTAAACCGCTTACCTTTCGGAACTAAGCCAGCTTGTGCTATTTTCCAAAGAATAATTGAGAAAACTTTACAAGGAATTGGGGGTACGGTTAATTTGTTAGATGATATTTTGGTCACTGGTAGTAATGAACAAGAGCATTTAAAGAATTTAAAAGCAGTTTTGGAAAGATTACAGACTGCTGGGTTTCGTGTTAATTTAAAGAAGTGTGAATTTTTCAAAGACAGCATTAAATATCTAGGACACACTATCAGTAAAAACGGTTTGCAAAAAGATAATACTAAAGTTAAAGCAATTTTGAATTTTCCTAAACCACGTAATGTTAATGATGTTCGAATATTTTGTGGGATGGTTAATTATTATTCAAAATTTATTCCAGATTTATCACCAAAAATGAAACCTTTGTATGATTTGTTACAAAAAGATGTAGATTTCAAATGGTCTACCAAATGTCAACAAGCCTTTGAAAATGCTAAGAGAGAATTAACATCAGACCGAGTTCTGATTCATTTTGATAGGTCTAAACCTTTAAGATTATCATGTGATGCTAGTCAAAATGGGATAGGGGCTGTATTATCACACGTATTGGACGACAAATCTGATAGACCAATTTGTTTTATATCCAGAGTTTTTAGTCCAGCGGAGAAAAATTATTCAATGATACACAAAGAAGCTTTAGCCATTTATTGGGCATGTCAAAAGCTTTATCAGTATCTGGTAGGGACTAAATTTGAATTGGTAAGTGATCATAAACCACTATTAGCTTTATTTGGAGAAAACCGTACTTTACCACCTATGGTGGCAGGACGGCTCCAAAGGTGGTCACTATTTTTATCAGGGTTTAACTATACTTTTCGACATATAAAAGGTAACCTAAACACACAGGCAGATGCTTTATCCAGATACCCAGTATTTGATAACAAATTGGTAGAACCCGAAGAATATGATTATGTCCATTTTATAGAAAATGATGTTCCGATTGATTTGTTTAAAGTTCGATCTGAAACTAGAAGAGACCCAATTTTAGGAAAATTGTTTAATTATATAACGTATGGATTCCCTAAAAATGTTACTGATGGTGAGATTAAAAAGTATTTTAGTCGTAAAGATGAATTAAATGTGGATAAGGGTGTAATAATGTGGGGCTATCGTGTTGTGATCCCAACAAAGTATAGAAAACAGCTACTTAATGAACTTCATAGTACTCATGAAGGTATAGTTAAAATGAAATGTAATGCTAGGGCTTATTTTTGGTGGCCTGGGTTAGATTCGGATATTGAGAACTTTGTCAAAAGTTGTAGCGTTTGTTCTGAATCTAGACCAGAGCCTAAGAAATGCAAAATCATTTCAGGGAACAAAGCTAATTATCCGTTTGAAAGAGTCCATGCAGATTTTTTAGGTCCTATAAAGGGGAAAATGATTTTAATAATTGTAGATGCATATTCTAAATGGGTCGAAGCATTTGTTATGAAAAATATGGAGGCTAAAACATGCGTTGAAAAGTTTAGGGAGTGTTTTGCTCGTTTCGGTTTGCCTAAGATTGTGGAAACTGATAATGGAAGACAGTTTGAATCAGAAGAATTGATTAATTTCTTGCAAATGAATGGGGTAAAATTTCTAACATCTCCACCATTTCATCCGGCTACTAATGGACTTGCTGAGAATGCTGTGAAAAACTTTAAACTTGGCTTAGGTAAATTATTAAAATCACCAACTAATAGCAATGTAAGCTTTGAAACTTTAATGAATAGGTACCTTTTCCACTATAGAAATTCAGTTCACGTGACAACAGGGTTTACACCCACTAGTTTAATTTTTAAAAATAAAGTTAGAACTAGATTAGATTTGCTGAAAGATACAAATAAATCAGGTATGGTGGTTACTAAGGGTACCAGAGAGGAAATATTCAAAGAAGGGGATAAAGTATTGTGTAGAGATTACCGAAATCCAAACAAGAAGTGTTGGGTTCATTGCACAATAGATGAAGTGTTGGGTGATAGAATATATATGTGTAAACTAATTAATGAGGATTTAATTTGGAAAAGACATTTGGATCAAATTATTGCAGATAAAAGTACTTATGATTCTGGAAGTTATGTTAATAAAAAGGACAGTAACAACTTCAGTTCAAATTTTGATACTACTAATTTTAATAACAGGAGAGTTATGGATAATGTTGATAACCAATTTAGAGATAATGAACTTCCATATCCAAATACGGATGTTGATGTACCATCAGACGAATCTCAAAATGATACTGCAATTACTGATCAAAATATATCATTAAAACCAACAATCTCTCATCCAAATGAATTAAAATGTAATAGAGACAATAGTGATTCACAACCAGTAAAATTAAATATACATGAACGCCCTAAGCGTCATATAAAACCAGTTGTACGTCTTAACTTGTAGAGGAGGGTATTGTAATGTATTCTCACTCCATATATCAACCTCCATATGTTTTATATTTATTGTTCAACTCAACTTGATATAATATTTATTTATGTAACTTAGTTATGTGGATCTGGCAAATTCCACGGTTGTTAAAATTGTAATAAAGATGCTGTGAATACGCAACTTTTGTGTCTATTTTATTTATCTTAATGGATTCGTATGAATTACTTAATTATGTATAGTAAAGACACTACACACATAATTTTCAAATGATTTAAATATTAAAAGCAAAGGCCAAATTAATAATCAGTTATGATGATTCAATATTCATTATAAAGATTAAATGTATTTTTCCTAAATTATTCAATGAAACTTGTCTCAAAAAGGTACATTACTAATTCACATCAAAATCATAAAACAAAGAAATATTATTTCAGGTTTATCCAGACTTAATAATCAAAAAAGCTTGATTAACATATAAATTATATTTGGTAAGAAGATTATTATCAGTGATATCAGCAAATCTTCAATTTTTTCACATAATAAATTTATTCTTCCTTCATGAAAAAAACATGAATTCAGTAATATTAGCAAAAATTATAAATTAAAATATAATATTGAATTTATATAAAAAATAAAAAGGTCAAATTTGGTCCCTATATTTGAACTAACTGTTTCATTGTTTACATCTGTAAATTATGTACAGATTTGAGAGAGTCTACTGTATTTGAATCTTTTTTATTATTATTGATTTTGCTAAAATTTTTATGTAATCAAATGATAATCATCAGAAGTATTTAACTGTTTTTAGTTCAACTGTATATTTATTTATTAAATGAAAAAGCAAATTAAACTTTTAGAGAAAATATAAACAATTTTTTGTTGTAAATTAAGTTGAAAACAATTTTTATATGTAAGTAAATAGCTATCTTTTCTATAGTTTTCATTAATTAATATATATTGAGGAATTTAATTATTTATTTACATATAATATATTGAGAATCTGAAACTTAAAGTAACATGTAATTCGGGTTTATAATTGAAAGTTACACCCAAAACTAAATATGGAAAAAGAAAATTACAATATCAGGAATGGTTGGAGCAGATATATTCCTGATAACTGGTTTTTCTGGTTGACTGGTTAGGTATTAAACCAGCATCCATTTGGTAAGTTTTATGGAATATATGTGGTTATGGTATTACTTCTAATTTTCAATTGATTTTTAGATTACTTGAATTAATAATCAGATGCAAGTAAAATTAAAAAATAGAATTTGAAGGAATATAATTTATAGGAATCCTTTGGGTACAAAAATTTTTCTGTTTCCTCTGCATAAAAATTGAAAACATCTAAAGTACAACTAAATACGTTTCCATTTCAAAAACTAGATGTTGTCATCAAATTATACAATTGTTTCAAGCAATGCATTTGTCAAATTGGCCACGTATGACACTTTTTTCTGCAAAGATTCCATTATCAGCCTATTAGAAATAGAATTCTTGGTAACTGGTTTTACGTATAACTGGTTTCCGGATAAATGGTTCCATACTGTATATATTATGCTTTCAGTCGTAGTGTCAGTTTGGTTAGAAACTGATTCCAGACAAACAATTGCTATGTTGTATTTTCAGTTTTGTTTGTATATTATAGTTATATCTTAAAATTAAGTGTTTTAATTTTTTATATGTGGTGGTAACATTTTCTATGATTTATATTTATCCTCTTCAGACCTGAGCATAAAATAATTCTACAATTATATATTTATTGCTTTTGCATAATCGAAATGACACCATAGATGCCAGAAAGAGTCATTTTTGTGAAATCAGTACTTTAAGAGACTAGTAATTTAGATTTACAAATATGGATATAAAATTATTAATCCCCTTAAAACATCAGTTTAATTATCAGCAACATAAATTTACGCAATAACAAAATTAAGGTCTTTGAACAAGTAAATATTCAGCAAATCCTCATTTTTTTTTATTGTAAAGCATTTAAGTTAAATAATTCTGAATATTTCTTACTTTCTTGGCCACAATGTCTTGAAGGTATTTTCGAAACTCAGATGAAAATAATATTTATTTTATGAAGTAATATTTATAAATACTGACATTTATTGGTTTTGTTTTAATGCAAAAGATATTCAGCTGTATAGATGTAAAGTAAAACTGCAAAAAATTCGAAGGCCTATCGTTGTAACATTGCTTATTTGCTCCATCCAAATATTTTATGATGTTTGTTGATGCTTAAGACTGTTTGTTCTCAACAAGCACAAAATTTTGTGCACATTTACAAATTCATTTTTCAACAGAAAAATATAAAATTGAAATACCTGATTATGGGAGCAATTTAGAATTGAAATGTGTTTTCTATTTTTTGATCAATAAATTATTTTTTGGTTTATAAGCATTTTTGATCATGTGGCATGGTATTTTTCTGCTGTCGTCGGGAAATTCAATTCAAAATAATTTTCATAGTATTTCTTCAAACATCTATTGCATTTGCAAGAGGGAAAATGAGTGCAATTAGATAGTTTCTGAACACCACCACCTGCTAGTTTCATGCATTTTTGAGCAAAAATAAATTAAAACTTTTGTCATAAAATAGCCCTTTAAGATTTATTATCGTTCTTTAATAATTTGCCAACCAATTGTGTGTGATGTAATTATCAGATATAACACATTGCGCCTGATGTTCAATAGGGCTACATGTCCACTGGAAACAAAACATTTTTCGCTTTTCACTTTAGACATTATTAATTTGTTTGTAAAATACAATTTTATTTAAGTACAGATCTTTAATTTTAAACAAATTATAATTTGAAACAGTATAAAAAATTATTGAAGGTAAAAATCAAAATTAAAACAAAAGGATAGTACAAAACAGTCCTTTTAACTTTACTGTGCCAAAACTATTATGTCTGTACTGTTTATTATGTCATATAATGTCGAAATTATTATGTCATATGACTGGTCATAATGAAATTTGTTGCAACAGTATAAAAGTATAAAATAGAGCCCCTTTTAATACATAATGAATAAAAATTCAAACCCTGTGCGATGACAGGCATACAAATAAACTATTTTCAATCAAAATTGGAAAAAAAAGAAAAAAGAAAACAAAATATACGTCCTCTGGGAGACTAAGTGAAGCACAAGAAAATTGACTGTGTGATATATATCAATGCTATTTGAATTTTGCTATATATATTCATTTTTAAATATTTTTGCATATATTTATTTTGATTTATGTAGTGAGATTAGTTACTTTTATTCTAGCCATGTGCAAATTTTGCTCACAGCATTCTTTCTTGCCTTTTATTTTTCACATATTGGTATTTATGTAAAAGAATGTAAGTGTTATGTATTTTATACGAAATAAGTGAATGGCCATGGTTCTTGCTATCACTCGCCATTGTGCCAAATTGCGACTAAATTCTTCATTTGGCGAGTAAACAAGCGCTTAGATTTGCTAAATTCGTAGTACTCAATTTTTGCTTTTTCTTTCTTTTCTTTTTCATTTTTCATACACATGCCTATACAAATATTTTTAATATATTTGTATCGAATACTTGAAATTAGACTAATAACAATCCTTGTCGCAGTTATAAAAACTTAGGATATTTTAGAACGTATTGAAAAAAGGGAATACATTAAAGATAATTTTTTTTTTTAAGCGCTACACGGTGAATCTATTTTGCTAATACTTTTTTCATTTGGCGGATGTTTTTTATTTCTAATTAGCCAAATTATTAACGTTGGTCAAATGTCAGCGAGAACACTGTGAATGGCTATATTTAAAATAAATGAAATCAGAATGGGCTGGTTATCAGAATATTTGGCAATTTATCATCTGTGTCTGACTACCATAAAACTACTAAAGATTGTTAAAAAATTATTAAATTTTGCATTTTCTTTTACTCAAAAATTGAAACTTTCCTTATTTCCTTTTATACATTTTTTTTAAAAAACTTTTGCAGTCATAATGATATTTACTCTGAATTTTAATTAGGTTTATTTATTTTTTATTTTATTTATTTATTATTATTATTATAAATTTTTTTTTTTTCAGGTGCTGTCAAGGAAAAAAAGTACATATCGGGGGAGCATATTGAAGAAGTATTAAAGACATAATTATGCCATGTAAAAGAATGCAAATGTTATGTAAAAAAAAAAAAAAAAAAAAAACTGAAAATGTAAATTAAAGTTTATCAAATAATAAATGTATTTATTGTTGTTATTTTATTTTGATGTTTTTCCCCTTAACATCGGTTCCAAATGCATATGTTTTAGAAATTGAATTTTTTAAAACTGTAAATTGATGCATTTTATAGCAACGAGTAAAGTATTTGTGTTATTATTTAGAAATATTACATCCATATTGGAATAAAAGATGTAAATAGATTTAGTTGCAATTTTGTTATGAATTTTGAAAAAAAAAAAAAAAAAAAAAAAAAAAAAAAAACATTATTGGCATATTAAAAAAGGATTTTACTATATGTTTCATGTGCTTAATATCAAACTTTTCATACATTTACTATAAAAATTAAAGAATTCAATGGAATCGCATACATAGAAAAACTAAATTGAATAAATATATAACTTAATTTAAACAAAAACTTATTGCAATCTAAAATACAACTATGAAGAACAAAACAAGTTGTCAGGTAAGAAGTGTTAAATATCATGAAATCTGATAGAGTAAGTATTATCAAATTCTTATGATCCTGTGTTTTTATAATTGAAGCTATTAAAATTTAAAGAGAAGGGAAAATGTTCTTAAATCTATCTAAAAATACAAGTTTGTTTAATGAACTTTAATAATTGATTGTGTAATTGCTTTTGTATTTAAGAGATAACATGAATTTTAATTTTCCTATCATGTATATTAAAAATTCCCAAATTTATGCTATCTTAGTGGCAATTGATCATCATAAGTTTCTTAAAGTATTAAGTTAAAAATTTTGGTTTAAGGTAAATAATATAAATAATTGATTGACAGAAATTTTTAGTAGCAAATAATCAGCAAAATGGTTACCTACATATTCTTTTTAAATGTATTTCTCAGAATTTCAATTTATAAAAGTGTAAGTAAAAAAAAAAAAAAAAAAAAAAAATACAAAGAATATTTGTTATTTGTGAATGAAGTATTTTCTTTCTGAGTTTTCATTTTTTAAGGGATATAGTAAGAAATTACTTTTACTTTTTTTTTTTTTTAATCTCTTTCATTTTTATAACATGTCTAATCAAGAAAAGAGACAGAGAATTAATAAAATTATGGAAAATAAGTTAAAAAAA